>CM072815.1:77035557-77435095 GCA_036937905.1 Salvia rosmarinus | reverse complement strand
CACTTGGATATACTCAATCAAGGAGTTCGGAGATCGCTAGTTATATTAATAAAAGTATCAATACCATCACATCCGATAGAAGTGATCAAGGATCGCATGAAGACTTAAAGTGAAGGAATAACTTAAGTCCAAGCATTGCCTCGATGGTTAGTTGTTGATGAATAAAGTCAAGACCCATATGAAGATCAAGGTCGAAAATCGGAGCCAGAGGTTTAGTGCCATCAAGATAGAAGGTTAGATATGACTAAATGTCATATCGCTACCGATTGTCCTACAGTCAATCTGCTATCGGAATGCCAGATCCTAGAGTCAAAGTTGTCTGTCAATAGTCAAAATGCTTATACCCAGATCAAGTAACAAGTAGTTAATGTTCTATATCAAGTCAAAGTCGATCGATGAAAGATCAAAGATGACTATGTATCTATATCTAGTCGAAAGTATCATACTAACTTAGGTTTTCAAAGTCGGAAAGATAGTCAAAGTCGGTAACAAGTAGTAAATATGCTATATCAAGTCAAAGTCGATCGATGAAAGATCAAAGCGATTATGTATATACGCCTAGTCGAAAGTATCATACGACTTAGGTTTTCAAACCGACAAAAGATGGGTCTAGTATCGATAAAAGACATAGCGCCTCAGAAGACTCAAGTCAGCGATAAACACGAAGTCAACTCTAAAAAACACAAGAAATTAAGCCGAGTGTTGACTTGACACATGTGTTAGCATATCTGCATAAGATCCGATATGATAGAAGATCTTTCGAGTTGCGAGATACGATATGCGATGTTGCAAACCTCGACAATGACGATGAGAATTCTCAACTGAAGAATTCAAATGATAAATAGAAGAATGATCGAGCTCTCTCCAACAACACTATTCATCATCATTTCTATAAATACGAGAATCCAATATTTGAATGTTATCAAACGCAGAACGAATACTTTAAGCAATCAAAGCTCAAAGCTTAAGTACTTTCAAACAATGATTTCGAGGAAGGAAGTCTGATTTATTATTAAACCTTCGAGCTCTATATACGTTCACGAGGTTTCGAGAACACTTCCTTAAGTTTAGGATACATCTATCAGATATCTCAAGTGAACATCTGAATTTGTCACATGTGATAACTCAGTTCTTAGTTGAAAACCCTCTACAAAACCCCAAACTTGTATAGAAGTTTGACAGTAAACGAGTGTTAGTTAGTCGAAAACTGATCATCTAGACCGTAAGCTAGAGGTTAAGTCGATGCATCCAAACGAACGGTTTCCTAACACCAGAGCGTTGAGGAACGCGTTAGACGAGATATGGCAATGTTAACTTTGTTCTAGGTTTATATCTTGCAGTAACAAGATAAATCTAAGTAAGTGGATTGTCCAACAATCGATGAGTGGATGTAGGAATTGATATCTCCGAACCACATAAAGTTTAAAGTGTTATTTACTTTCAAGACAATATTTAGATTTCATATTATTGGTATGTCATCAAAACACGCGAAAAACAACATTGTTTTGTGCCTCTTGTTTAGTCCGAATCGTCGTATTTTTCATGCTTTTGGATTTAAATTGTCGATCTTTGTTTTACTTTTAGATAATTTATTATGTTATTATGTTATAAAGATCGAATTCCAATTCTTGGTTTGATGTAGGAAATAGCTCATTATTTGGGTATTATTCGACAGAAACTCGACGGTGGAACTTGGGGCAGGAGCGATACTTTCAATGATTCTCATGAATAGTGGAGAAGAATCAAGGATTTTAACCTTCATAAGAAGTAAAGTACATCTCTATAGGAGTCCATAGGCGCAAATCATAATTCAAGTTCTGGACGAGAAAAGCGAAAACAGTGATCGCGTCCGCCTGCAAAGCTGCGTGCCGTCGGCCAGGCACGCCCCAGTAGCGTCTTCCACGGCCGAGCTCGGCGCCTCCTGCCTCCCAACGCCCACGCCTCCTAGCCTCCCGCGCCTCGGCCTCGTTTCTCATCCAGCCTGCTCCATGGCCTCCCGTCGCGTTCTCCTCCGCCCGCTCTCTCATCGCACATTCGCGTCTCGTCCGGTCTGGATGTCCGTCCGTGTGGTTTAGCCATCTCGCCCGTGCATCCGGGCGCGGGCCAGCTCGTGTCCTCGGCCGCGCGCCACTGCCCGCCACGGCTGCAGTGGCGTCGCTCGCCTATGGGCGTTCGACCGAGACGAACTCTTCCGCAGCCTCCATCAGCCGGCGTTCGCTCTCAATCGAGCGTTCGCAGGCGTAGCTCCAAACCGGTGCTCACTTATTGGTCGAACGTCCCGTCAACTGCGCCGATGTGAACCGGCACGACTCTTTATATATATATATATATATATATATATATATAATACCGAAGTTAGGGTTACATGTTCGTTCGATTTTTCTTACGGCATGGTTTTCTTGAATTTCCGTATTTACTTTCGGTAGCATCCTGAACATAATTTTTTCCTGCTTTTCTTTTCGTTTGTCGTTCAATATTAGTTTAGATTTAGATTTAATTGTTGTTCATCCGAATTAAACAATTGTTCTTGGATTACGTCATGGATTATTGCTTCTATTTTATCGGCAATTTCTCATTTCCGCTTCGCTCCTTCAACATATGAATTTGGGATTTATGAACTTAGGTTAAATTATTTAGATTGTTCTCGATTTAATTTGATAAATGATTTCGCTTTCGTCTTTAGTAGTCATCAACTAGGGATTGACAACCCTAGTTAGATTGCTTTCTTTAATTTATATTTCTTTCGACTTTTCAATTCCGTTGTTTCAAAACCCCATGTTGGTATTAGAGTGTTTAGATTTACCACTTTATGTGTCGACCACGAACAATAAGCCTTGTTAAGTTTTCTCTGAGAGACGACTTGGGTTAATCTTACCCTATTACAACACCTCATTCGATTATGAGTCAATTAAGAGAACACTTTGATTGAAACAAATTTTGGCTGTTCGGAGAAAACTTTAGCGTATTGTTTGTGTTGATTTTTTCTGTGTTTCTTTTCGCTTTTATCTTGTTTTACCCGCCGATTGATCCGCTTTGTGTGAGTGTTGTGAATGCTAGGTTGCCACCGCTTGATGGAAGATGTATGCTTTGATCGGGGCCTAGCAGCATGGATTCCAACCCCGACGAATTTGAGCCTTATCGAAACAATATGGTTCGGTGGAATAACCAACCCAACTCGTAGTCGTGGAATCAACCCGACCCAATATTGGGATCCACAACCGATTTGGATGAGTGGGATCCACAGCGACAATTCTCATCCGATTCGAATGGCGGGAACCACAACCCGACTCGAGATGGTGGGACCCACAACCTAATTATGGACGGTGTGATCTACAACCATACCTCCACAAAGGCAGTGTCAAGCAGGAGTATTATTCACCACCACACCCACCAATTATCTCGTCGGTATCCTGGATGATATGGAGCGACTGATTCGATGACCCCCGTGGATGCTAACGACACCAAACTTATGCGCTTAGAGGCAAAATCGAATTGATAATTGAGAAGTGGACGAGTTGTTCACAAGACTGCTAGGGAGCCTCAAGCTCACCCTATGAGGCTCAGCACCATCGACCATCGAGTTCACCGCTGGAGGATAGGGCATTGTTCATTCAGATAACCACCAAAGATCGATGGCTTGAGGCAACTCTGAGCGCTTAGACCTGTGGGATTGCGAGAAGTTGGTTGAGTATCACAACAACTTGCAGTGAGGAACTTCAGCCACCCCGGAGCTCGCTCATTTTCCTTCGGTGATCGAGCAGATAACCGGAAGTGGAAGAGCCATCTCGAAAATATTCCGCCACTACAAGAGAACGAGGAAGAGGTGGTAGTCTCAGTTAGACTCGATGAGTATGAGCACGTCCTTTGAGAATACTATCAAGTAGCTCTGCGGTTTCAGTTGAGAAGAGGACGAAAGGGAATTTGTTAGCATGCCTGCACCCACAATGGTATCAAGGAACTACCATGAAATATGTGTTCTCGAGGACGAGCAAGGAAGCGTGATCATCTCACAAACTTCTAATTGTCAAGAAATGGAGTCATACTCGCTTATAGAGGTAGGTGAAGATATTTTTTAAGCTGCGATAAATGGATGTCTATACCCTATCGGCAGACATGGTTTAGTCCTCGGGCACGGTGGAGCTCGTGGATCTTGATTATGGCGGATCGCCACATCGACCACCACGCGTTTCTAATAAACACGCCGAGCTAATGACGTAAACAAGCGCTGAGGCAAGCACCTACGCTTTGGTTTTGTTTTCTTTCTCTTTTTATTTTTGAGTCCTGCTTTTAATTTGTGTTTCGTCTTTGCGTAGCGCGTTGTCTTATGGATGTGATGTGTTGAGAATGGGCAAGACTTGGTTCACCAAACTTCGGGAAGTTCTCGCCTCTTATTATTTGTGCTTTTATTGTTTGTAGAGCAGGGACAATGCTCAAATTAAGTGTGGATGAGTTTGTTGTGTGATGATTGTTGGTGTGTGTTATATCCATTTGCAGATTGTGGACTTTATTATGGTGATAAAATTTTTTGATGATGATTTGAATAGAGTTTTATTCTCGTACACGTGGTTGGGATTTTGATTGTCGATCCGAACTCGTGGTATTGAAACCGATTTTAAATTTTCGAGCTTTTGATGATATATGATTTGAGTGTAATGTGAATCGTAGCGGATTGTGATTGATAGAAAATGAATAGGAGAAATTGATGTGATTTGTCGGCTTATGTTAGGGTAGTGTTAACATTGTGGTCATCTATATACTTGTTTCCTTTTAAAAATAAAATAATAAAAAGAAAAAAATATGAAATAATTTAATGGATTGTTGAAATAGAGGACGGAATTATGTCCTCTTTCTAAAATCGAGAAACTGGGCATGGAAAACCACGAAAGGAGACTCGAGTTCATCGAGATTTTACCTGAATATTGTTCCAAAATCTGTTAAAACATCCTTTGTGCTTTAAAATGAACTTGTTGCTAAAGGTGACCACATTAGTTAGTTCATTGAATGAGAGTCGAGTCGGCGAGAGGTTACCCTTTTATTTATTCAAATCAATCGACGCCCAGATTTATTTCACATTATCTTTGAATACGTAAACACCAAGTGTGGGGAAAAGCAATAAGGTTTGATTGATTAGACTAAGAGTGAAGTTCGTAAATTATCTTCCCTATCATTATTGGTATAGAGATTGATTGAGGACAAACAAATGGATAAGTGTGGAGTTGTTTAGTCCGAATCGTGTATTTTCCTATGCTTTGGATTTAAATTGTCGATCTTTAGTTTTACTTTTAGCATAATTTATTATGTTATAAATATTGAATTCTAATTCTTGGTTTGATGTAGAAATAACTGGGCAATTATTCTAGAGAACTCACTCGTGGAACTGATGCAGAGCGATATTTTCAATGATTCTCATGAATAGTGGAGAAAGAATCAAAGATTTTGCCTTGAAGTAATGTAGGTCCATGCGAGTCACACGGTCCGTGGACCGGAAGCAGTCATGCCGCCTCACGGCGTCTGAGCTCGAGCGCCCTCCTGCCCTAGCACGCCCGGCGCCGCTCCCGCCTTCCAACAGATGCCCCACGCCACGCCTCTTTGTAGACACACTAATCATAAGGACGGATTAACGGGACTAATACTTGGACAAGAATCGAACGTGAAAGGCAATTAATCATGACTTGTGGGACTAAATTCAAGTAAACTAAGCTTCAACCATTATATACAAGACATACATAATTTACATATGGAGAGAGCCTACGTCCTTAACAAAAGATCCAAATGATCCAAGGAATTCAATCACAACATCAAAACATCACTTAGTTCTATTAGTGGCAGCATGTGAACCATACGATGTGTAGTCAAGGTTTCTAACATATCATTATCAAAAGGGTTTCACACACACCTCCATCCATCGTCAACTCGCACTTTTAAAACAAACATGCGGTCGAGTACAAGAATGCACTCAAGGTGGACTTACGCCAAAATATTTTTTCAATTTTAAATCACACTACCCCAATCACACGAGGTTTTATTTAATTACTCATGCTTACTAAACATTTTCTGTCATTTTCCATTAACGCTCGTGCAAGCATTTTCCTTATATGTATGATCCATATCCATTTCCTTTCATCACTACATTTCCATAAACTCATCTCATAAATTTCATCTCACGCCGTAGAGCGAGGCCTCCCACCACTGAGACCCGAGCACCCTTTCAAAGACACAATACCAAATAGTGCACAAAATCCTGCCCTACGGCAAGATACTGATTCTCAATCATCCTATGGGTACTAACAAGGATACAATTCAAACATTTCATAAGTCGAGCTACCCAACAATACGCATCATTCGATCATGGATAGGATACATACATAAAACATAAATATTTTGGGTGTAATTAAATAATCATTTCCTCATCATTTCTGCAAAATAAGCATCGAAATAAATCATTTGATAAGCATTTATCATTTCGACTACAATAAAGCCCACCGATCGCCGATTCTCAAAATATGATTTCTTTTACGCCGCTTGCTCACGCCCACGTCCAACCTTTACGTAAAACTATTTTTACGTCGGTCACGTTGAGAACATCAAAGTTTAATAAACTTTGATAACTTATACAATCTTTTCTCTCAAAAGAGATATTCTCATAAATTTAATACGCTTTACACGTATTAGTGTATTTATTCAACGATATCATACGCTTAGACTTAAGTCAACGATTTTGACTTTTCTTAACATATTTTTCAAATTATTCACATAGGTTAACAAACTTTCATTTAAATCGATTTTCAATCGATTTCTATTATATAATCATAAATCTCGATTTTCACGTTAATCAATAAACATGATCAACACTTTACTCAAGTATGATCTAACTTGTACCTTACATATCATTTTTCATATCTAACGTTATTTAATATAACGCTTTCTCGTAAACATAGTATACTATGTTTCTAAAATCCCATAAATTCTCAATAAGTCCAACATATATTCTAAGGACATAATATGTGATTTTCCTCGAATAAATGAATTTAAAACCCTTAGACCTTATACTATAGCTCTCGGCCATCATTGATACAATTATCAAAATTCTTCCTAAAATTTTATAAAATCACATAACATTCTATATTATCATAGAATCATTTATATGTATTAACAATAGCTAGAGAAAATTGGACATCACCATTTTATACCTTATAGCTCACTTTTCATACTATAATATAGCAAATGTTTTTCTAAATTTCTTATAAATTCTCACACTTAATCACTACCATGTATCACTAATACATCATAATAATCAACAATTATAACTCACACATCAATGTACCAACCTTATACCTCTCGAAAATTTCATACATATGAACACACATTTTCTAAAATTTAATAAATTCACATAGTACTTTATCAAGCCCTAGATCAATAATATGTTATAATATCACTTAAACATAATTTGTACATCAACTTATCAATCTCATTCATTTTCGGTAATTTCAAATAAATAGCATACAATTTCTAAAATTTCCAATAAATCACAATGGACTCCTTTACTATCATATATCATAAATCCATCATCAATTTAAACTTAAGAATTTTCAATCATAACTATTAAATCATAGCATGCTTAAGCTTTTAATTAAAACAATACATATGCTTAATCTTAGCATAATAAACAATATCAACAAACAACAAAACATGCTAGCAATATTTCTATCATTTACTAACATAGCATGTATATTAAAATCTAACGTTGGAAATCAAAATTTTAACGATAAATAAAGATCGCTCGATTCTAACCTTTAACCGTTGTTCGATTTTAGTGCAAATGATTTTGTATCAAGGACGAGGATTTAAAGAAGAACACTCTCCTCTTCTTTTAAAAATGCTCACGTAGTATGAGAAGCAAAGTGAGAGATGATGTTTTATTTGATATATCTTATTACTTATGTAATAAAACTAAAGGAATTAAACAAGAAATAAACTAATTCATCCTACATCTCACTACACACACAACAATTGTAAGCCCTTTTATTTTTCGACTCATCACTATTCAAATACATCATCATAAATTAATTGAAGCAAAATCCTCACTTTAACTCCCATCACGACGCCGCCATCTTGATTTCAAAAGGATGAGTTTGTTTTTTTGTCTTATACTAGATACAATATTCCAAGATTTACTAAATGCAAGCAAATCAATTAAAAGAGTTTCACAATTTCTTCCAACCTTTTTTTTTTAATTTAATACAATTTTAAAGGTCAACACTGGACTCGAACAAAGGTCTCGCATTAACCACTCTACCACTGCACACACACACACATTTCTTCCAACCTTCGTAAACAATGTCATGCTTTTGATAACTCATGGCTAACACTACCATCAACTAATAAAGGAAACAATTGTCTTCTTTTCCTTTCTCGCGCGGCCATGTTCAAGTTAAGGAGGAAGAATTTATTTTGCTTATATCAATTATAAATATCTTACACAATACCATATGTACCATCACTTCCAAAGAGTTTTAAAAATCTTCCTACCTCATTTGTCAAAGATACCTGCACTTCACTTACAAGGCATCCACTGTTCATCAATTAATTGTCTTCGTTAGTGTGTAATATATCATGCTATTACAAATACTACATAAAATGATAGAAGATAGCAATATTTCAATTCATCTAATCCTACATCAACATAGCTCACGGCACTTTTGTAGTCAGTGCTAAATGTTTCATTTTCATGCTATTAATAGCTATATGTAATATGTCTTAGATGATAATTAAATCATAGGAAAATTATTAGAACATTTCTATGTGTCAAACCCTAATTTTCAAATTGGTTTTCAAAATCGCACATTTTATTCCATAATTATTCCTTAATTTCAGCATTGTTTTAATGCTAAATAATGTTTTACTACATAAAATAATCATAGGAATTTAAATATTATAATTCCTTGATCATTTGACTAAATTTTCAAATCGCTCTAAACGCTGACGTCAAACGCCTCAAAGCGTAACAATCGATCTATCTCAAAATGTTCGTAATAAAGTCGAATCACTTTATTAATCCATTTCATTAATAATGAAATGTAATTCTAAGCTTCATCACTTAGAAAAATTCACGTAATATTAACTTTCGATATTCAATCGACGTTAAAATATTACCAAAGAATTATATAAACTATATTCCTTGATTCACTAATCATTAGTGAATATGATATAGGAATTCACTATATCATAAATATTCAAATCAATATTCGATAAGTTACTAATTCAATTATCGCAATGAAACCCTAATTTACGATTTTTATTATCGTAATTGGCTTTAAATCTTCTGGATATTACAATCCACCCCAAGAAATTTCATTCCTAAATTTGCATACCTCAAAAAAATATGGTGTATCTTTGCATCATAACATTCTCAAATTTTCCACGTGATTTTCCTTTGTCCATGGTTTCTCCATCGACTTTCATTAAAGACCCAAACTCGATTCTTAACTTAATCTTACGATCAAAATAGTCGAGATTTTTCATCATAACTCATTTTGAGTTAAGGATAATATTCATATTCTCTTAACCGTGACACGTGAAAACATTACGACATTTCCCAAATTTGCCAAGTACCAATCTATAGATCTGGGCTTATCATCTCTAGAATCTCGTAGGTCCTATAAAGCGTGATCTCAACATTCCTTATACTTGAACTTTATAATTTCTCGATGGAGAAATCTAAGAAACTTTATTTCCGCATTCAAAATGCGTTCACGTCTGCTTACTTTTGTATCCCGAGCTTCTCTATGCTTTGCCTCATTCGGCGATATCTTAATCATTTCATTTACGTTGTCGACTTATACATTCTCTCACCTACTTTATTACAATAAAGTGGTGGTCGATACTCCTTTCACATAATGTCTCATGTGGCTAGATTGATCGCTTACTAGCACTATGGTCATACGTGAACTTAAGTTGGTAAAACATATTCCCACTTGTACCTCGATTTAACATTACGCTCATATTGTCCTTTTATCTTCCATCCGTCGTGAGTGGACATCTATGTTAAGTTTCAACTCGTGTCTAACTCCTTTTAAGTAGCTAGTTCAAAATCTAGGGTAAACTGGAATCTCTATATGAAGTGATAGTTTTGACCTCAGAATATACGATTTCCTTTATGTACGATCGAGCTAATTTATCTGATCCACGAGTCATCCGAATAGGCGTAGATGAACATATTTGGTGAGTCAATCCACTACTATCCATATAGCAGTGTTACTTTTTACGACTTTGGCAAACCTCATAAAATCCATGCTATGTCATTTCATTTTCATTTGTGTATCATTAGAGATTATAACCTCTTATAAGGTCATTGATACAATGCCTTCACTTCTTATTAACCGAGACAATGCTCACCATGTGGTTATTTCACATTTCATTCCTTACTATCTAACTTTTCTCAGAAATCATAATATACTTTAATGTCGCTCGGGCGGTATGAGAAATATCATGAGCTTCACTCATGATTTCATTTCGAGCTTATTATTGCAAATATATATGACCTTTCCTTAGACAATATGACATTGTCCCGCCTTCATTCCTCTTCTTAGCTCGTATTCTTCATATCTTTCATCTTTCCTTTATTATTTTATTACCCTTTTCTCATCACGACGAATCGTGAATGTAGCAATACAACTCATGATCGCCTCTCGGTTGTTCAACCATTTCTATTTTCACCCTTCAAACTCTTCAACGAGTTTTTCTTCATTTGTAAAGAGACATCCTATTTTGATCGATTCACGACTCAAGGCATCGCACCACATTCGCCTTTCCCGGTGATAATTTATACCACGTCGTCCTTTACCACCGAGCCATCTTCTTTGCCTCATGTTTAAGTCTCTTTTCAAGAAATAATCCACACTTTGTGGTCCGTGAAAATCTTACAATTCATTCCTTATAGGTGCGCGCTCCAAACTTGTACATAAACTATTGTCTTATTTCAAGTCGGAGTCAAGCAATTCCATTCACGAGGTCTGTTATTTCGACATAAGCTATTATTCTTCTTACATAATACATGACCTCCTCTATTGGTTTATGTAAATTTGATTCCTTTGGTAGTGATTATCGCATCGCTATCTTAGAGAATTCTTAATAAATCTCCTATTTTAACCGCTAATCGAAAAAAATTGATCATACTGGTGCTAGTGCGACTTTTATCCTTGTATTGCTTCATCTTTTCCGCACTTTATTCTTCGAAGACACCATGTGTCTAAGGAATATTTTCTTTAAGCCAAAATTCATATACTAAACTTAGCAAAATTTGTTCGCTCTAAATGTTCGCATCCTTCGATGTTCTTTATGTCCTTTCTTATTTTACTAATAGATAGGAATATCATTCATAAAGATTAAAACATAATTGTCTAAGCACATGTGGAACACTCGATTTTTGAGGTTCATGAATGTGGTTGGTACATTAGTTAGTCCGAATGGCATAACTATAATCTCATAGTAACCATATCTTATTCTAACAATTGCTTTCATCCATCGATACCATTCTACAAAACCATTTAACATATATCATAAAATGCCTCAATGAGGACTTTCCATTCATCAATTACGAGGATCGGTCTATCAATCGTGATTACATGACGCTCAGTCCTTTTACACCCAAAATTTTTACACCACTTCCACCTATTCACAAAATATTCCAAACTACGCTTATTTTACACATTCTAACCATACCATTTACACATGATCTACTATCTACGATAAGTCTCATATTATCATAGGATTCTATGTCTCGAGTGGCCTTCGTGAATCGCTCTCATTTGGAAATTTACCTTTTCTAGGCAGCGTTGCCTCAAATCTCCCGACGATCTATCTCTTTCACAGAGCTGTGGTCAAACCGCTCTCTTCTTCTTTAGTACCGAGGTTTGTGTCGCTTTATCAAAAGTAAGGTCGAGTTGGTAATGGTAATTCCCCAATCCTCGAGGCGATAAAATCCTGTCCTTTTGCCATTCTCATCTCTTTTCGTATAATTGGACGGCGGAGGCGGCATTTGGAACATCGGTACAATCATTCCTTTATAACATACCGTAACTTGCTTCGGGACCAGACAAGTTCTCATACGTGCCTCCATACGCATTATATGTATACTTAAGCCGTGACAACCTCGTAAGTGCCCAAACCTTGAATTTTCTACATAGAGAATATATTCTCGATACTTCTTTTGCAAAATCCCGCATTGCAAACCCTAATAAGTCGTTGGATACCATCCTCATTCGTCACTCCATGGTTACGAGCATTCATCCAAAGGTGCAAGAATTCTCCAAAACTGTACTAAATGCCTTATTTATAATAAAAGAGTCGATACCGTGTGAGCTTTAAGTTTGTGCCTCAGGATTAACTTCTCTAATACTCCTTTCCCGCCATCTTAAGCCATAAACTTGTAAACAACTTACAACACAACTCATAAGCACTTATCTTATTCCTCATTTAATATTTCACATCTCCATTCATATATTGTTCTAAATTAATTCAGATAAGCAATAGTGGATACTAATATCCTGTCGTAGAATTTCAAACTGGAGGACTATGTCCATGTCTCTAATCACGTGAGTGACATCCATTTTCAAACTTGCTTTCGAATTATATCTACGCACATAGGTATGTTCCAAATCATTTGTTAGAACCTTAGCGATCCGAGGTCTAATTCTAAGTTTGAGCAACACCGCGACGAACTAATTTCATATAGGTGAAGAGATTTTCATTTCGATTCGCTTATCCCTGAATCTGGGTTCATCGCTTTCTACACATACTTGTGCGATGTTAGAATGTGAAGCCTATATCGACAAAATATTATAGGTATTCGAGAATTTTTTAACTTATTACCGTCGTATCGACGCCTCCTTTGGTTTTGTTGGTTCTATTTTTCGTCTCAGTATAGGCTACGTACATGAGTACTGTTCCCGTTATTAAAATGTCATGGTTTCCGGACTTGCTATCTTAGTAAAATATGGTCATGATAGATACCATTAAGCGGTAATAATATAGCTATTTAGAATAAATGAATAAGTTATATATTCATAATAAAGAATCTCCTCATCTAAAAAATATAATAACAAAAGTCTCCATATATAGGGATTAGAAAGCTGAGTTACAATAGAATGGGCTTATATAATATTCTTTAAAAAATCATATTAAGTTGAATTTTTATTGTTTGAATTTATTTAAGGTATGATATTTACTAAATCAAAGCTCAAAAGAACTATGAGTGAATACCAAATGTGGAATATGATGTGGAATAGACTACATACACATTAGAGTAAATACCACATAGCATTCATATTTTGACTTTTACATCGGTGTCCTAACGTAAGTATAATAGTAAATCAAACCATAGCCTTTCAAATGAGTTCATAATAATGTCCGATCACAAGAATTGGGCCCGATGTGCATCAAATACACATCGAATAAATAAAAACCACGAAAATTCGATAAAATAACAATTTTAACCAAACAAAATGTCATTGTTATACTTACTAAACAAGTTGAACCTTAATCAAATCCATGCTGCTTTGCCGGCCTCCTTCTTGGAGAAAGATGAAATAAAGCATTATACATTTAAGGGACAATCTAGCTTATCGGAAAATTCCTAAAGTGGAATAATTCTATCTTAGCGTATTTTGATTAGATCCCAAAACCTCGATGATTGCCTCGATGTAACTAATGTTGCTCATTTGTTCTAGAGTTAGACGTTTTGTTATATATTACAGTGAAGAACTACCGACTTAGACATGCCCAAGATTGAAAGAGTTCAGGTCTTGAATCTAGCCATCGATAGAGTATCGATACCGGCGAACTGATAGAAGCTCAACTAAAGGATCGCGTACTAGAGGCTAAAGTATAATGATGTTGATGAACATAGCTCTTGGTGAAGTCAAGGCGAAGACTAACGTTGGAAGATTGAAGACTAAAGATTGAGTCGAAGACTCGATCTTGTTGGAAGCAAATGAGTTAGGATATGAGTAATGTTACACCAGCCGATCGCCTCGCTAGAAGTCAAGTGGCTACCAGTCAAGTGACTACTTAAGTTAAAGTGCTTATCAATAGCCAAAGTGGTGAAAAGTAGTCAAACGGCGATATCAGTCAAAACTACGATGAAATGTCAAAGCTAACTATTTCTAAGTCAGCTAAAAGCATCAAATTGACTCGGGTTCTCAACGACATAAGGCGGAATCCATACATAGAAACACTCGTGCGACCAATTCTTACATTCCTCCGGTTCTTGTCTTGGATCTATCTTCATCGACGATAAAAGATTCTCTTTCTATCGGGCTTGGTCCTATAAGTTCCTCGCGTCGAGGGGACAACTTTCCGAGTTGCAATCTTGATATGTTGCCTTGTTTCCTTTGTTAATAAATCTATCGATGTGGGCTTGTCCTTATACTCTAGCGAAAATTTTGAACCCAACAATCGCTATCTCGGGCTTTTGGTAGATTCATCGTTAGTAGTACCACATGATGAACTCTTCCTTTAGTTATTCTCATTTGTCATTCAACTGTCTCGCACACTTGCGATTGGGCCTTGCTCTTGCGATATTGATGATTTTAGAAGTCATTTCTTTTGCAACCCGAGGCATCCTCTTCGATAGTTGCTTTTCTTTTGTTGCGATGATGATGATTTCGAGCATCTCATATCAATTTTCTCCTCCATATTGCCTCTTGTGCCATCATGCTCCAATTGTGTTGGATCTCCCAACATCTCTAACGGCTCCGTCATGGAAGACCGTAAGATAAATATCTTCGTTTGGATCAACATCAGGCTAGGATGATGGGGTTGCCCTTTTTCTTCCGGCTTTGGCATCCTTCTTCCTTAGTCGCTTCGATAACTTCTTCCGCAGTCAACTGTCTCCTCCTATATGGCTAGCTGCAGTTGCCTCTTTCCTTTCTCCCTCTCAACTCAGCTACCCACCGCGCGACTTCTTTTCCTCATCTTCCCTTTGGCATCATTCATAAATTTCGAAGGAAGATTGAGAGATCATATTGTTTGATTCAGTGCGGTGTGAGCGGTCCATGTGGTCGTTCTCGCATAGACAACTAGGGTGGCGGACTCTTCACATTCATGTTTCAAAATTCGACCTCCTCCTCAGGCAATTAGCGATCATCGGTAGGGAAGGTGGTCAGTTGGTTTTGATGTCGAGCTGCTTCTGAGAGTTGGGCAACAAGGATCCTCCTAAAGTCACTTGGAAGGTTGATTCCAATCATCTCTTGTTTTAGTTTCTGATGGATTCTTTGAATGTGTTCTTCTCATTTGGAAGTTTTCCGTCACGCATCCACTAAATCTCTCGTTCGCTGATGGTTGAGCTCGAGTGGATATGTTCATGATGCTTTCCTTAAGTCCGTGACGTGATGTTTTCTTTGTACATACTCACTAGCATGACATAAGCTTTATTTGTCACTTGATATGGGGATTGAAACCCACCGCCACGCCAGGTCCTTTGCGACTTTTGCCAATCCTCATCCAACCGGCCATCAAAGTACCATCTCTTCTGGAGTGCAGGAATGCTCGGGCTACGGATTGGGGACCTCGAATGGAACAACTGCACCATATGATTTATCAGTGTGGCATCGGTTGGTTCCTCCATTGGAAGGTCGACTAATGGACGCCTTTGGTCCTCATCGAGATCTTGGTATTTCAATAGGCCACTGCTACTTCATTCTTCTTGTCCGTAGCTCTCCATTTTCTTCAAACTCATCTCTCGATATCTATCTCTACTACTACATCATCTAGATCGGGCTTATGGACTCAAAGTCCTTATTATCGCGGATCTTGGAGATACGTAGAGGTTCTCCATCTTTTTCTTCATATATTTCTCTCAAGACTCAAACGATTAAATCGAGGTGGTAAAATGCACCGTCATGATTTGGAGAAAAACATGTAGTTCGCTTGCCTAAGTCGGGCTTAGCAGGATAGAAAGAATGGGAATATTTTGTCTAAGTATACGTGGGCTCATTGGGTGAGGAATTTTTAGGATGGTCATTCTGTTGGCTAGCTAGGTGCGATGGATGATCTTTATGAATCCTCGGAGGATTTAAATAGAGTGGGTTGAAGGGATGGTTGAGGGTGGTGAGGGATATGAATGGAGACATCTCAAGTGGGATGAGAAAATTGACTGAGATGGGAGGGATGTTGGAGGGTCTTGGATATACGGGGTGAGGTAGAAGGCTGGTGGGAAAGAGGCTAGGGCTAGGAATTGGGTTCTTGATTGGACAGGCGAGGGAAGGCTCTAACTCAGACTCGGGATCGTTTCATGCTCATCAAATATGAATTGTCTGGCCATCTCGTGCAGTTCACATCCTCCTCTTCAGTGAAGACTA
This sequence comes from Salvia rosmarinus, assembly GCA_036937905.1. NCBI lineage: Eukaryota > Viridiplantae > Streptophyta > Magnoliopsida > Lamiales > Lamiaceae > Salvia > Salvia rosmarinus. Next base: position 77,418,737 of record CM072815.1, on the reverse strand, counting down.
CTCGGGATTCTTCTTCATCTGTCTCATCCGTTGGCTTCTCCTCCACCTTCTTTTCCCATTGCTAGCAAAGGCTGATCTCTGCGTGCACTCTCCTTATTCTTTCTTTTATGAATACCTCATTCGCTGGATTTGGGACAGTCACCTTCAGTCCCATCTGGTTCATGGCGTTTGTCGACTGGAGCATCTTGCTTTATGAAGGTATTTGTTTGTAATTGTACCACATGACCTTCTGGCCTTTAAGCGCCTCAGGATGAGGAGGATACCCTAATTTCAGGAACACCATTTGGTCCGCCAGAAGATGGGAGATAAAGCTCTCTCAATTTATCTCATTGTCGACGCTAAACCAGCCAGCAGCATCTGCTGGTTTGCTGACACCTGGTCGAACGACCCAGCAATCTTAGGTAGCCTCGGTGCAGGAGTTGATCATCAATTTGAACTTAGAGGAATGAGCTTTTCTTCATGTTAGGGTCACGGGTTCCTTCTTTCATCATCATCCGCATCATATCCTCCATGAACTATGGATCGAGTTTTGTATAGAGAGCTCACTTCGGTGTAGAAGATTGAAGATCCTGCATGGTCTTTATCATGTCAATGCCAAACTGCTGGAAGGTTGCGTTGGCTCTCATTGGACCTCCACCATCACATCAGCCTCCAGGGTATTCAAGGTCTCGGCATGGCTTAGGTGGAGTAAAACTCCATAACCTGTTTGTCATATAAATCTAGGCTGGTGGTTGAGAAAATGCTTCCACCCTTAGTTCCTAAAATGGTGAGGACCTCGAGGCGTTCTCAATCGTAGTTTAGAAAAGATATTGTATAATCATGATGTATTTGGGGTTACGAGGGATGATTTTCTTGATTGCCATTTTGTGAGAATATAGAGATTTTTGAAAATCACAGAGAAAAGCTTGGAGAGTTTTGAATGTAGAAAAATTGTTTCATATATATGAGCGTGTGAAAATGATGCTCATTTAGGAAAACATATGCATATGCCCGCAAATGTTGTTGACTAAGCGTGCATCGCTTGAGGAATAAATCTTTGACCTCACATGCATCTCGGTATGGTAAAAGTCAATTTACTTTATGTCTTTTACAACTTTTTCGACAATGCGTAAATCTAAGGATGATATCATTCCACATGCGATATAACTTCTAGAGTAATTAATTAATAATTTAACATAAATGAATCAGTAAAATCTAAGTATTTAATGCATCAGTCATACATTGATTTCGTATGCTTTACCGGTTTGATATTATTAGTATGATAAGTCGGTATACTTACTAGTCGTTGAACATAGTAGTCGGTGATACCTCGTCGATTATCGATGATGCGACATCAAGTGGATCGATCGATACATCGGTTTGATGTTACTCGTTTGTCTTGATATTTATGGCGATCGTATCGTCCTTCTGTTTGGTATCATCGGTTTGGTTTACTAGTTTGGACTACCGGTTTGTCATCGTTTTGACCTTAGTTAAAAGCTTATCAATTTGGTGATCGGTTTACCTATCATTATGGATTCCCTGAACCGATATCGATAGTTGGTCGGTGATGTCTACCATTGGGTTCGTTGGTTTGACACTTATCGCTTGTTCTCACTCTTACGGGTTTAGCGTCCTAGATTCCGTATACGTGTTGAAGTTGTCTTCAACAAGCAGTTTGTCAAGATATATCAACACGTTGAATATCGGTATGAATTTTCTCAACACACATGAAAATCAACATAACTTTTGATAAATAAATATTATAAATACAACTAATAAGGAGTTAGGAGAGAAAATACTATGGGAATTATTTCCTTTAATATATATATATATAGGTGGCATTACATTTGTATAATATAACGTCGCATCGGTCACACTAACATTATTTATGTTATACTAAGGCGTTTACTTTTGAGGTTTAACTTTGATAGATAAAAATAGTATAATTTAATCCATTATCTATTTTGATTGATTGGAATCTTAAGATATCTTAAGGCCCTGATGATTTTTATTATTTGAGTTAATTTAACTTGATTTATATCTCATTGAAAAGATAGGATTTGAGTAAATCCTAATAATGAGGATAAAAATATTCAATATGTATCTCATAGGTCATAGAAAGTAAACAGCCTCTAATAGTATTACATTTATTATGTTAGTGTTATTAGAATTATATCTCGATAATTTTAGCATTGTATATACTACCACAATGTTTTAAGTAAATAACTAAATGGTATATGCGATGCGATGCGTTAGTATATGTGCTGATCACGTTGGCAACGACGAGCGGCCATGTAATCTTAGCGGCCGGAGACGCATAGTATGTTAGAAATCAACTTGCTAGAGCTTCCTTCGCCGAGTAAGCAGAAGCCGAGCTCGAAGTCGCATTGCCTCAATTCCTCAAATTGATCGTAGCCACAGCCCTGCATCTGCATAATTTCCTTTAGCCTGCTATCTTTTGCTTTTATGTTTGATTTGTGTGTGTTTGAAATTAAGTTGCTACTGAGTTTTATGCATATATAACTGATAATCAACAAACAAGTATGTGATTATTTTTAGTTAATTTTTCGGATGTAACTACTAGAAACGGGATTTCGAAGAATATATGCATGATGGTCGATAATAGATAACAATCAACAAATGTACATAATAGAAAACATCTTTGTGTGTGTGTTGGCCTAGTGGTAGAGTGGTTAATGCGGCAAAGGTCTCGAGTTCGAGTCACGTGGGACTTTAAAATTTCGTATTAATGACCAAAAAGAAAAGAAAAAGAAAACATCTTCATTATATTTGATGTCTATTTGGAATAATATAGGGTTAATAGTTGTTTCGTCTTCAACTTTGGTCATATTTTTTAGGGATAATTATAGTTTGTGTTTGCAATTTTGCGAGAATTTGAAAAATATCCTCAATTTTAGTTAATTTATTAAAATATCTCCAACTTTGTGAAATTTTGAAAAATTCTAACTTAAGTTAATATATTCAATGTCCCAAACTTTGATGATATTTTGAAAATATATCGATTACGAGTTTCAAGACGAATGCTACGTCTTTTCTCGGATGCTCATGTGGGTTATAAACTTAAATGACTCAATATTTCCTCTGGAATATAGCTCAAATGACTCGGTGTTAATGGTTGGAAGCTCGGAATCGGATATTTTCAAAATATCTTCAAAGCGAGGATATTTTTCAAAATCTTGTCAAAGTTTGAGACATTTTAATATATTAACTAAAGTTGAGATATTTTCAAAATCTCATCAAAGTTGGGATACCTAACTAAAATTATACCTATTTTTATGACCTTAACTTTAATTTATTTTTAATATCCTGAACTTTACAAATTTATTTAATTTTATCCACATCAAAATTTCCGACATTAAATATATGACTAGACTCACTCATAAAACATATTTCTTTGAGTTGAATGTCGAAAGAATGAAGCTATGATGAGAAACATATTTTATGGATAAGCCTAGTTGGATATTCGATATCGAAATTTTGAGCGAGACCAAACTAAACAAATTTACAAAATTCAGCATATTTTGAAAAATAAAGTAGAGATCATAAATAAAAAACGTTAAAGTTAAAGTCATAAACTATTATTAGTCCATTAATTTCTAAAGACATCAAAATCCATTGCAATTAGTAGAAGAAATGGCAAATGATTTATACGGAACTTTGAAATATTTTAACTCAATATTTTATTTTTAATTTATTGAAAATCTACTGCTATCTTCATAGTACTAGGTAAACTCACGTTCTTGTTAACAAATTGTGAAATCACATGCGGATGGATAAATCCACTAATTCAAAATTGCGACCTTTTAACTATAAGAAATTTACTTTTATCACTATATCATTCCAAATGGACAATTTATGAAATGGGATACAGGGACTCTTGCCGGTGAGGATCTAACTTTTGGCATTCAAAAACAGTTTAACTAGTGAAAAGTTGTTGCTGCCTTTTAATGTACCATTTTATTGTTAGTTCATTGTTCTCAATTTAGTCAAGGGTCCATTTATTGTATCGAGAGCATAAAGTTAGTCAAGTTGACGCTCATTTGTTTGGAGTAATGATCCAAAACTCCAATATAACTCATAAACTTTATTAGTGGATGGCCAATAAAAGTGCGAAATTGATCAAAGAAGTATATAGTATTGAGATTATTCTCATCTATGTTACATATATAAGGCGATAAAGGTCTCAAAGACAAATGAAGATCCGAGTGTTAGATACATTTAGAAAAAATAGATATAGACGAGTCCTAACTAGGGTGGTCTGCAGCGCCTTGCATGAACTAATTAATAATAATTAATCTTAATGATTAATTAATTCTAAATTTAATTAATTAATTAATCTAATTAAAATTTATTAGTTTAATAAATTTTAATTATAAATTAATAAATAATAATTTTGAATTAATATATCTTAATTGTGAATTAATAAACTCTAATTATGAATTAATAAACATAATCGTGAATAATAACCTAATTATGAATTAATAAACCTAATTTTAAATTAATAAACCTAATTTTGAATAATAAATCTAATTTTGAATTAATAACCTAATTGGAAATAATAAACCATAATTTGAATAATAAATCCTAATTGAAAATAATAAACAATTTGATAATAAACTAACTTTGATATAAACTAAATTACTATCATGAAATACTATAACTACAAGATAAATGAAAAAATGAATCCAAAACTCTCCAGATAGGCTCAAATTGCTAACTAGTGGAGCGACCTTGAGAATAAGTTAAAATTTAATTTATGCTCTTATTTTTCAATGTGTGGTAAAATTTGTTATTTTATAATTTTGTATAGGTTATTGATATTTGCTTTAGATTAAATTATATAACAACTTAATAACTTAGTATTTTACAACTTAAAATTGATTAGATGATTGACATCTAAATTTATATACTAAATTATTAGTGATATAAACTAGAAAGATAAAACATCGTCTTTCAAATAAATTAGATTTTTATTTGATATCGATAACCTATTAAAAATCAAGTCTTCGTTTTCATGTTGTTGGGATCAAAACAATCGATGTCCTCTTCTACGATGTCATTTATATAACGACCATTTTATCGTGGTAAATTTTTGAGATGTCGTGATTTAATTTGACTTAAATTTGAAATCGTGGTAAAATCACTAAAGTCATTAAATTTGTGTATTTTGTGATATTTTAAAGTGGAAAAACTAAAATTGATCCAAAGTTAATGTATTTATGCTCTAATAATCATTTTATATATACCTATGTGTATTTAGAGTATAATTGAACAAAATTGAGGGGTAATAACCCCAGCACTCATCAATATGGCTCCACCATTGGTTCTAATTTTGAACACCAATATAGGGATATGTAAAACATTAAGCAAATAAATAACAATTTTATCGAAAATAACTTCAAAACAGAAGGAATTCTAATATTTGAATGCTTGATGCAGCAGTCGGTTGTTTGATATATTAGAGGAAACAACGATTTGATAGTTAATGTCACCTAGTGAAGAGACTTTTACTTAATGTGTTGTTCGATATTCTAATAAAAACTAATTAATAGCTACCCTATAATATGTCTAAGTCTGAATAGTTATTCTAAATTATCTAACTTACTTATAGCTATCCATCTGTATATAGATATGCTGTGTCTTGGGCAATTAGTTATTCTAAATTATCAATAACAATTGTCTGTGTAATCTAAGTTCCTATTTGTATTGATTGGACCGTATATTGGTATATTTTGAACACTTGAATCAATTGCTGACTGATACGTAAAAGATTAAAATTTATGATTATACCTCAGCCATGAACTATCCTCAACCTCGAACTCATAGTAGTTTTTGACAGCTGCACATAGAAAAGATTAAAGAGTTTTATACCGAGTCCCAACTACCTCAACCTCAACCTCATATAGGATGCTGGCAGTTCCTTAGCCATACATTTACTGAATTTTAGACAAATGAATTAATTAACGTTGTACTGCATCAACCGTTACCTTTTAACGCATTTATGACTAATAACTTTCATCAAAATGCACTTGTACTGCTACGCTCACAGAGTCACAGTCACGACTCACAGTGCCTTCTTTTTCAAGTGTTTTACGTATCACCTTTATAAATTAAAATAATATTTTTCCGATCCAAACTTGGATATTAAGCATAAATTAATAATTTGGATAAATTAATAAGATAATAATTTTTAAGACCCTATATAATACAAGGGTCCCATCAACATCATAAATTAATAATCTCATAAAATTACAAAGATAACTAATTCCATCCGTCCACAAAAGCGTGCGTCGATTTTGGGTGGTTTAGAAAACAGTAATGAGTGTAAAGTAAATGTGTATAAAATATGTGTCTGGGATAATAAATGAATATATTAATGGATTGTGAGTGTAAAGGGCTATGAGTATTTTTGAAAATAAGTGGATAAGTTGAGGGTAAAATGTAAAGTTGGTGTTTCTAAAAAGAAAGTCATATTTTGGTGGACTGAATAGATGAATTAAATCGATTTTTGGTGGACGGAGGAATACAACTTAGTACAATATAACTCTAGTGTTGATTGTTTTTATTGAAATTCAAATCAAAATGAATCTCATCTCATTTTCTACGCACTTAAAAGCTACGGTGTGGCGTTGGTCTGAAAGAAATTATAAAGTTTTCATCTGCTATGCTTCTTTTAAATGAGAAATCATTGTATTTTTTGCATGTTTTACAAATTTTTGCTATCTATATAGTAATTCTTTTATAAGTATTTATTACGTAACATACAAATGAATCTTAAACATTAAATAATTAGATGATTTAAATCTTATTGAACATACGTATGAATCTTAAATATTAATTCAATAATATGAATATTAAACATTACATAATTAGATGATTCAAGTTCTTATTGAATATACGTATGAATTTTAAACATAAATAAGATGATTCAAGTTCCTAACATTTAATACTCATTAATATCTCTATATAATTGAATTTATATTCATGAATTCTAATGTAATTAATTTAAATTAAATGAATATAGAATACCTCTTTAAATTAATAAATTATTAATTTATCATTAATTAATACCTCTCTAAAATTAATATTTTTCAATCCCAACTATATTAATTTCTAGATGTTATACTGTATATTCTAAATTATGCAAGTTTAAAGTAGTAGATGCTCAAGATTCTTGTAAATTTACTACACCCTTCTTATAATTACTGCCAGTAGAAAATAAATAGGGTTATTTCAATCTGTCTTTATTTTTATTTATTTTTAAAAACTAAATCACAAGCATAAATATTTAACATGTACAAGTCAAATTTTATTAGTTTCTTAAAATTGAACAAATCTCTTTTACTTTTCTCTTGAACTATTTCTAACTATACACCTTCTTTGAGCATGCATGCAATTTTAACCATACTTGAAAAATCAACCTAACATAAAGGGCATATTTAGTATGTAGTAATCAAATACTCCGCTTCAATATTACAGAGCTTTTTTCACGTATATTAATGAGAGTTGTATTTTATGTGTAAAATAGTGTATGTATGAAATTAGTCTTTTTAGTGTAAAATATTATTTTTTTAAACGGACCAACTTAATGTATAACCAAAAGAAAAATGAGGTAACATTAATGGAGCGGAGAAGTATATGATATATGAATGGAATAATGATTCATTTGAAATTACCATTTCAAATAAATACTCATTCTTGTGAACATACGATTAGATAGATTTAGATTTTACTTTTTTTATAATAAAACTATTCTTATTTATTTTTATCTTAAAAAATTAATAATAGTTGTAGTATTTATAATAATAATAATAATAATAATAATAATAATAATAATAATAATAATAATAATATCAACAACAATAACAATACTAATGAAAACAATAAAATAAAATAATAACAATAACAAAAATAACAACAACAATAATAATAATAAGAGGTGGAAAGTAGATCGCGTGCATGGATATTGATCTTTTTTCTCGCAAATGATATTTTCTTCACGAAATGATACATTCTAATTACATGCTAAAACAAATGATATTTTTTGAAATGACACTTTCTTAAGATGATACTTTGTCGTCAACACCATCTTGACGGATCTACATGAGTTTTGTAAATAATAATAATAATAATAATAATAATAATAATAATAATAATAATAATAATAATAATAATAATAATAATAATAATAACTTGTTCATTATTATTATTATTATTATTATTAAAGTTTAGTCATTTGATGAAATTTTAAAAACATCACAAACTTTAATTAATACATTAAAATATCCACAACTTTGATGAAATTTTAAAATATATCTCCAACTTTAGTTTATACATTAAATGTCTTCAACTTTTACGATATTTTGAAAAATATCTTGATTACGAGTTCAAGCGATAGAATGCTACGTCGATTCATTGGATTCTCGTGTGGGTTATAGTGCAAATGATTGACATTCCATCTCGTGGATTATAGCTCAAATGACTCGATTCCATCGAAAACTCGGAATCGTGATATTTTCAAAATATCGTCAAAGTTGAGGACATTAATGTACTAACAAGTTGATGACATTTCAAAATCTCATCAAAGTTGGAGATATTTTAATATATTAACTAAAATTAGGAACATTTATCTCGTCAAGGGGGCATAAGCGTAATTATCGTTGTTATTATTGTACTAAAACTTACATGAGGATAAAGATTATTATTGTACTAAAACTTACATAAACTGAATTCATTTTATTTTATTCTAACTCGATCATTGTCTGTATATACAAACATATGTTTATTCTATTTCGTTTTCAATCATTACATTCTCATCTAATTTCATTCATGTATACAAGTATCACTAAAGACTTATAAAGATATTAATTTAAACATAAACGTTTGACATCAAGAATACCTACCTCCGTTACTTATTCGACATCTATTCTATAATCCGACACGTATTGAAGAGCTATAACAATTCACAATCCTACATGCTTACCATGCTTTTACATTGTTATTTATCTAAATTCTACATTTTATGCATTTATTCAATTTAATATAATACATATACATTGTCTCATCAGAATATCCATCATTTCGTTAATTAATCATCACATTCCATATATAATATACAATAAGGTCGATTCTTATTACATTCCTTATACAATACATAATTGTGTCAATAATAATGAAATATATAATTGCACACAATATATATGTGAAATAATTACATACTCCAATATTTATATTAATTATCGACGAAAATATCCAAATATTAGTAAGAAAACAATGCGATGAAAGCAAATGCAATTACAAAATGTTAATTTCCTTTGAGTTTTGATATTGATAATTTGGAATGCTATTTTGTATATTAAGCCCTCAATTATTGTCAATGTGTGGAAAGAAGGCAAACCAACGGTGAAACTCAAAAATTAAATAATCCTCGTCTTGCGTGTATAATTAAATAATCATGATGCATATACTATATATCTAAGTGATAGATAAGCTATTTATCGTAGTTTAGATATTACTAAAAATTATTAATTGAATTATGTCCCGAAAAGAGTATTAGATTATATAGATTAAGTTTTACAAAAGAAAATACAATCAAAGTTTTATATCGATATAAATTGTTTGATTGATTAACGTATTTTGTGGTTCATCATAGTAATGGATAATTCTATTAATACTATTAATTAATAATATATGGCGTTACAAATTTCTATCACCATATTGATCCATAAGCATACGTGGCATTTGATGATTTTTATTTATTATTTTGTTAAAAAAATCTCTATTTTATGCTTATTTTATTGTTGACTATATATTGCCAAATGTTAATTGATTAATTTACCTTTAGTCATATTATTACAGTTAGAAATCAATTTTGGTCAATTAGCTCAATCGCAATTACCATAAATTATTCAATTTATAAATAAGTTAGATTGATTAGTATGTACAAATATCTAAATGCACAAATTATGGTCAATTTAAAAATTTCACAAAATTATGAATCTATATCTATATCTATAAATAGATCCAATCGGATGTCATCCATAGCAAATCGACTTGCGACACACGACAGATAAACTACTTCATGTGGCCACGAAGAAGACCGCTCAAGAAAAGACGGTGAAGAAGAAATTTTTCGTTTATTTTCTAAGAGCAGCAATTGGAAGAGATGGCACTTAAGATGTAATCTTGATTTGATGGAGCTCTTTGATAAATATATAATTGTAAATGAGTTGAGAACATTCTTGATGTCACTAATTTGAGAATTTTATTTTTATTTTTCAAGAAGGAAAATCTAATTTGTTATTTATTTATTTTGAACTTTCGTTATATTATTGTTTTATTGCCAAGGATTATATGTTTTGTTTTATTGTTCCTTAAGTTGATAATGTCGGGAATATTGGTTTTAGATTATATTGTATGATATAAATAATTCCATTGGTTTAGTCACATTCCTCTGGTGTCGATAGGAAAACTACACAAATGACGTAAAGGTATGAATAAATACCAATCGTTATAAAACATGCAACATCGGAAGATATACCCCAAATAGCCTTGAAAAACATCGTCGATGAGCGAGGTGACTAAAAGTGAAAAAGCTGCCGATGTTGAAAAGTGGACTTGGGTAGAATCGATCGACGATCGGATTCGATCGGATCTTCTCACCGATCGGATCGATCGGTTCAACTGAAAACAAGCGAGTTGACATAAAGTGCGCGCATCGCCGGAAAAGGTCGCAAACCTGTGGGAATCTTGGTGTGGAATCCGATCGGATGAGTGGAATCGATCGGACGATCGGATCGATCGATTCTACTCTAACCGATCGGATTCTTCTCATCCGATCGCCTTCCTCAATATATACCGGACACCCCGCTCTCTCATTTCACTCCGGATTCGAGACTCACTCTCCTCCCAAGTAAATCACTCCGCCTCTTGCTCTCACTTCACACCACGGCTTCTCGTCGCCGCTCTTTCGCCCGCCAATCCGATCGGTCCGTTTGATGAATCCGACCGTCAAGCGGACCGATCGGATTCTTATTTGATTAGTTAATTTAGTTATTATTTAGTTAGTTAAGCGTGCTTATGCTATTATTTTGAATTTATTAGTTAAGCGTGCTTATTATCATAGTTTATTAGTTAAATCGCTTATCATAATTAAACACCTTATCTTAGTTTATTAATTAAATCGCTTATCATAATTAACCTTGCTTATCATAGTTTATCATAGTTTATTATGGTTTATTAGTTAGTTAAATCGCTTATCATAATTTATTAATTTTAAGCGTGCTTATCTACAAATGCAAAAGTAAATAAGACCCACACGCCTGACTTAACCGATTATCATAATTTATTAGTTAAGCGTGCTTATTTATTGATAATATCATAATGTATTAATTAAGCGTGCTTATTTATTAGTTAATCCTGCTTTAATTAGACACATGCGTTTAATATGCTATTATTTATTTAATATGTTAAAATGTATATTATGATTTATTATGTTAATTATGCTAAGCGTGTTACTATGCTTTATTATATGTTTTATTTTATGATATTTATACACTTTATTGTTTTTATTGTTAGGGTGATGTTGATTATGTGAGACCAGATGATTAATGTTGTGGTCCAAATTAGCACATACTATAGGATCAATTATTTAGATATCATTAAGACTAGATTATTGGAGATTGGTGGTGAAGAGTTCTTGGATAGGTTTGCTAGTGGATGCTTTCTTTATTTACTTGAGGCTCGTGCAAAATATACTGGCTTTGCACCACGTGATTTCCGTCGAGTTATGACGAATGATGGTCTAGTATGGTTTCATATGAGCGGACGGAACATTTGTTTTCTTGTTCATGACTATGCACTAGTCACGGTTTAAGTTTTGGAGCTCGTCTTTCAATCTTAGTAGAAACTTCGTAACGTGTTAGAGTGTTTAGAGCTTTCCGTTCGACCATATATCTATTCGGACTTAGTAGGCGTTTTTACGATAGGCGTGCATATAGATGACGGATGGTAGTTTATACCTCCGTCTTATATTATTATGTTATACGAGATGCTATTATCTCAGATCCCGTGAGTACGTGGAGTGGTCAGGCATTGGTCGATGATTTGGATTTATTCTCTAGATTTCCGTGGGGTAGTATTCGTATCGTGTGATGCTACTACTTATTTCAAATTCAAGAAGAAATACCATTTTATGGACCAGCTTGGGCATTGGTTGTTTGGTCGCTCGAGATCATACCAGTGCAGGGTGTTGGAAATATGTGACCGGTTGCCTACCCTAGATACTTGAGATGGAGGTTCGCAAGTCATCGATCGATGATTTATCGATTTTGTTTGAATCTCGGTACTACTTTTACATATCCTAAAATTTGTGTTATAATTTTTATTATAATTTTGATTAAGTCTTGTTTATTTGAATTGTATATAGGATTATCGGCATATCTGATGATACGGCTACGGAAGAAGAAATGGACACATGACTGGTATCACTCCGACACGACGAGGCGTTTGGTGTGCCTATATAGACCACAAAATCCGTTGAGGATGGGAACAGTTTCCACGAGCACGAGTGATTAGTGATGAGATGGGAATCTCGTGCCTCGAGGTACTTCTCGTTCGCATCCGAGACGTGGCGCGACGGCATATTATTGAGGAGCAGCACAGCGCACATGGTATCGAGGGCCCGATCGAGAGCACCGTCCCTCTCGTCAGCGAGCCACGAACGGGGCCATCCTCCGACTTCTTCCTCGGCGGCGATCACCTACGACCTAGTGATCGTCGCCTTAGAGGACCTATCGGAGGCATGCTCGGAGGGTGCGAGCTATCGAAGCACCTTGACGAGGTTGAGGTAGCGGATGACGACGAGTTGAAGGGTTGGTTTAAGGAGTTGATTGGTGCTATCCATCGTCCTTCACGACTTACACCGACCCATTCTCCATCCGATCATACTCATCCCGGGCACGGCAATCGTTGATGAGGCACGAATACGGTGATGGCGACATGCGACCGCACTCGACATTACGTGACGAGTTTGGTAGGGCGAGGCCATGCCTCCTATCGTGAGCCACCGTGCTTCTATCGGAGCCACCTCGTGCTTCCATCGTGAGCCACCTTATACTTCCTATCGCCACCACCTCGCTCCATCGCCAGCCACCTCCGCTACTATCGGAGCCACCGCCTCCCATCGCCAGCCACTCGCTTACTATCGGAGCCACCGCTTCTTATCGCTGACCACCACCTTCACGATATGTTTGATATTTTTAGTGGTTGTGGACAAGTAAGTGTAATTTAATTAAATAATTTAAATATTTTGTGTTTATTTAAATATTTCTAAGTCAAATGATATTTTCCGCAGATTGTGTCGATTGGGATGACCAAGTCCGCAGTAGTCCACTACTATAGGAATGTCCGATTATGGACACCGTGGATGACTTTAGGGATGCCGCTCGAGGATCACATCGGGAGACCGGCGACGACGAGCACCGTGGTGACACCGGTTCTACGCCGAAGAAAGTGACCGGCGATTCCTCTCCATATGTTATCTTGGCACACCGCGTGAACTTGATCCGGCGTTAGTCGAACTTAAAGACTTCCTTAAAGCCCGCCTCCACGTCGGTGATGCTTTCCAGAGTGGTGGAGTTATTAGTCGGTCATTTTCATGGATATTCTTAAGCCGACCATTATTATCTTCGACGTAAGTATTTTGAATTTCTAAGTATTGAATTTATTTTAGTTGAATTGATTGATTAATACTTATACATTCAATTGTTCTTATTGTGAGCGATTGATCGTTCATGACGGTGTGAGGCGAGGGCGATCAAGCGATCGTATTGTCCACCATGAACAATGCAAACACGATTGTATTGGACAGACTTCTATGTAAGTATTGATTTCCAATAATTTACATTTATTTATTTATTGCTTTGCTCAATTCAATGTCCGATTAAATCATTTGAATGTCTCGATAGCGAATCCTTCAAGTTGGTGGGAATCTTGTTCAAGCGGTTGGAAGGTGCGAGTATTATTTCCGATCAGGGCACGACGGAGTATCCACTATGACCGATTGGTCCAACATGCAATTGATTTTGTAATTCAATATCATGTTATATTTAAATTTTAATATATTTGTTTTAATAATTCATATATTTTGTAATAATTGTGTTATATAGGTGATTATACCTATCCTTATCGATGGACACTACGTCGTCATTGTTATCGAATGCTTGATGGACGCTTGATCTATATGATTCGATATATTGGAGATTAGAAGATCATGCGAGAGAAAACGCCACAGATGGCTCGATATTGCATTTATTTGGATTCGTCTTGGATGAAGGCGATTATTGGAGTTTCAACGATACGGCATATCGAAAAACCGTGCCACTTGAATTATCTATCCGTCACCGCTAACGTTCTCCCAAAAAGAGCGGCGCTAGGTCCATATGCATGCATGTCGTTGAGCGTGTGATATCCGGATCGCGAGTATTGCTGGAATACTCACCATCCAGATATAGGAAAATTATAATGCTTTATTTTTGAGTTGTGTGAAAACACTTAGATATGTAAATTTAAATGTGTAATATCTTAAATTTCGTTTATTAATATTTGTAAATTAATAACTATTTAAGATTTTAAACTCTATAGTTGCTTCTATTTTTATTTATTTAAACTCCTAACTATTTAAGATTTTAAAAATCTGTGTAATTTAGTTCATGTTTTACACGATACATGATCACGTTTTATGCGATCGATACATTTCAAACTTCACATTTAGTGCGTAAGGGAAATATCCAGTAAACCTAGTATAGTCATCAACAAAATGTATGTAATACTTGAACCCTTAGATAGACGTGGTAGAACTTGGACCCCAAAGATCCGTATGCACTAATTGAAAGTGTGAAGAAGTTTTATTATTATTATTATTATTATTATTATTATTATTATTATTATTATTATTATTATAGCACAAGATATAAAGAAGAATAACAATAAAGGTGCGAATCAATATTTGAAATATTAAAAATACAACTTTAATTAATGCTATGCCTTCATTTATTCGATTTGGACATTTCCTCTGTATGTCCGGTTCCTCATGTATGCATTTCTTTGGTGCTCGGCTCTCTTGTAGACGATTCCCATATCGTTTGTAGGCATCTTCTTGTAGACCTTTCACCACCGGATGGAATCCGACTTGTTCTAGGTCGTCACTGTCTTGTCACAATGAGGCAATACATTCGCTGAGCTACCTCATTTGGAACCGACCACTCATTGTATTGAGGGACATGATTCAACGACACCGTATGTCTCAATTAAAGTGTTGGTCGTGTAGTATGATTGACGTAATTGTGGATGGATTCTCCTCCTTGTCGATGAAAAGTATTAGTATGAGTTACATGAAAAATAAACGCGTGTAGTATTAGTATTAAAACTTACTTAATGGCAGCAATGTGTGAACCAGCATCCGTCTTGGTTAAATTCTCACAATCACACGATTTTAGTTGAAGATCGACGAAGTTCCTAACGCGATGCACCTATATTTTGCATTTGAGACCTCGCGTAGAGTAACGAACTTTTGGACACCGCTCTGTTTTTCCTGTTTCTCGTGAGATAGTTGTCCGACCTACGTCGCTGCTCGTCTATCGTTGAACCACTTCTCAATTACAAGTCGATTGCTCCAACATTGAGCATATTGGAAGCGCCCATAATAATCGAGAGTTAAATGACTCTGCATTCGATGTTAGAAGCTAAACGGCTCACGGGGACTTTGAGCAGGCCCATTTTACGGTCTACGGAGCGGTTTGTGGTATGCTTTATCATTTATGCTTCGATAGCGCATATAGCACGTTGGTAGTGTCGGCTCGTATGCATAAGCGACTTCTTGGAACATTTCCACCAGCATGCACGACTGTTTGATCTTGTTCGTAAGTGGTGAAGCATAAGCGTGATGAGCTTGTGGAAATACTCTCGATGGCGTTAGCTATGGACACGTCGTCGAGACAATTAAGAGTTTTCGTTTCCAAATACCCGTTGGATGCGTGAGATAAACCATGACCAAGATTCATCATTCTCAATTGCTGACACCATAGCCAGCGGGAACACTTGCTCATTGGCATCCCGTTCTGCACAAATAAAATTCCTATTCTTTCCTCGAGGTGAGTACCATCTACGACGATCACGGTCTCGAACAAAAATAGAAGGGCAATAGATGCAGCAGAGCAACGAATGATGCGGAATCGACCATCACCATCGACCTCATAATCGGTAAATGTCGGGATTAATGCGTCAACATCTGCAGATAACCCGGCGATTTGGAATGAGTGATCATGCCGACAGTATATCGACTCAATCGTGTATGTCGGCAACGCCACATCATAAGCGATCGGATACCAAAATCATGTTTCAACTCACCATAATTGATTTAGCTTCATGATTTCACTGCGCATTTTTAGAGCATATCTGCAACTATCTTTGAATGAACCTTGATGGTCAACCACCCAATCACGGTGGCATTTGTGTTCGATATAAACTTATAAACTTTCCAAATATTACCTCGTTGGGCAGCTCGTAACTCAAAATTACACCTCTCGAGTGCTTGCATTTAAATGTCGATCGTGTTGTATCGAGCGACCAACAACGTATTCCCCGCCCATAGCCTACACACCACAATGAAGAAGAGGTCCTTTGCTATAGTAATATGAATTACTACTCAATTCTCCATCCCTTGTCGGGTCCATTTCACTAGCAACAAGTGAGGCAGCTGCTGGCGGAATGGCCAACTAACCGTTAGTTAGTTCTTGATCGGGTGGGTTGACATCTTCGGATAGGTGCTTGGATTAATCAAAGATAATAGTTTGGGAAGTCCTCCTTCTTGAATCCATCCGCAAAATCGATAAGCGTATTATTTAAAATTGATTGTTCGAGGTGGTCGTGAGGCATCTGAGTCGGTCTCTTGAGATCTTGGTCTCGGTACATATTCTTCTTCTTCGCTTCTCCATCAACATCATCATTACGAATAGGGTTGTTGGCCTTGTTGTCTCGTGGCGTGCCTGGGATTGAAAACCAATCACCGAAAGCATACTTGGAGCATTTTGTGAATATTCTTCTTGCAAATGATTGGGCTCTCCGGGTTTGATCCACTCGCAATATTTGTAGTGTTGTGAACTACATAACGCGTGGATATTCTTCGTACATGCAATCGAGCAACAGTTCATCATCGGTTAACAATGATTTTATTATCCGACCATATCGAGATGTGGATAAATAAAATAATTGATAATCCGTGCTCAATTCATTCGTCGCAATACGTGATTGATAAGTATGAGTGAAAGAAAACGATCGGAATTTGGGCAATTTGTTGATACCGCCAATATACGCATCAATCACTATCAAATCTCCACCATAATTCACAGATAATGAATTTCCAATTGTCCATCTACATAAAGAAAGAATAAATAAAATATTAAAACAAAATTCCCAATCAAAATATACGACATGTAAATATAGTATATTATTCTTTGGGGTTCTGGCGAATTACCTTTGATATTGGAAAATGATTGAATTCTCGTGGTTTTCCTTCAAATCTGCTTCAACTCAGATAGAAAATTTTGGAAAATGAAGATATGAGATGTGAATGAATGAATGAATGAATCGTCAAATTTTATAGAAGGTAAACAACAACAAATAATGGATATCGTGTATCATTCACGTGAAATTATCGTAGCTACAATGAATTCGACTCATTATTGTACAAATTCTTGTAAAAAGAAAATCAGACCTATTATTGTACTAAATTCGACCTATTATATCGGTTTCACGTGAATAAATTGAATGCTACAATAATTTGAGAGAAAATTCAAAGCACTTATTGAGCATAAAATTAAAAAACCCGATCGGATCCGATCATCTCTCGATCGATCGGATTCGTTGTTCCGCTCGGTCGGATTCTGGTGTTCATTTTCATCAATCGACCGAGCTCCCAATAGAGATTTCCATTTTTAATCCTCGTTTTATTTTACGAAAACAAAGTCGACATGAGGGTATATTTGTCCAAATATAAACCTACGATTTTGCATGTTTTATCCCATGGGTATATATGCATATCTCTTATGAGATCGGGTATGCGCATCGTCCCTTCCTGTGTATATTTCTTATAATGGTAATTTAATTGATGAACCTCATAATAAAACTATATAAACAAAGATATGGGTATCTATTAATTCTATAGCTATATAAGCGAAGATATGAGTATATATCTATGTATTAATTCTATAATTCGATAAAGAATCTTATCTCTTCATCCATATACAATCTTACTTGGCATTTGAACTTCTAATTTTAAATTCTCAATTTAATGCCATTTTAATTTCAAGTTTATAATCCACAAGAATATGGATGATCTAAAATCGTTTACTATAAAAGATTAAAAATCATGATTTAATTATTAGTTAAATGATTATTATTGATTTAAAGTGGAAGTGTCTAACTGAAGCCCACGAGATGTTTTACATTTTGGTTGAAAAATAATACAAATATGGATTCTAAAGTTATTGTCATTATATTATATTATATTTTATCTACTATGACTATAAATACAATGTAAAGAATTTTCTCAAATAAACAAATATTATTATACCAAATTATATTTATAAATTTAAACAAATTTGGGCAATTACGAGTAATAATATATGAATTTGAGAAAAGAACATGTAGTAAAATCAAATTTAATTAGGTTTGTAATGTACATGTATATACATCATAGAAAGGTTCACGTGGTTGAAAATATTTATACCTAAATATATTATCTCTTTAATTTCAGTAATTAGCGAACATTATCATGCGGGATTGTCAGAAAGCGAGCAATAAAATCACTTTGTATGAAATTTGAACACACACACACACACATATATATATATATATATAATATTAAAATGAATTTTATAGATTGAATAATTTTAAATTTTATAGGTTCAATAATTTTTATTTTTAATATTCACTATTTCATATGCGAGTTAGGAAAAGTACACGATATACATTCTAGGCGGGTCTAGATAGTTAAAAATATTTTATATTTAAAAGATGATATTTTAATTCGGATAATTAGTGGGTACTAATATATGAGATTGGTATGTGAAAGAGTAGTAACAATTATAGTTCAATTTATATTTGAAAATTTTAATAAGGCGAGTAATTATGAATATCAATATACTATTTGGACGAGACAGTACTAAATCATTTTTATCGAATTTTGGACTAGAACATGTATATAATCATTATGGACGGGTCCAAATGACTTAAAATATTTTATATCTAAATAAATGACATCTTTAATTGTGTCACTAGATGCGCTATATGAGATTAGTAGCGGAGCAGTAGTCTGGTTATTGTAACAATTTATGTCTATAAACTTAACGGATTTGGTTCTTATGAGTATCACTATATGTATTGAGATGAGAATGAATAATAAAGTCACTTTTAATTGGGTTTTGGGGAGCTATTTGTATATCGTTCTAGATGGGTCCAGTGATTGTTAATGACCTCTTTAACTTGGATAATTAGTGGGTACTACTATATAGTAATGCAATTTATATATCAAATCTATCTGATAAAGATTATTTGTTTTCTATGACCATTAACAAGAGACATGACTAGACTCTTTTGGACGAAGATAGTATGCAAAACTTGTGTTCAACCATGAATACGTATGCGTCTAATCTCATGAATTATTAGCTAAAGATGACTCAATTTATCTATGACGATGATAGTTAGATGCCGATATAACAACTAAAGTGGTGTAGATGAAATTTTCGACTTATTGTGAGGTAATTGCAAAGCTAATTTTTCATATTTTGGAGAAATATTATATTTAAATATCTCCATTTCTATATTTAAATAAAAATATTTTACTATTAACACTTTAAACATACATTTTTTTTTGGTTTCTTGGAGATAAAGAAAGTGGGAAAAATCGAACATATACACTCTTAATATTTTATGTCATAATTTTATTAATTATCTAATACTTTTGTAATAAATTATCGAAATACTATCATTTTGAAATAAATTTTGACTTATTTTTAGATTATATGTATAAATTACAATATAATGTGACTCCCGTCAAATTTTGACGGGTTACACACTAGTGGATATATAATTGTATCATTCCAAAATTCTGAGGATTAGAACACGATTACACTTGGACATTCAATGGTGAAGAGTTTATTTACTAAAATAATTCCCAAATACAGTCTAGTTAACCAATCACGTGAAACACCAAGACTATAAACTGCAAAATAGTTTACTTGGCTTCCACCAATCACTTCTTCTGCTACAATTTTCCTGTTGGGCCCTAGAGTAGAGATGACAATGGATCCTGATTCGGCCAGATCCGTGGATCCAGATATATTTTTCAGATCCGGATCCTCAAAAATTCGATGGATCGATGGATCCTGATCCTAATCTCATATTTCGGATCCGGATCCGGGATTTAGTTTTGAGACCCGATCCGGTCCGATCCAACCCGGATCCATTTAGTTTTTATATATATATATATATATATATATATATATATATATATATTATTTTATTATAATTATAAATACCTAACCCCAACTTAAAACTCTTCAATTTCCTTTTTCAAATTCTTCCAAAATAAATATGCTCTCAATTTCATTTCAAATTCTCTCAATTATTTATTAATCGGCATTCAAGACGGGTCATGCCACTTACATCAACGGTGATCGAGTTTGTTTTTCCTAGTTTATAGTAAATTTATAACTAACGCCTTCTAATATAGTGATAATTGTAGAAATTCTAAATAATTATTATAGTATTTTGATGTATTTAGATTATTAGTTATCGTGAATTATAGTTGATTTAGAATTTATTTTGTCGAAAACATATGGATCCGGTCTGCACTGACCCCGATCTTATGGATCCGGATCAGATCTAAATTTTTGGATCCAATGGATCCGAACCGATTCACCAAAGAAAAATCGAACTGGATCAGACCGATCCAGATCCGACCCATTGCCATCCCTACTTAGGAGGATATGGTGTCATCAACAACCAGATGGCAGGCCCTTTAAGATCAAAGCTGGAATAAGTTGAAGCAGCTTCAAGTGAAATAATTGCTAGCTGTGACCGGGCCACTCTTTAATCTCTACTCTATCATTTAGCTCCTATAAATTCCCACCATTCTTACGTTCTCTCCACACTTGATCAAATCGAATCAAACTGAATTAATTCAAAACCTAGTAAACACTAGTCTGACTAATTACTAGTCAACATGTCTTCTCCCAAGTTCCTCGTCTCCTCATTCTCATCGCTCTGTCAATCCACGGTCTTGAAAGAGCGTCGGCAGCTGGGAATCGCCGTCTCCTGACTATCCCGGGCTTCAGGATTCCTCCCTACAGGGCACTTCCGACGCCCTCGTTGCTTCCACGCTCCTCCCTTCTCCGCCTTCGCTGCCTAACCTTCCACCGTTCACATTCCGGGCACCACCCTTCTAGCCCTATAGTCCCCTATATTCCGATCACTCCACCTGCATCAGCTATGACTACCCTTAAAAGAATTGCGTTACTTAATTATTGGGATTATTAGTGTGCAGATCCATCCATGTGCGTCGTGATTGAGGAATGCTCTGCATCTTTAATGCTGCATTGAAATAATGAAGCAAAGTTGTTAGTTTAATTAAGTTCAGAGTGCATTGTCCTATGTAGTGATTGTAGGTGACTTTACCTACTAGTTTTTCCTAATGTATAATGTCTTGTGAAATGTTGGATTAATGTCTTGTGTAATGTTGGATTTCTTGTTATGGGAATACTATTTGTTATTGCAAGCCTCCTTTATTTCATGAATTCTTCATTAGATCTAGCAATTTTTATTTCCCGCCAAACATATGTTTGTTGTTCAGTTCTTCAAGGATGGAGAAATTGGAGCTAGGCCGCAGGTGAACACTTTCGAGTTTAAATGATGGGAGCCAGCCTACCCTAAAATGAAAAGACCAAACACAATTGCAAAAGTATTTGATCTAGTTCATAATATTGATTTCTTGTCGTTGAAATCATATTTCTAATTTTAGAAATTAATAAAAATATAAATATATAAACCGAATCAAGATTCTGTAGCAAAATGAAATTCAACTATAATAATAATAAAATAATAATAATATTTTCGTTATTGTTGTTACCATCATCGTCGCGAGAACAATAGACTTTGGGTTTGAGAAGGATATTAATCCTTAATGGAATCTATCTCCCAATTCAATGTACCATCATGTGTCTCCCATTGTTAATTTCACTATTTTTATAATATTTATTATAAAAAATATAACTATTATACAATCAATCTTAAATACTTTCTTTATCTACAAAACTTTGTATTACTTTTGATGACACAAGTTTTAATAAATTGCAATGTGTATAAGGATAGAAGATAATAAATGAATATACTAATAGGTGGTGAGAAAAATAATGTGGATCAGTGTGATTTTTTTAATAAATAAGTGGGTATATTGAGGATAAAATTATGAAGTTGATGTTCAAGAATATAAAATACAAGCTTTTGATTGATGGACAAAAAGAATTAAATGTCACTTTGGGTGGACGGATGGAGTAATATTTATTACATGTTTTCATATTTTAACAAATAATGTGCCCTACTTTTGGAGTAAACAATTCAAATAAATATTTGTAAATAAAATTACAAATAATATCAGCTCAATTGAATTAATGAATCATAATTAATAATTATAATTTTTTAAAAATCCCAATATATTACAATTTAAAAATAAAATAAAATAATAATTAAAATTTGATAAGAGAAAATGGAATGAGTCAGGATAGAGAATCCCAAGCAATGTATTTCTGAAGGAAGCAAATACAATTATTTGCACAACCAAAACAGGGAATAAATTAATTATACAAAGAAAATAAAAGGAATAAACTAGAAATAAGCATACCAATGAACTTTGAAAATTTGGTTAATTTGTGGAACATGTGATGAGACCCAGGCTGCAACGTGTGTGACGTTGGCAACATGCACATAAATATAAATAAATCAAAGCAACAAAATAAGAAGAGAACTTGAGACTCAGTTTAGTGAACCACCTACGTATAGGAGTCTCGCTCATGAGAAACAATTCGCTAGTTGAAGCTTAATTACAATAGAACTTATACAGTGTATGTGTGTTGGCTTAGTGGTAGAGTGGTTAATGTCCGATACCAAAGGTCTCGGGTTCGAGTCCACCGTGACGCAGCCTTTAAAATTTCTGTATTAAATTACCAAAAAAACTTATACAATAAGAGTTCACCTTGATACACCATTGGAACTTTCCAAAATTCCACTAACAATTAAAGATGCCAATGGGGTCAACCTATTTGATTTTGGGTCATTTTTGGATTCCGGGTCAATTAGATTTTTTTAAATTTTGATTTAGGGTTAGAATGTTTATGATTTTTTAACATTTATGAATATTCTTGATAACTATTTTCATATAACAAAAATTAGATCATGATTTCTCAATCAAAATATTAACTTCGTATTAATACAAAAATAAATATCACTTCAACACCAACTTATATAATAACCAATAAGTTATTTCGTGAAAATTAATGATTTGATAATATTTAATATAAATGATTATCTTTCTTCAATTTTCATGTCATAAAATTTAAAATTAAACGTGAGAGAAAATCAAAACAAATTCTACAAAACCTTATTATCAATTTTTGTTTTGTTTTAAATAGTACTGAAGTTTAACAATCAAGTAATAAGAAAAATTTCATTTAATCGAATCAACCCATTCAGTTTTGGGGAAAGTCATATCAAACTTGGACTGTAAATTTTCGATCGTAATCCTCATTTTTCTAGATCTATTTGGACATATCCATTGATTTCAAGTTAAATATTTGACATCCCTACCAAAAGTGGATTACTAGTTGTGCATGCATCACACACAACTTAGATGTGAGCCACGCTCATCACCTACCCCTTTAAACAAGAGTTTTTAAAACTATTTTACAATGAAAGTACATTAACGTTTAACCTTGCCGAACACTCTACTGCTAGCATAAATAACTTTCTTTCCCAATCTTTTACATTCAATTTTATCCTAATTTTTAAAATTTATTTATTTTATTTCGACCTTTTCAATATGTATTAATTTTATTACCGAAACAATATAGAGATTTCTAATTTTAAACTTAAAACTGATTGAGGATTTTTGAAGTCTGGGTTGTTCGTTAATGTTTTCAATTATCGTTGTTGGACGTCTATTTCTATGTTTTGTTAACTTTTTGACTACTTTTTTTTACAGACGTTTAACGACATATTAATTGAAACATATGTCTGATAATCCAAACTATAGGCTTCAAAAATCTTCAATAAAATTTGAGTTTTAAAATTCTCATTATTATAAGGATAAAACTGATACATATTGAAAAATTGAAATAAAAACGATAAAATTCAAAGGTTGGATTCAATTAAGAAAACTGTCAAATAGAATAAAAATATATATATTAACGCTAAAAAAATTATGCATGCTGATGGTCTTAGTATGTCTGATGAAATTATTGCACTTTAACACAAACTTACGGAAAATAAATAACAGGAAACATCATCATGATTCTTCCTTAAGCAATTAACATTCACATATATATGTATTAGGCCTCCAATGCTCAATCGTCCTTGGAGATATTGGTACGAGGTTTTTATGAACCTAACTAATAGGCTTTCTACATCCAAAAACATAACTCTTTAATAATTATTTAAAAAACACATAGGCGTTGACTATATTACGGAAACACACTTTCGCTTCACTTTGAGTAATTAGATCTAATCGGGGGAATTTCTCCTTTTTCATTCTCTAAGGGATCTTTTATTTTGCATGATTAGGTCTTATATAAAATTAATTCAGTTTCACATGTTTAATTCAGTTGGTTAAGAGTTTTAGTACATTTAGAAAAAATTATCAATTACCGAGTCCTAGTAACCACACTATAAGAGTTTTACCTTCATATTTTCATGGGGCTGAGGTGTGAGATTCTCGAAGGAAAGCCTCCCCTTTGAGGTGTAAAATTAGTTCTATTTAATTTAGCGTTTACTTTTAAGAATTATTTTAGATTTTAGGATTGTTCTCCATTGATTTTAATTCAGTAACTCTTTATGGGCTCTATGTAATGCAAAAGTCTTTCTAACTTCTTAACCATTGAGGTATAATAATTTACCCCTTCACATTCTTATGAGACTGGGATGTGAGATTCTCGATGAGACATTCCCCTTTTAGGAAAAAGATAAGATTAATCCAATATAATATAGCTTTTAAACATCCTAAAGTCCCATGGTTGCTCTCCATTGATTAATCTCCCAAACAAAGAGAAAGAATTATTTATAAAAGAAGTAATCATAGTTGTGTCCCCACATTTGAAGAGATATCCTCAGCATTAATTAAAACATTAAAATGTCATCAACTTTGATGAGATTTTGAAAAATATCTCAAACTTTAGTTAATACATTAAATATCCTCAACTTTGAAATATTTTGAAAAATATTCTAATTCTATTGTTTCCGTCGATAAAATGCTGAGTCTTTTAAGCTAAAATCAATACGAAACGAAATGTTGAGTCATTTGAGTTACAATCCACACGATAATTCAATGAACTAACGTAACATTCCATCGTTAGAAACTTGAAATCGGAATATTTTTTTCAAAATATCGTCAAAATTGGGGTCATTTAATATATTAATTAAAGTTAAAGATAATTTTTAAAATTATCAAAATTTGAAATATTTTAATATATTAATTAAAATTGAAGATAATTTTTAAAATTTCATCAAAATTGAGTACATGATTATACCTTGACAAAATCACCAATAAACCCTTCAATCTTTCACTCCGCCTCTAAGCCCTAATCATCTTGACGAGAAATCGAACATCGAGTAATCTGTGTAGTTGCTGGAGGATCTCAGGAAATTGCGCATGGCGGAGCTCCTACGAGAAGTGCAGCGTTATGATCTCAACATCGAGTACACTTTTACGATTTCCGTAGAGATCTTAACGTCGCGGAATATTTGTGTTTGAATGAGGCGAAGGGTTTCCTGTTTTCTGATCTGGTGTTTTGTACAGGTCGCTGGAGTTGAAGATGAAGAGAATGGAAGAGGAACAGGAAAAAACATGAGTAAAGAGAAGAGCGCGGATCTAGAGAATAATGTCGAGGAGAAGAGAGATTGTGATCCGGAGGCGGAGGCGGTGTTATGCCATGCAGAATCGGTTACAACAGAAAGGGGTTACAACGAAGAGAAGTTACAAGAATCTATCGGCAACAACAGAAGAAACAGCTCACGGCGCAACCAAGGGACACGTGGCCAAGATTAACCAAATTAATAGAAAGTAGTTAAGTTGTTAATAGAATTCTGTTGAAGTAGTTAGTAGTAAAAGCATTTCTATAAATAGTAGAAGCTTTGTAAAACAGGGCAGCTTAGAATGTATTTGATTGCGGTAAACGCATGCACGAGTATAATAAGAATTCCTATTCGTTTGTCTTCTCCAAAACTTTTATATTCATTTCAGTCTTTTGGAGGATTTGATAACTTGTAGGAGGTGATCAACTGGCTTGATCATAACAAGTGATATCAGAGCCTAAAGCCACGCCAACCGCGTAGAAGAAATTCATGCCCAGAAAAACGAGAATGGAAGCAAGAGTATCAAGCATTGAAACACAAGTTGCAAAGATCCAACAACAACAAGAATCCATGATAGCAATGATACAAATGCGGTTCGAGGAGATGAGAAAGGAGCGCGAGCAAGCGATGGTGGTGGAAAGCAAGGATGAGGAAATCGGTGGATCCAAAAGTGAAAGAGAAGAGACACCTCAAGTCAGATCAGAGGAAGAGGTAATGCAACTCAATCAAATTCTTTTCACCATTGCCTGGCGAAACTCGAGTTTTCGAAGTTTCATGGTGAAAATCCAATGCAATGGATTAGAAAATGTGGAAAATATTTTGCAATTAATCCCATGCAAGAAGCGAAAAAATTTCACGGCGACTATGTACATAGAAGGTATAGGCGATTTGTGGTACGGAATATGTGGAAGGGGTAGAGGAGTTATCATGGAGCAAGTTACGAAATGGTGATTGATAGATTCACAGTAAGAGGAAAAATATGATCTCTCGTTGACCAACTTCGCAAGAAGCGGTGTAGTAACATACATCGGTAAGTTTGAGGAACTCAAAGCCTTCATCGTGGTAAATAACAGAAACTGGACGAAGACTACTTCATACGATGTTACATAGGAGGTTTAAAGGAGGAGATCTCAAGCGTCGTGGAGTCGTTTGAGCCGAAGAAACTAGAGCAAGCTATCAAACTAGCTACCAAGTAAGAGCTAAAGCTAGTGGCTGTGGAAAGAGGATCAAAACAAGTCAATAAAGGAATGGACTACAACCGGAAGAAAACAAGCGAGAGCAACAATGGCGCGGCGACGAACGAAAATGTGTTGAAATCGACCATCTTCAAAAAACTATCGCCAGCAGAAATTGAAGATCGAATGAAGAAAAGGCTATGTTTCGATTGTGACAAGCCGTACCAACTGGGGCATAAATGTAAGAAGTTATTCACCATAATTTGCAAAGGTGAAAAGGAAGAAACTGAACTGATCCTACAAAACTTGGAGACTGAGGAAGAAGATCTGCAAATTTCTTTAAGTGCAATAACCGGCCAAATTACCACAGATACAATCAGAATTCAAGGAAAAGCTGGTAGCCATGCAATCACGGTACTAATAGACAAGGAGCACTCACGTTTCTTGGACCTCTGGTACAAGAACGGATGAAATGTGAGCTCGAATATACGAATCCACTACTAGTAACACTTGTCGATGGAGGGAAAATGAAATGTAACACACGTTGTCCCAAATTGGAATGGGAGATGGGAAGTTGGAAGTTTAGTGCGCCAATACGGATTCTACAAGTCGGAGGATGCGACATGGTTGTAGGTGTTGATCTACTGAGGCAAATGGGACCTATTACTTTCGATTTCAACAATCAAATACGTTTCAAAAGGAGGATAGAGTTGTTGTCTTGCAAGGAGTACAACAAGAAATATCGGTAAGGATGATTTCAGCGAAACAATATCAAAAAACCATCAAGAAGGGAAAAGGAACTTTGTTCGGCTATCTCTATATGATAAGTACCGAAAAAGTAATTCAAGATTGCAAGCCATGCGAAGAGATAATCCCACTGATCACAGAATATACATCAATTTTTGAGACCCCCTCGGAGCTTCCACCGCAACGGAGTCACAAACACAGGATCATGTTGAAACCGGATACTGTACCGTTCAAACAACGAACGTACAAATATCAATACCTACAACGCGTGGAGGTGGAGAAATTAGTCCAAGAAATGCTGCAAAGTGGAGTGATTCAGCATAGTACAAGCCCATTCTCTTCACCAGTGCTACTCGTCAAAAAGAAAGATGGATCATGGCGGTTTTACATTGACTACAGAAAACTCAATGCTCTCACTGCCAAGGACAGCTTCCCAATTGTAATAACCCAAAAAATTTAAAACTTTTATTAGAGATGCTTAAACCAATTATTTGTGTTTCTTAGACCTTAATTATGTTTAAGGGGACCAACGAAACGAATTATAATCAATTTGAAGATCGAAAACTAGAGAAATCAAAAGCTAGTGACTAGTCCTACCGGATTAGAGTTTTCTGAATAGCCTGAACATAGAATGAAAAATCGAGAATGAATCTCAACAAAAGGATTTCATTTCTAGAATCTTCTCAGGAAAACATGTGAGAAGCCAAAGAATGAGAATTTTCGGGAATGCTTGCCCGGTCAGTCTCAAAAGTACTATTCACGAGCCGGATCAACTTACAGTCTGTGCTAATCATGAAAATTTATGATAACAATCAAAATCATGAAGGAATATATTATTATGAATTTAGAATTCATAAGAATCAATTTCTGAACGAAATTTCTGAAGAACTTAACCGAACGCCGAGAAAATAAATCAGAAAAACCCTAAACTGTTCCGAACGAACTGCAAATCGAACCAAGGGTCTAAATCAATAAGAAATGATTTATAAGACTCAAATAAATTATGAAATCTCAAGAATTCAATAGAATTTCGAATGAGCATAATTTAATCGTCGGACGCTGTTTTTCCACGATAACTCGGAATTGACTTATCGGATGTCATCCAAACTTCATGAAATTATTATAAACTATGAAATAAGTATTTTTAAGGATATTTAAGAAAATAAAACCTTAAGGTTCCGAGAAATTAATCGAAAGTGCGATAAAACTTAAAGAGTCGGTATTAACATGCCAAATCGGGTAATTTGACCATTCCTTCTCCCAACTACCACCAAGTCCACCCCAAATGAGCTAATCACAGCTCTTTAGGCTGCAATACAGCAGCACATTCGTTCATATGCAACCCTTCACTCTAGAACCCATTTTCTCTCTCTAATTCAAATTTCTCACTTTGTTCTTCCATATTGTAAGCTTTATTCCCCCATTTCAAACCATTCCAACTCTCAAAATCAGTTTCTAAGACCATAAAAGGGTAGTATTCATCATCCTCTTCTATCCTAATGGAGTGAAATTCTTTTTAGAATTTTTCTTCATTTTGAAACCCTAGTTTCGTCCCTTTTAATTTCGTGGCTTTTGAGCCACCAAATGCTCTTAAGCCATGAATTAAATATGCTTATAATAATTTTCTAAGGTTGTGTTTAAAATTTTGAAATTTTTGGAGCATGTTTAATATTTTTCAATTTATGTTATATTTCTTTTTATATGAGATAGAGCATGATTTTGTGAATATTATTTGATGTTATTTCTTGTTGATGTATTAGAAGCATGTAGAATAAATATGAGAATTTTTGGAATTTTTCTTGGATTTTCTTCATAAAGGCCGAGAGCTATATGCATTTTTTTAAGCCATGGTTTTAATTTTTTTTGTTGAAAATAGTTGAGATATAGTGTTTAATATATGATATGAACATCATATATTAATCTTAAATTTTTTGAAGCACATCTCCTATTTTTCTCAAAAGGGCCGAATATATGTATGTATTTTTAGTCCATTGTTTGATTTTTATTTGTTAAAAATAGTTGAGATATAATGTTTAATATATGATATGAACATCATATATTAATCTTGAAATTATTGAGACACATCTCCTATTTTCTCAAAATAACCAAAACATATATATATATTGGAAATTATTTTGATTTTATTTGTTGAAAAATAGTTGAGGTATAGTGTTTAATATATGATATGAACATCATATATTAATCTTGAAATTTTTGAGACACTACTCCTATTTTTCTTACAAGGACCGAAAGTTTATATATATATTCTAAGGATTTATTTATTTTTGTTGTTGAAAATAAATGATATGTGATGTTTAGAAATAATATGAACCTAATATGCATTGTTGGGAATTTATTGAACACATATGTAATATATGTGTGAGGACAAAAAGAATTCCAAGCATTTGGTTCATATTATAAATATTAGTTGATGTTTAATGTTAATATTTCATGTTTATTGCATAATATAAATATATTGTGAAGTGAATAGAATTTATTGAATATATATGTATATATTTCATAATTACCAAAAATAATGATGTAGTGAAAAGCATGTGTTTTAATTTTAATGTATAATATGAGATGATATTTCATGTTTAGTATAAGGTATAAGCATAATATAATTTTTGTGGAATTTATTGAACACCAATGCTCATTAAATCATAAATACTGAAAACTATATGCTAAATTAACCCATGGTTTAAAATTTTATTTGATGATATTGAGTTGGTAATTAAATTCTATGGTATGATAGGAGTATATCATGATTTTATTGGAAATTATTGGATACTTATGCTAATTATTGCTAATTATCGAAAACGTAGCAAAATGGTTAAGTATGAGTTTAATTTTAATAGTAAATGATGATATGATAGTTAATCTATAAGTTGGAATGAATGGTTGTGATAGTGATGAATGAATGGAACACTTATGCACACATACACAATGATTTTGCATTATGTTACAAATTAGGGTTTTCTAATGCTTTAGTATAGTTTATGTTGTGTATGGTATTGTATGGTGTTGAATGTTTATGTTTATGTTGTGCCTGTTGGATTTGTATACTGGAAGCAATTTTGGTTGAGCTTGTATACAATGTTTCATGTTACCACTATTACAATCTCCTATCTGAATTGTTTATTTGATTGCATATGTATGTCCCTTTATCTCATATATAAGCTAGATCATACGATTGTATTGTAGATCACGAAGTTCGTATGATTGGTCAAGCTTAATGAGATTTAAAAGAATCACGAGATGAGACAACTTGAGGACGAGTTGTCGGTATAAAGTCATGGTATAGATGAAGTGACTTGACTTGATTGCTTGTCTATCTTTGATGCGTGTCGGCGTATTGATGGATCACGGTGAGATGAGTTCTTCTATCGACCGTCGTGAAGAACCTAGATCTCGGAGACTATACGTTGATCTAAACCTCGATAAGGTATTAAGTGAGTATGAGTTGCTGACCATCACTTTGACTTGTTATGGGTGAGGGTTACATAAGATAACCCAAGATTTTCCGCATCTTGGGTGGTGGCAGTGCTTGTATGTCATGCTAGTTACCTGTGTCGAGTCACCGTATCCGTTCAGGATGATGACGTCCCCTTAAAGAGCTCAAAATGTTTATTGTATTAAACCTAGCAGGTTGAGTTATCTCAAGTACAATAATAAGGTTGAGTGGTACAACTTAAGGAATTAAAGATATTAATTATTTTAAGCGATCGAGCAGCGTAAATAATTGATGGACGTGCGATATCTTAAATACGGGGATTCGTTAAGTCTAAGTGCGAGCCCGACTCAACTTCGAAAATAAATGGGTAAGTCAGCATTTATTCTCTAGTGGCATGAATAAATGTCTATGAATTAATTTATGTTCTTGGCTGAACATAAGATAATTAATTTATTTGAGGCCCATCTTTATTCCTTGCATTTGATCTCTGGGCTGGCCCAATCAAGGCCTGGAGCTTAGTGATTTTCGTCCACCTCCCTTTAGAGTCCTACTGGGACTCTGTTTTGATCCTCTCTATCTTAAGAGATATTATTATATTTATTAGATATGCAGAAATCCTATCTTAATAGGATTTAGGGTTGCATTATAAATATAAGGTGAGAGAAAATCAAAATCTTATCTAAGAGAAGAAAATTTCGAAATTTACTATTCATATAGTGAGGATTTTCGAAATCTCTAGGGTAAGGAAGAGGACGAATTTCTATAGCACTCTCCATAGATTGTCCTCACCGACATTGGAGTTTAGCGATCGGGACCGATCCGTAAGATCAAAGCACGAGTCTTGATCCATTCTTGCTCGACAATTCGCGGTAAACACGAGAAAATACCAACGTGTTGCAATTAATTATATAGGTGCATGCTAGAAATATAATCAATGTATGGTGAATTAAACATTCAAGATAGATCCTCGGGAGAGGGTTAAAATCAGATTTCCCTACAACTGGTATCAGAGCGAGGTTCAGAATCTTGGCTCTGTTTGATTAATTCAAGTTTGATTATAACGTGCGAAATTAATTAATTATGGATCTGTCGTTCATCGTGGCCCGTTTATTTTTGTCGATTCGTTTTCACCACGAGAAAATCCGTGGTTAGATTAGGATTTATTTTTGTAAATCAAATCTGTAAAAGAAGAACGAAGACGAAGAACTCGAAGAACGAGACGACGGGAGGCTGGATGGAAACGGCCGCACGGTGCGAGGGCGTGCTGGCGACGGCACGCTGAGCGTGCTCGACGCTCGTAGGCACGCCGCTCGGTAGCCGTGCGTGTTTTCTCGATAGCGTCGGGCGACACTCGGCGGATAGGGGGGTGGAGTGCGGGAGTCTTCGGCAAAGCTGGACGGAGTCGGCGGTAGGGCTCGGCAGCTGGGCGTATGGGGCACGCGGTTTACAGCGTGGATGCCTCGGCACGCCTCGACGCTGAGCGTAAGTGCCAAAAGCTGAGTTACGACGTTAATACTCAATAACGACAACCTAATACGATGTTAGTATGAGCGTTAAGACAACTCGACAACGAATAACGATTATACAACTTATATAAGCTCCGACGAGTTAAGAGAAACAAACAATGTCGTAAAGTGTAAACAAAGATTCGAACATAAGATGTCGATCCTTATGTGTCAAAGGTCGAGTTAATAATCCCGAAGAACTTCATCTATTCCTAAGTACTTACTAACATTATAACATGTGATCACTTGAATCATAAGTCAAGACTCCCTTTTTATTCGTCGTGCTAATACGACAAGTCGTCAAACATAACCTACTAGGACGTAACTACAATTGTTAAGTCTAGTTAGTGGCTTGAGAACATCCTAATATACCAATCATAACTTGATTACCGACAATCTATAACGTAATAACGTTTAGAAGAACACTAAGGTTAATAGTCGAGGATAGACTCGGAGTATATGACTCATAAGTTGAGGTTCATCTATGAATGATGAAGTAAAATAGTTTGGGAATTTGGGAATGTAAGATAATATAAATTATCTTAAAACAATCACATGAAATCATAAAGAAACCCTAATTGGGAACTTTAAGTCGTAATTTATAAACGACCTTCGATCGATAGAAAGAATCTAAGAATGGATATTTTCTTATGAAGGGTTTGATTGTACGTAGTTGACGAGGAAGGACAATCACACCTGTTCACTTAGACTTACTAGCCTCGAACAAGCAGGTGGGCTCTCTTGAAACAAAAATGACATGCATGTCTATCTCAAAGCATGATTTACAAAAGCTTTATGAAATATTATTCCATGAACTGTTATTTACTGCTAAATGTTTATGTTTTGTTGTGATCCTATCTGAGATTGCTATATCCAATGTGGTATGTGAATGTGTTGGTCCACCAATGTTAAAAAGGGTAACAATCGGATCCGACAGTTAAGGACTAACTCGGATTGTGTACACGTGTGACTGTGTGTTAAGGTTAGCTACCTCGACCGAGTGTGTTTGGGCAGGCTAAAATCGAGTGTTAGGGCCACATCATCGGTCTGAGGAGTAGCTCGGATCCACGTAAAATTGACTATGCTCAATCGCCCAAGCCAAAAACATTGAAAGCATTACGTGGTTTTCTCGGTTTAACCGGGTACTACCGAAAGTTCGTCCGTAATTACGGTGCAATAGCAAAACCACTTAACAACCTCACGAAGAAATGAGGTTTTCAATGGTGTGACGAGATAGAGATAGCATTTACAACCTTGAAACGGGCCATGATGAAGCTCCTGTCCTTATGCTTCCTGATTTCAATATCACATTTGTGTTGGAAACTGACACGTCCTATAATGGGATTGGTGCGGTTCTTATGCAAAACAACCATCCCATGGCATTCATCAGTCAAGCTTTAGCTCCAAAAATAAAGGACTGTCAACATATGAGAAGGAATTCTTGGCGATTATTTTGGCAATCGAGAAATGGCGATCTTACTTACTGCATGCTCAGTTTATTATACGAACAGATCATCAAAGCCTTAAATATCTATTGGAGCAAAAACTATAAACTCCCATCCAGCATAAATATCTGATAAAACTATTGGGGTTTGTTTACTGGATCGAATACAAAAAAGGGATTGGAAAATAAGGTGGCATATGCATTATCCCGTCGAGAGGAATCCCAAAGCAAGTGTCATGCGATTACTGTATGCTCGCCGACTTGGATGGGCGAAGTAATTAGGAGCTATGAAGACGATATGATAGCTCAAGAAGCCATAACAGCATGCACGGTGAATCCTTACAATCTGTCATTTTTCTCTTATAATGGAGGATTGTGCGGTACAAAGGGAAGCTATTTGTAGGAAACAATAGTGACTTACGAACGAAAATAATTGAGTATATGCATAGTTCTAACTATGGCGGGCATTCGGGTATCAACACCACCTATCAACGGGTAAAATCCACATTTTTATGGCCAACGTTACGAGAAGAGGTTCAGGAACAAATTAAGAAATGCCATCAATGTCAATTAAGTAAACATGAGACGTCGAGAGCCCCAAGGCTGCTTCAACCACTCCCTATTCCGGAGCAAGCGTGGCAACATCTCACTATGGATTTCATCGAAGGATTTCCCCCTTCAGCCGGTAAGAATTATATTTGGGTGATTGTGGATAGATTCACTAAATATGCACATTTTGTGGCTCTCCAACATCCATATACAGCTTCACAAGGTGCGATGATTTTTCTCGACACTATATACAAGCTCCACGGATTGCCTATCAGTATTGTTTCTGATCGAGACCGCATTTTCACTGGCCATTTTTGGAGAGAATTGCTTGCATCTTTGGGAATTCAACAACATTTGAGTACTGCGAACCACCCTCAAACAGACGGGCAAAGCGAGCGAGTAAATCAATACCTTGAGACCTACCTCCGATGCATGTGTGGACAAGCTCCAAAAAGTGGGTCTCATGGTTACCATTGGCTGAATTCTGGTATACTACGTGCTTCCATACAACGATACAATTAACTCCGTTCGAAGCGTTGTATGGGTATAAACCCATTCCAATGGCCTTAGCATCATATGCGGAGCCCAGAGTAATTGGTGTAGAGGCTATGCTAAGGGATCGATTGGATATACAGTTGCACCTCAAACGCAACCTGCAGAAGGCTCAAGATCGAATGAAGGCTAGGGCTGATCGGAAGAGGAGGCCTAGAGAGTTCTACGTCGATGATTGGGTGTACCTCAAGTTGAAACCCTACCGACAACTCTCATTGCGCTTGCACAAAGCATGGAAATTAAGCCCAAGGTATGCGGGGCCGTTTCAGATCACTCAAAAGATTGGTCTTGCAGCATATTAACTCGATTACCACCTAACTCCAAATTACACCCGGTGTTTCATGTTAGTCTACTCAAGCGAGGTATTAAACCCATTCAGACTGTCACTGCTTCATTGCCTGAATTTGATAATGATGGGAAAATGTTGCTTATTCCAGTTAAGATCCTAGCTCGAAGGATTGTACGGAAAAATAACAGTCCCTGTTCGGAAGTGCTGGTACAATGGTCCCATTTGGCGGAAGAAGAGGCGACATGGGAAGATTTTCAGACTATGAACGCCAAATATCCGGCATTATTTGTGACTTGAGGTCAAGTCATATGTGAAGGAGGGGGCATTGTTATGCCATGCAGAATCGGTTACAACAGAAAGCGGTTAATCTATCGGCAACAACAGAAGAAACAGCTCACAGCGCAACCAAGTGACACATGGACAAGATTAACCAAATTAACAGAAAGTAGTTAAGTTGTTAATAGAATTCTGTTGAAGTAGTTAGTAGTAAAAGCATTTCTATAAATAGTAGAAGCTTTGTAAAACAGGGCAGCTTAGAATGTATTTGATTGCGGTAAACGCATGCACGAGTATAATAAGAATTCCTATTCGTCTGTCTTCTCCAAAACTTTTATATTCATTTCAGTCTTTTGGAGGATTTGATAACTTGTAGGAGGTGATCAACTGGCTTGATCATAACAGACGGCTACCGGAGGAGGACCGTCCGTCATCGGAGAATTGGAAAAGGATCAGCTTTCTGTGAACGGATCGAACTCGATAGATCCGGGAGCGGAGAGGTTGAGATTCAGTGAGGCGGGTTCGGAACCGGCCTGAGCGGGAGGGGAGGAGGTGAGAAACAATCGAACCGGACGGATGAGCGATGAGCCAACTGAGACGAAATCGGATCACAAGTCAGTGCGGGATGATTCATGCAACGGGAGCTCGAACAGTGTAGAGGAGACTCACCGGAAGGTGAAAGCCGAACCGGTGGCCGGGTCGCCGAGTTGACTGAGTCGGAGGCGATAAAGGAGAACTCAGATGTGCAGATCTCAGCAAGCAGATCAAGGAAAGAAGGGGGAAGTAATAAGGTACGGAGCACGAGTGGCGATGAACGTGAATACGCGATCAATCTCATGCAGTGGAACAATTACCTGCCGAATCCCATCTCCAAGGAGATCTCTCACAAACATTGCAAGTCGGATTCTTCGTCTGGGAAGTAGATTTCGTTGCAGTCTCTGTTGATACCAAAAAAAGAATACGATGAGCCTTCACCTTCGCCCGCGTTGATGTTGAAGCCCAGAATATCCGGCTCCTTGACCGTCTATTGAAAGCGCAACTCGAGTACTATAAGGCGACAACATCATCTTCGGCAAGATGATAATCCAAAATTCTATTACTCTACTTTTTTAAACCAAAATTATCCAAAATTCTGAGTTGATAATTATGCATTTAATCATCTTATTATGAATTTAATTATGGAAAATAATTGTTATTGGTATGTAAATAATGCAAAACGTAAAAATTATAGTGATTTGTTTAAAATCATTGCCATTTAATTTTTTCCAGATTTTCGTGCTTTTAAGAAAGAGAGATCAAATTTTAGTGTTTTTAGGAGAGAGGGGGGAGAAAGATTTCAACCGTAGAATTCTCATCTATTTCAAACTTTTAAAACTATGAGAATAATTTGGTCAAATTAAATTTAATTCATACTTTTATCTTAGTACTCACACTAGATTAATTTTAAGAATAATTATAGTTTATGTCTCAAATTTTGACAATATTTTGAAAATTATCTCTAGTTTTAGTTAATACATTAATATGTTTTCAATTTTGACGAGATTTTGAAAAATATCATCGATTTCGAGTTTCCGAGACGATGGAATGTTACGTTAGTTCGTTGGATTCTCGTGTGAGTTATAACTCAAATACTCAGCATTACATCTCGTGTGGAATATAACTCAAATGACTCAACATTACATCGTCAGAAACTCTAGAATCGAGATACTTTTTAAAATGTCGTCAAAGTTGGGACATTTAATATAACAACTAAAGTTGAGGACACTTTTCAAAATCTCGTCAAAGTTAAGGATATTTTAATGCATCAACTAAAAATTAATGATATTTTTTAAAATCTCGTTAAAGTTGGGGGCACAAACTGTAATTATCCCTTAATTTTATCATAGTTTTAATCTTCCATTTATCATTTAATATAATTAAAAATTGACACATAAATTATCTTATCATATATTTAATTCATTAAATAATCAATTACGATAGTCATATGAAAACGGCGTCACCTAAAAAGTTTAACATATTCTACGTATTTTGATGGCGGTCGTATAGATAGGATGCGTTCTTATATAAAAAGCCCTAATGTGAGATCTAGAACCCCATCATCGAGGGGTGGATCGGTACGGTATACCGAAAATTTTTCGTCGTACCGTATACTGTACCGAAAATTACGGTATGCAAAATTTCATACCGATATCATACCGAACCGTTCGGCATATCGAAAATTACGGTATGATAAAATTTTATATTATTGCCGTACCGACTTTTACGGTATACCGTACCGGACTTCGGTATACCGAAATCATCGAAAATGCCAAAATTTTCGAAAATTATTGAAATTACCGAAAATTACCAAAATTATCAAAAATTACTTAATTATAATTATAGGTATATAAATATGAATATGTGACTCGTACTTGTATATTTATATACTTAATTATAATTAACTATATTGATATTCTAATTTTAAAAACAATTAGTAAATCATGTAATTACTTCTCAAATTTTATTATTAACTATAATAATATTATATTATTATAATCTAGTGTCATTAACTAACTATATTGATATTATAATATACATAAAAATATATATTAAGGTTTGATTAAAATATAAAATACATATATAGTTATTGAAAGTTTAAAGTATATATAGAACATAAGTATTTTTCATTACGTACTAATAATATCGACCATACAACGTATGAATTAAATATTATATTTAGTGTCATTTCATTATATTTATCCCATTTACCGATTATAATTGTAGATATATAAATATAACTATATAACTCGTACTTATATATTTAATTTTATAATTATGTATGTTGATATTATAGTTTCAAATAATAACTTAGCGTATCATGTAATTATTTTTGAGTTTAACCAATCGGTATCTCATTGCATTAATTCTTATTTTTTATTTTACATCATAATATACATAAAAGTATATATCAAGATTTAATAAAATAAAAAAATCATATAACGTTATCATGCAAAAGTTTAAAATGTATGTAAAACATAAGTTATCTTCATTATGTAATAGTAATATTATAAACTGAATATACTATTTAACATAATATATTATATAATTTATATTTATTTACTTTTCAAAGTGTATTTAAAAGTTATAATTATTTTAAACTCATCGTAAATTAGTTATATAACATAGATGTGACTTAGTTTATAATTATAATTTTATTAAGTATAAAAGTTCTTATTCACTTTTAATTATCAATAATAACTAATTTTGTAATTTATGTATAAAAAATAAGTATTATATTTCGGTACAGTATACCGATATACCGAATTCATACCGAAAATACCGAATCCATACCGAATTTTTCGGTATGTGCCGCGGTAACGGTATATACCAACATACCGGTATGTACCGATAAATGATATATATCGAAATTTTCGATATATACCGCGGTATCCAAAAAATTGATACCATTACCGTATCGAAAATTATGTTGGAAATCAGCGCTAATCAATGCTTATATATATATATTTTATATATGTGGTCAAGTTGCGAGGAAGCTACTTTGACCAAGATTTTGAGGACGAACGTTTAATTTTGTGAAATTAAGCGGCATAGGATCGATCTACGCCCGAGTAGATGATCGTGGTGTATTCACATTCTCAAATCCGATATCCGGTGTGAGAAATAATGGATCAAAGTTGGTCACTTAAACATGAGTTATGTGATTAAGGGGATAAGCATGGATTAATTAATCCTTATCCCACATTGATTAATGTACATTCATTAATTGTCTATATAAGTGGTTCATTGAACACTTAGTATAATTATGTGCACAAGTGATGGGTCGGAAAGCCCACGCCACAAGACACGCCGCCGCCACCGCCGCCCGCCCACGCCTGCGCCGACTTGACTCGGCTCCGGCTCCGTTCGGTTCGGTTCCGATTCGATTCGGTTCCGTGGTCCGTGGATCGTGGATCTTGGATCTTGGATCTTGGATCTTGGCAATTGGTCTTTGGGTGGTCTTTGGGCCGTTCTTCGGGCCTGTTGGTGGGCTTGCTTGGTGGCCCATCGCCTATATTTTGGATCAATGTTTGATCGAGCCCAAAGATGGAGTTGGTCCGAGGCCCAACTCGTAGCCCAATCCGTTGGGCTCTGTGCACTTGTAAGTGACGTCCGGATCGCCCAATGAAACCGGGCACGCATTGTCCAAATTGCCGAATCGCCGGTAACGTTCCGACATGATGGCTCTGGGAAACATGGGCACGTTGTCTCCGAAACCGACGTATAACCCTCTCGCACTCAATGGGGACATAACTCCGTAACACCCGACATCAATGCGGTGTTGACTCAAAGATGCTTCCCATGAGGGACGACGCCTATAAATAGGACATGTCTCCTCAAAGCATAAGCAACCTCATCGCTCATCTCGCATTCCAAAGATTCCAAAGCACTCTCTGCATACATTTTAGTGTCCAAGCTCTATCCTCACCTCCATCCAGTTCGTCGGATCTCGTTGGTTTGCGGTGTCGCCACCTACGAGACGCTGTCGTTTCATCTTTGGGGACGATACGCCATAACCGAGAGCACTACCGGGCGTATCTCGTCTTATGGAAAGAGGCCTCCTCGACTCGGCATCATTAGCTTATGGTTTTGTTTTCATTTAATTTCAATTGCTTTTAGTTCATTGTTAGTTTGATCTTCTCCTACCTTCGCTTTGAGTTGTAATCGCCCGCAAGTTTTATGCGTTTCGTACTACCTTTTCTAACAATCGCAAGACGAGATATCACTTGCCAAGCAATTCAGACTTTTAATTAACTTAAAACTTTGAAACTTAATACCTTTGCTTGGAGATGTCATTGCACCGCCACCGACTCGAACTTCCACCGCCGCCGCCGCCGCCGTCGCCGCCGCTTGCCGCCGCCATACGGCACTATAACTTCTGACCATGTTTGGTTCGATGCCTTTGGGATCAACCATTGGGCCCTGGGTCGATCGTTGGTTCCACTTTTAGTGGTTCCATTGGCTCGACGATCGCACTCTTCGGTGGGACCGTTGGATCCATGGGATCTAACACCGGTGGTTCTCATTCGAGTTCCATGTTCCAAAGACACTTAGTGGTGTTGGTGGATCGGTTTTGGATCGATCTAGGTGCTGTTCATACCGCGAGGATGATGCCGCCGTAGAAGCCGCGAAGTTTGGAGGATCCGACTCAAGAGATGGCAACAAAGATGTTGTTCTACCACGACGTTGGGCTTCGCCAACTTCTTGGTGGAAGATGAGCCCCTGCCCGGGGTCAAGTGACGAACTTTCATGTCCGAGCAAAGATATTGTTGATTGTATCTTGAAAGCGGTTTGGTTGAGCTTGTATACAATGTTTCTCGTTACCACTATTACAATCTCTATCGATTTGAATTCTTGATTGCATATATCGTGTCCCTTATCTCATATATAAGTTAGATCATACAAGGTGTAGAAGATCACGTAAGTCGTATGATTGGTCAAGCTTAATGAGATATAAAAGTTTCACGGTGAGGCGACTTAAGGACGAGTTGTCGGTTTAGCCGCATATAGATAAGAAGTGACTTGACTTAGTTGCTTGTCTATCTTTGGTACGTCTCGACGTATTGAAGGATCACGGTGAGATGTGTTCTTCTTTCGACCGTCGTGAAGAACCAAGATCTCGGTGACTTACGATGATCTAAACCTCGATAAGGTATTAGGTGAGTATGAGTTCTTGACCATCACTTTGACTTGTTATGAGTGAGGGTTATATGTTCTAACCCAAATTCTCCGCATCTTGGGTGGTGGCGGTCAGTATGTCACGCTAGTTATCATGTCGAGTTACCGTATCCGTTTAGGATGATGACGCCCTTAAGGAGCCCAAAAGGTTTATTGTACTACACACCGCGGTTGAGTTAGCTCAAGTACAATAATAAGGTTGAGTGGTACTACTTAAGAAATGAAGTTATTGTCGTTTTAAGCGATGATTGCTATAAATGATTAATGGACGTTCGATATCTTAAATACGGGATTCAGTAATGTCTAAGTGCAAGCCCGACTCAACTTCGGTAATAAAGGGGTAAGTCAACATTCTTTCTAGTGGCATGATCGAATGTTTATAAATTAATTTATGTTAAAATTTGAACATAAGATAATTAATTTATTTGAGGCCCATCTTTATTCCTTGCATTTGATCCCTGGGCTGGCCCATCCAGGCCCGTAGCACTGAGGAAAATCGGCGCCCCCTATTGCTCAATTGGCAAGATTTTATTCTCTTTATCCACATGGATATAATTATATTCATGGTATATGCATAGATCCTTTCCATATAAGATTATGGTAATAATCTTGAGAGTATGGAAATAATCCTAAGAGTATGGAAATAATCCTAAGAGTATGGTAATATTCCATATAGGATTATGGTAATATTCCATATAGGATTAAGGTAGTGCATTATAAATATAAGGTATGAGATAATGTCTAGGTTAATGCTCACATATTGCAACTAGAATTTTCGGCCATCTCATATATTTGAGAGAGAATTTTCGAGAGCTTGGTGAGAGAAAAGGGTGATTTTCCGGTGCATTCTCCATAGCTCGTCCTCACTCGACGTTGGAGTTTGGGTGTCCGGATACTGATCCGGAAGGTCAAAGCACGAGTCTCGACCGTTCAATCTGTTCATCCCGCTCGATCCACCTCGACGGATCAAAGGTAAACACGAGAAAAACCCCAACGTGTTGCATTAATTATATAGACGCATGCTAGGTTTATAATCAATGTATGGTGAATTAAACACCCAAGATGGATCCTCGGGCGAGGTTAACATGCGTTTTCCTACATTGGTATCGAGCACGGGATCGAGAATCTTGGCTCTGTTGGATTAATTCACGTTTGATTATTACGTGCGTTTATTTAATTGTGGATCCATCGTTCATCGTGGCTCGCTTATTGTTTTGTTGGTTTTGTTTTACACCACGAGAAAATCCGTGGTTAGATTAGATTTTATTACGTAAATCTTATCCGTAAAGAAGAACGAGCGACGAGCGAAGAAGAACGAAGCGACGGAAAAAACGGTATCTCGGCGGTCCTCGGCGGTATTCGCGGCGAGCCTCGCGATCGCGGCGCGATCGCGAGGCGCGGCGACGGGCGTGCGTTCGCGACGAGATCCTCGGCGCCACGCGAGTGAGCTAGCGGTCGCGAGATATGGCCGCAGCAGCGGCGGCGAGCTAGCGGGCGGCAGGCGCGCGCGTGGCGGAAACCCGGCGCCTCGCGGCGGACTTCATGGTCGCGAAGTTTCGGCCGGGCGACGACGCCTCTCGGCGGACGCGTTCGGGCGTTGGGCGCGCACGCGTGCTCGACGGGTCGCGGTCGCATTAGCGACCGTGAGGTAGCCGCGAGAACACGCAGCAGCGGCGCAGACGGTGGGCTTGGGTGGGCGGGCTTTGCCTAGCGCGCCCAAAGACAGTTGGGCCGACCCGCCCGGACTGCGTTTCCAGATTTTTCGGTCCGTGCGGGTGCACGCGAGGCCCATTTGTTGAATCCGTCCGTGCGGGTGCACGCGAGGCCCGTTTTCAAGTTTAATTGTACTTTGTAAATCTATGTAATAGATTAGATTTAAATGTGCGGTGTTTCACGATTGGGGCGCGATGAGCGTTTTATTTTATTTTTATCGTTCATATGCATGTCGTGGATGTTTAATTTATGCGGTAGCATGCTATGTATGTTTATATTACGTTGACAAACCTTTAAGTGTTTTACGTAATTGGACGCGCATAGTAAGCATGCTAGGTTTATCGCGTTTATCAAGCATAT
Organism: Salvia rosmarinus; assembly: GCA_036937905.1. NCBI lineage: Eukaryota > Viridiplantae > Streptophyta > Magnoliopsida > Lamiales > Lamiaceae > Salvia > Salvia rosmarinus. The sequence goes on along the minus strand of CM072815.1, from coordinate 77,374,777 downwards.
TTTAGAATTTCTGCGAGCATGTTTTACATGTTGAGTTCTATAGAAAAGCATGCTAGGATTACGTGATGCGCATGGACAAACCTTTTGAATAAAAAGACTAAGCAAGCAACCCGACAAATTATTTTTTCAAATTAAAATGTCAAGACCTCCACTTTTTGATCTCTAAACAAAGTGAGGCGACCGTGAGTGGCGCCCACACGCGTGGCTTGCTTGCACTGTTTATCATAAGTTTGTTAGATGAGATTTCTAAATAAAACATTTTAAATCTATTGAGAAGTGGGAGTTTCATGTGTGGCGATCCACACGCGTGGCTTGCATGTGCGATTTTCATAAGTTCTCTAGAGATAGATATAAAATGAGATAACAAAAGAATTTGAATTGGGCGGTATGGTCCGAGTGAGTATACCAATTCTAAGAATTCATCTTCACGTTAAAATTGTGGTCATTGCTTAGACATCACCTCAAGTACAACTTCCCATGAAGTCCTTCTTGCGATAGTGATGTGGTCTAGTAAGGTCCAATCATTAATTTCATTTGTCATAAGGATAAGTTGACATGGATTGAAATTAAGCGACTAAAGGTATATTTTAGTGCAGTCGGGGGTTCATGTAAGCGCCCGCACGCTGGCTTGCATGTGGAATTCCTTGGCGATTGGAGGTTTCAATTAATATTGTTTTATCAAAATGTTACAATATTATTGTTACGAATTATATGCGATCGTATGCTTATGTGTTTTACATTATCGCTTTGAGATATGTCTCTTCGCCGATTATTAATATGCTCGCACAAAATCCGTTATCGGTCCAAATTTCATCGAGTGGAAGCGAAACATGGAATATGTTCTTATCATTTGAAGAACACATGTTTGTTCTCACTACTCTAAACCCGATGCCACTTATCGACGATCGACTAATGAGCAATGAGTCGGCGAGACTTTGGAATAAGTCAAACAATATGGCTAAATGCTATATGATGACTACGATGTCAAAGGCTTGCGTTTGCAAACATCGATCGATGGTGACGCGACGATATTTGGTCAAGTCTCGAGAGTAAGTTTGGGCAATCGGATCGGACGATCGCTTCCACACAATGAGAGAAATCTTGGCGTGTAAGATGGAAGAAGGAAGTTCGGTCCATGAACATGTCTCCCACACGACTCATCTCATGGATAGTCTTGATCGGTTGGGAGGAGGTATTGACGAAGCCAAGGTCGATATCATCCTCAATACACGCCCAAGTCTTTTGAGAACTTTCGCGTGAATGCGATCATGAGCAAGGCGAGTTTACACTTAGTCGGTTGCTTAATGATCTCGTTCTTTGCGGAAGGAGTTATGGGAAAAGGAGCACATGCTCTTGCTAGCACATCTAAGGGCCCAAAATTTTTAGTTGCAAAATGGAAATAGAAAAGGGGTGCCAAAGGTGGTAAAGCGAGGAAATAGTGGGAGTAATGGGAGCAAGAACATGGTTGCCAGGAGGCTTGAAGAAGCAAAGGAGAAGGCAAGTGCTTCAAGTCGGCAAGACCGGGCATTGGAAGGCCAAGTGCCCTATGCTCGAGGCTCGAGTACGCCGCTTGCTTTAATGTGAAACATGTTTAGCGACTTGTTCTACCCATTCTTGGGTAGTAGATCTGACGCAATCGATCATGTTTGTTACACCTGCGGGGTTCTGCGGACAAGGGAGCTGTTTGATGGCGAGATAACGATCTCCATGGGCAATGCGGCGAAAGTCGAAGCATTGCGATTGGAGATGTTTCTTTATGTTTTGGGACAACAGTTTTAGTTTTGAAAGGCGTTTTATATGTGCGGATTTTCGGTAGGAACCTTGTTTCGTTTCAAATTATTTACTCATGGATATTCTGTTATTTTTGATAGTGGTGTTTCTATCATAAGAAATGACGAAGTTATACGTGTTGGCACTTTATATAATTAAGCTTTATACTATTTACGCAAAACATAATACCTATAACTATGTTGCATCTTCATCAAACACTAAAAAGAGAAAGTTTTCTTCAGAAGATGACTCTACTTTCTCTCGGCATCTTAGATTAGGTCACATCAATCTAAATAGGATCCAAAGGCGGCTAAGAATGGGCGTTGGGTAATCTCACGGTTACTCGGTTCCCGATCTGCGAATCCTGTATAGAAGGTAAGATGTCGACCGGACCCTTCAAAGCGAAGGGTTATAGAGCCACGAAATGTTGGAGTTAGTCCATTCGACTGTGGACCGATGTCCACACAAGCTCGTGGAGGAATGCAGTATTTTGTCACTTTCATTGACGATTACTCAAAGTGCGGATACGTATACCGCTTCGCATGAAGTCCGAATGCTTTGAGAAATTCAAAGAGTTTAAGGCGGAAGTGGAGGCGAAGCTAGGTAAAGTATCAAGTCGCTGCGTTCGATCGCGGTGGCGAATACCTCGATGTGAGTTTATGGACTATCTAGTGAAGTGTGGGATTACATCCCGGTAGCTTCAAGGGCACACCACAAAGAAATGGTGTGTCGAGGCGAAGAAATAGGACTCTTTTGGAAATGGTTAGATCTATGATGAGTTATGCTACATTGCCTATTTCGTTACGGGGTATGCCTTGAGAGGCGGCGGCATACTTGCTAAATCTAGTACCGTCAAGTCGGTCGAAAAGACCCCTTTCGAGTTGTGGTTTGGCGCAGCCGATTTAAGCCACATAAGGATATGGGCGCCCAGCACTGCGTCTTTGAACAAGAAGGGCGACAAGTTGGAGGCTAGATCGGCGCAAGGTGTTTATTGGCTATCTAGAGGAGCGAAGGTGGTTTATTCTATAGTCCTAAGGATCGAAGGTCATTATTAGACTAATGCCCGATTCTTAGAAGAGGATTATATGAAAAATCATAAGTCCAAAGTTGAAATCATTCTTCAAGAATTAGAAGATGATCGTATTCCACCACCGATTAGGCGAAGGTGCGAGATGTCGAGTCTAGTGGGAGGGATCGACACCGGATACTTCAAGAAATTGAAGTGGGTCGAGTTCCTGGAGATACCGACCGCATGAGTGGTACCTACACACAAGTTGTGCAGTTAGAGAACCACAAGTATCTGCCACCGTTGCCATTGTGCTGTAGAACCTCGTCAGTGGGAGGTTGTTCGTCAACCCGAGCGATTTATTTCGTGGGTGAATCTTGGATTTAGTCAATGAGACGAACATGCGATAATCGACCCATGGACATCTGAGGAGGCGATACAAGATATTGATGCAAGATCATGGCACCGCTATGGACTTAGAAATGGAGTCCATAACGGCTATGGATGTATATGAAAGACACCTCTACCGGATGGCGAGGAAGCCATAGGTAGTAAGTGGATATCTGAGAGGAAGAGATTCCGATGGAGAGGTTTCGCTTTTAAAGCCGAGCTTGTGGCGAAGGGTACACTCAGTTGAGGGCATCGATTTTGATGAGACCTTTTCGTGCAGTAGCAATGCTCAAGTCCATCGTAATTCTTCTAGCCATAGCAGCCCACTGAACCCAGAGGTTTGGCAAATGGATGTTAAAACCGCTTTTCTAAGCGGTTACCTTGAGGAGGTAGAGACATCTATATGCGCAACTTTGAAGGTTATGTGGTAAAGGGTGAAGAGCATCTAGTATGGAAGCTTAAGAAGTCCATTTATGGACTTAAGCGAACCTCCCGATCATGGAACTTACGCTTTGACGAGGTGGTAAAGTCCATGGATTTACCCGGTTGCCTAGAGAGTTGTGTGTATCGGTTAGATGTCAACAGTGATGTGGTATTTCTTGCACTTTATGTAGATGACATCCTTCTAGTCGGGCAACAACGTGAAGTCATTATCGAGCGTAAAGAGTTGGCTATCCGATCGGTTTCAAATGAAAGACTTAGGAGACGCAGCGTACATTCTTGGGATCAAGGTTTACCGAGATCGCAAGAAGAAAATATTGAGCTTATCTCGGGCGTCTTACATTGATCTGTGATTACTCGTTTTAGTATCGGACCGCCAAGAAAGGATTGCTACCTTTCGAGACATGGCGTTCCTTTATCTAAACGCAATCACCTATATTCGCAAAGGAGATAGAGGAAATGAGACAAGTTCCTTACGCTTCGCCGTAGGAAGTCTCATGTACGCAATGCTATGCACGAGGCCGATATACGCTATGCGGTAGCATAGTAGCTGATATCGATCTAACCTGGACAAGCTCATTGAATTGCGATGAAGCATATACTCAAGTACCGAAAAGGACTCGAGATTATAGGCTGGTTTACCATGCGAGATAGTCTAATGCCTTTGGGTTATCTGACTCGGATTTCCAAGTCGACCGTGATGAGAAAAAGTCTACCTCGGGCTATGTGTTTACCTTGGGAGGTGGAGCCGTATCCTGGCGGAGTGCAAAGCAGCGATGCATTGCGGACTCTACCATGGAAGCCGAATATGTAGCCGCTTCGGAAGCTTCTAAGGAGGCTGTATGGTTCAAGAACTACCTCATGGATCTAGGTGTGGTACCTGGTTTGCCCAAGAGTATCATAGTTCTTGTGATAACTCGGTGCGATGGCAAACTCGAAGGAACCACGGACCCCTAAAGCGACTAAACACATAGAGAAAGTACCATGTCATACGAGAAATCGTTAGACGGTGACGTGTTGATTGAAAAGATTGATCGACGGAAAATCTAGCGGATCCATTCACGAAGAACTGCCGCAAAAAGTCTACGATGGACACGTTAGAGGACTTGGATTGCGCTTGATGGCACCCACTTAGAAAGGAAACTTTTGTATAAGTGGGAGAAGCAAAGTGATGGTTGTTTGTAATAGCTAGTAGAAAGACACATTGTATACTAAAAGTTTGCTTTAGTATAAGTGGGAGATTGTTGGATTTGTATCGAAAGCGGTTTGGTTGAGCTTGTATACAATGTTTCTGTTACCACTATTACAATCTCTATCGATTTGAATACTTGATTGCATATATCGTGTCCCTTATCTCATATATAAGTTAGATCATACGAGGTGTAGAAGATCACGAAGTCCGTATGATTGGTCGAGCTTAATGAGATATAAAAGTTTCACGGTGAGACGACTTAAGGACGAGTTGTCGGTTTAGGCGCGGTATAGATAAAGTGACTTGACTTAGTTGCTTGTCTATCTTTGGTACGTCTCGGCGTATTGAAGGATCACGATGAGATGTGTTCTTCTTTCGACCGTCGTGAAGAACCAAGATCTCGGTGACTTACGATGATCTAAACCTCGATAAGGTATTAGGTGAGTATGAGTTCTTGACCATCACTTTGACTTGTTATGAGTGAGGGTTATATGTTCTAACCCAAGATTCTCCGCATCTTGGGTGGTGGCGATCTTGTATGTCACGCTAGTTATCATGTCGAGTTACCGTATCCGTTTAGGATGATGGCGCCCCTTAAGGAGCCCAAAGGTTTATTGTACTACACCGCAGTTGAGTTAGCTCAAGTACAATAATAAGGTTGAGTGGTACTACTTAAGGAAATGAAGTTATTAATCGTTTTAAGCAATGATTGCTATAAATGATTAATGGACGTTCGATATCTTAAATACGGGATTCGTAATGTCTAAGTGCAAGCCCGACTCAACTTCGGTAATAAAGGGTAAGTCGACATTCTTTCTCTAGTGGCATGATCGAATGTTTATAAATTAATTTATGTTCGGGTGAACATAAGATAATTAATTTATTTGAGGCCCATCTTTATTCCTTGCATTTGATCCACGGTGGCCCATCGAGCCCGTAATCGAGGAAAATCGGCGCCCCTATTGCTCAATTGGCAAGATTTTATTCTCTTTATCCACATGGATATAATTATATTCATGGTATATGCATAGATCCTTTCCATATAAGATTATGGTAATAATCTTGAGAGTATGGAAATAATCCTAAGAGTATGGAAATAATCCAAGAGTATGGTAATATTCCATATAGGATTATGGTAATATTCCATATAGGATTATGGTAATATTCCATATAGGATTAAGGTAGTGCATTATAAATATAAGGTATGAGATAATGTCAGCTAATACTCACATATTGCAACTAGAATTTTCGGCCATCTCGTATATTTGAGAGAGAATTTTGAGAGCTTGGTGAGAGAAAGGGTGATTTTCGGTGCATTCTCCATAGCTCGTCCTCACTGACGTTGGAGTTTGGGTATCCGGATACGCCCGGAAGGTCAAAGCACGAGTCTCGACCGTTCAATCCGTTCATCCCGTTCGATCCACCTCGGCGGATCCAAAGGTAAACACGAAAAACCCCAACGTGTTGCATTAATTATATAGACGCATGCTGGGTTTATAATCAATGTATGGTGAATTAAACACCCAAGATGGATCCTCGGGGCGAGGGTTAACATGCGTTTTCCCTACACATATGACAACTGGCGCACTGGAGACTATCTTTGTAAAAACTTTATACTTGGTAGTTTAGAAGATAGTTTGTATAGTGTATATGCTATTGTAACGACATCTAAATGTATGTGGGATGCGCTAGAAAAGAAAGACCGTAGTGATGATGCAGTATTAAAGAAATTTATTGTAGCCAAATATTTGGACTACAAGATGGTCGATTGTCGATCGATCATGGACCAAGTGTAAGAGTTTCAACTCATTGTACACGAGGTTCGTCGAAGAAGGCACCTTGTTTGAGACGACTTTGTCATCGCTACGATGATTGAGAAGCTACTCCCGGTGGAGAGACTTCAAGGTCTACCTTAAGCACAAGCGAAAGGATATGACACTGAAGACTTGATCGTCAAACCGCGATCGAGTCGGACGTGAAGAAGCGAGCACTTAAAAGCGAAAGGCTTGTTCGATGCTAGAGCCAACCTGTTGAGAGGCGGTCCTCTAACAAACGTGTTCGTCCCAATGTCAAAGACAAAGGCAAATGGAAGGTGGTTGCCGTAAGTTTGTGGTGCCGCCACCTACGAGACGCTGCGTTTCATCTTTGGGAAGATACGCTGAACCGGAAGCACTACCGGGCGTATCTCGTCTTATGGAAAGAGCCTCCTCGACTCGGCATCATTAGCTTATGGTTTTGTTTTCATTTAATTTCAATTCGTTTTAGTTCATTGTTAGTTTGATCTTCTCATACCTTCTACATTTGAGTTGTAATCGCCTGAAGGCAAGTTTTAGACGTTTACGTACTACCTTTTCTAACAATCGCAAGACGAGATATCACTTGCCGAGGAGTTCGACTTTTAATTAACTTAAAAACTTTGAAACTTAATACCTTTGCTTGGAGATGTCCGACCGCAAACGCCACCCACCGCCTCTTCTTTGCCGCCTCCGCCGCCTCCGCTTCTTTGCCGCCGCCGCCTTACGCACTATGACTACTGACCATGTTTGGTTCGATGCCTTGGGATCAACCATTGGGCCCTTTGGGTCGACTGTTGGTTCCACTTTTAGTGGTTCCATTGGCTCGACGACTGCACTCTTCAGTGGGTCGACTGTTGGATCCATGGGATCTAACACTGGTGGTTCTCATTCGAGTTCCATGTTCCAAAGACACTTCAAGTGGTGTTGGTGGATCCGATTTTGGATCGATCTCGGTGCTGTTCATACTGGTGAGGATGATGCCGCCCGTCGAGAAGCCGTCGAAGTTTGGAGGATCCGACTTGAGAGATGGCGACAAAAATGTTGTTCTACTCACGATGTTGGGCTTCGCCAACTTCTTGGTGGAAGATGAGCCCGCCGTTCGGAGTGGTGATGGACTTTCATGTCCGAGCGAAATATACGACAATGGCGATTTGAGACTATCTTTGTAAAACTTTATACTTGGTAGTTTAGAAGATAGTTTGTATAGTGTATATCTTTGTTGTAACGACATCCAAATGTATGTGGGATGCGCTAGAAAAGAAGTACCGTAGTGATGATGCAGTATTAAAGAAATTTATTGTAGCCAAATATTTGGACTACAAGATGGTCGATTCTCGACCGATCATGGACCAGTGTAAGAGTTTCAACTCATTGTACACGAGGTTCAAGTCGAAAACACCGCTTCGGACGGCTTTGTCGTCGCCATGATGATTGAGCTACCCGGGTGGAGAGACTTGAGGTCTACCTTAAGCACAAGCGAAGGATATGACACTTGAAGACTTGATCGTCAAACCGCATCGAGTCCGACGTGAAGAAGCAAGACTTAAAAGTGAAAGGCTTGATCGATGCTAGAGCCAACCTGTTGGAGAGACGGTCCTCCAACAAACGTGTTCGTCCCAATGTCAAAGACAAGGCAAAGGAAGGTGGTTGCCCGTAAGTTTGACGGGATATTACAATTGTGGCAAGCATGGCCACACGAGTAAGGACCGTCGTCGACTAAGAAGAAGAAGGCTAAGCAAGTTACCAACGCGTTGTCGAGAAGGACTTGACAAATGGGACAAGGATAACTTGGATCTTTGTGGTGACCGAAGAAGTCGACCACGTCGAGAATCAAGGTGGATGGTTCATCGACATCGGCGCGACTGCACGTCTGCTACCGAAAAGATCGTTCTCCACCTGAGGGTCGTTGAGGAGGAAGCTCAACATGGGAATCAAGCTTCGTCCGAGGTTTCGGAGTTGGTGATGTGGTACTCAAGATGTCGTCCGCGTAGAGATCACGTTGAAGGATGTCTTGCATGTCCCGGACATTCGCAAGAATTTAGTGTCGGGCTCGATTCTAGTTAACAAGGGTTTTAGACTAGTTTTGAGTCGGACAAGTTTGTTTTGACTAAGTTTGGGAAGTTCCTTGGTAGGGGTTATCTCACGGGGTCTTTTCAAACTAAATGTAATAATTTGTCGCCGTGTACCAAAAATTATGATGAATGAAAATGCATCTACTTCCTCTTACTTGACTGAGTGCTCCGATTTATGGCATTGTAGATTAGGACATGTTAATCTAAATGCTATAAAAAGATTAGTAAATTTAGATTTACTAAAGTTAAATGAAGTTAATACACAAACAAAATGTAAGGTTTGTGTGGAAGCGAAAATGGCTAAGTTACCGTTTCATTCGGTAGAGCAGAGCACTAAGCCTCTAGAACTTATTCACACCGATGTGTGTGATTTAAAGTTTGTACAAACTAGAGGTGGTAAAAGTATTTCATCACGTTTATTGATGATTGTACATGATATTGTTATCTTTACCTTCTAAGAAGTAAAGACGGGCTATGAAGCTTTTAAAACTTGAGAACGAGCCGAGAATCAACTAAGTTGTCAATTAAGACTGCTCAAGTGATGAGGGGAGAATATGTAGCTCCGTTTGAGGCATTATGCAACGAAAGTGGTATAATACATCAAACGACGACTCCTTATTCACCTCAATCTAATGGCGTTCTTGAACGTAAAATCGAACACTTAAGGAGATGATGAATGCTTTGTTGATTAGTTCGAGGTTGCCCGAGAACTTGTGGGGAAGCCTGTTTGACACCAACTACATCTTGAACAAAATTCCTTTGAAGAGTAAGGATGTCACTCGCTACGAGTGGTGGAAAGGAAGAAAGCCATCGTACAAATATCTCAAAGTGTGGGGTGTTTGGTGAAGGTTGAGGTGCCTCTTCCTAAACAAGTTACAATTGGACCTAAAGCGATCGATTGTATCTTTATTGGGTATGCTGTTGAGCGGCGCCTATCGTTTCGATCCACGTGTCGAGGTACCAAATATTCTTGTGGGGACGACGATTGAATATAGAAATGCTATATTCTTTGAAAGTGTTTATCCTTGTAAAGACAAGGATAAAAGTGAAGCTAGCTCTAGCAATAGAGCTGATGGTGAAGCTTCGAGTTCTAAACTTTTGGAGGAAGAACCGATATCGCATAAGCGACCGAGGTCTGATCCAGATGGGTCGGAACCGAGACGAGGCAGTAGAGTCAGAACACCAAAGGATTTTGGTCCTGACTATATTGCGTTCATGTTGAACGAAGAACCAACTTGATCAAAGTAGCCTATGCTCACTACGTCGAGAAAGTGCTTAAGAAATTCAATGCGTTTGATAGTTTACCGCTAAGACCCCATCGAGCTCAATGTTCACTTGAGTAAGAACATGGGTGAACCTATTGGGCAAGAAGACTATGCTAAGGTCATCGGGTGTTTGATGTATCTTACAAATTGCACCGACCGACATAGCTTCTTGCCGTGAATAAATTGAGTCGTTACACGAGCAATCCATGCGGGGAGCATTGGAAGGCTCTAGTGAGAGTTTTGAGGTACTCAAGTATACTCAAAATCATGGGTCTGCATTTCACGAGATATCCCGGTACTTGAAGGGTGCTGTGATGCCAATTAGATATCGACACGAAGATTCACTTTCTACAAGTGGGTGCGTGTTCACGATTGGGGAGGTGATGTTTCTTGGAGATCCACGAAACAGACGTGTATAGCCCGATCCACCATGGAATCGAATTCATAGCTTTGGATAAAGTCGGTGAGGAAGAGCAGTGGCTCAGTAATTTTTGGAAGATATTCCATGTTGGTCTAAACACGTGCCACCTGTGATGATTCAACTGCGATAGCCAATACTATGGAAAGGCGAAAAATGGTTTGTATAATGGTAAGTCTCGACATATCGTCGCGACATAATACCGTGAGGCATTTGATCTCAGTGGGGTTATATCAATTGACTATGTCAAGTCAATAGATAATCCGCGGATCCGATTAACCAAAGGGTTGAGCAGGGATCAAATGATCAAGTTGCTAAAGGGAATGAGATTAAAATCCACATCTTAAGAACAATCATAGTGGTAACTTGACCATGATGATTGGAGATCCCAAGAACTTGGTTCAATGGGAGAACTAAGCTATAGGAGTTCGTGTGTAAACACTCGAGTTAGTCGTTCCCGAAAGCAAACGAGTATTGAAAAACTTGCCTAGTGGTGAGGTTGAGTCGTTGACTCTTAATGATTCCTAAGATACCTCGAGGAGGTTGAGTATGGCAAGATACTCGGTAAAGAATCACCTATGTAAGTGTGAAGTGGGGCCGCTTCAAACAAAACACTTATGAATCCAAAGTGGATGTCCATGGCCAAATGGAATCAAACGTGAGAACGGATGAGGTTGAGGTGTTAAAGTGTTAATACCATTATCTCGATTGCGTTGTGGGGAATAGTTCAAGGCATCGTGTCCACTAATCCTTTGTGTACTCGATGGTACTAACTATGGAAGGTTGAGGCCATAAACCACTTGTCCAAATATTTTAGCATCTCTTGAGGATCGAGGTGTATGCGCATACATGCATATGGCTATTTCCACTCATGTGGGGATTGTTGAAAATCGCTAATCGGTAATATATATATATATATTTTATACATGTGGTCAAGTTGCCAGGAAGCTACTTTGACCAAGATTTTGAGTGACGTAACGTTTAATTTTGTGAAATTAATCGGCATAGATTCGATCTACGTTCCGAGTAGATGATCGTTGTGTATTCACATTCTCAAATCCGATTTCGGTGAGTGAGAAATAATGGATCAAAGTTGGTCACTTAAACATGGAGTTATGTGATTAAGGGATAAGCATGGATTAATTAATCCTTATCCCACATTGATTAATGTACCTTCATTGATTGTCTATATAAGTGGTTCATTGAACACTTAGTATAATTATGTGCACAAGTGATGGGTTTGGAAAGCCCATGTACGCCATGCCGCCGCCGCCGGCCCGGCCCGCCCGGCTCGGCTCCGGCTCGACTCCGGCTCGGTTTCGGTTTCGGTTCCGTGGTCCGTGGATCGTGAATCTTGTATCTTGTATCTTGGCAATTGGTCTTTGGGTGGTCTTTGGGCATTCTTTGGGCTGTTCGTGGGCTTGCTTCGTGGGCTTGCTTCGGTGGCCCATTCGCCTATATTTTGGATCAATGTTTGATCGAGCCCAAAGATGGAGTTGGTCCGGGCCCAACTCATGTAGCCCAATCCGTTGGGCTGCTTGTGCACTTGAAGAGGCGTGGGATCGTCCAATGAACACGACGCACGCGTTGTCGGATTCATCGTGGCGTCGATAACGTTCGGCATGATGGCTCTGCGGAAGCGTGGCACGTTGCGAAACCGAGCGTAACCGTGCACTCGGGACATAACTCCGTAACACCCGACATCAATACGGTGTTGACTCAACATGCTTCCCATGAGGGGCGGCGCCTATAAATAAGACATGTCTCCTCAAAGATAAGCCACCCATCGCTCATCGCATTCCGGCATTCCAAAGCACTCTCTGCATACATTTTAGTGTCCAAGCTCGTCCTCGCCTCCATCCAGGTTCGTCGGAGCTCGTTGGTTTGCGGTCTTGCCACCTACGAGACGCCGCCGTTTCATCTTTGGGATGATACGCCGAGCCGAGAGCACTACTGGGCGTATCTCGTCTTGTGGAAAGAGGCCTCCTCGACTCGGCATCATTAGCTTACGATTTTTGTTTTCATTTTAATTTCATTACATTTTAGTTCATTGTTAGTTTGATCTTCTCCTACCTTTCTGTTTCGAGTTGTAATCGCCCGGCAAGTTTTGTACGTTTCTGTACTACCTTTTCTAACAAATTAACGGTACGGTATCATACTGTTCGAAAATTACGGTATACCGAAAATTCGGTATTTTCAGTACGGTAAATCCGGTATACCGATTTTTCGATATTTTTTCCCAGCCCTAGCCATGACGATGATTGTTTTTTTGTAAATTATGTGGCATAGTTTTAATGTGAAATATTTGATTAAACTGATTATATGTTATTCTAATTAACCATACATACTTCACAAGGGAAAAAAGAAAAATTACAAAATCTAGAAGTAACTCACTTCTAACTTCTTTTAAGTCCAACACTTTCTCTAGCGGCTATCAATTTTTATAGCTCAACTACAATTTAAAATGGTAGAACCTTCGTTCCCTAAAAACAAAAATTAGAAATGTTTGTAAACATATCCCAAATTTATGAATTTAGTCTTCATGATTCATAGAATATATGATTGATTATTTTTATTCTCATTATTTGAATTTCTCTAATCCTATATTTTCAATGGGATATAATATAAACTATCAAGAACCTTGAGATATCCCAAGATTCTAATTCATCAAAATAAATAACATATTAATCTTTACTATTTTTATCTGTCTAGACAAATCCTCAAAAATAAACGAACTTAAGAGGAACTATTCAATTAACTTGATAATGATAGATCTATATAGGGGATGAGATCATATTTGAATTTTATTTTGCGGTAACTTAGAATCACGATTTTTTTTCATATATATATAAAATAATACTTATTTATGTATACAATAATATATTTTTTATGCTAATACTTATTAGTATTATTGTTGTTGTTGTCGTAGTTGTTGTTATTATTATTATTACTACTATTACTACTATTATGATGTTGATGATGATGATGTGCTTCTTTTTGTGATAATTGTAGATATTATAAAGATCAACAATCTAAATTCCTAAATAATTCAACAGAAAACTTTATATATGCAATGTTTTCAAAATTTCACGAAATATGCATTTCTATATGATATATATCCTATATATATGTTTAGATTGACCAATTATAATATAAAAGTTTTGGAATCTGATGGTATTATTTGGTCTTTACTTGGACAGTTTAAATTTCGTTTCTAAATATTTCTCTCACGACTTAAATAATAAATATAACCAACGATGAATTTTAAAATTAAGTACACGCATGGTGCGAGCGTAATATATGAGTTTTTGTTTTTTTTGTATTGGATAATTTAAATTTCCTACTTCCAGAAATAGTCACCAGAAGCAGAAAGACCATTAAATCCCTAGTGGTCCATTAGTCACCAGTATGAAATAAAAGGCCCATTAGTAGATCGGATCGGATCGAATCAAAACGAGGGCCCGATCTATTGAAAGCCAAGTCGGGCCTGGCCCGAACAGCAAAATTTTAATTTCTATTATTACTATAAGAAAAGAGGGAAAGAGCAATACAGAATGGAGGGGAACGAAGAAAGAAGAGAAATAGGAAAGCTGAAGACGACGACGGAGACAGTGTAACAGAGAAAGAAGGCTGCAACTGTGGCTCTTTGGGGCGAAGGAAGTGGCGGAGGCGCCGTCCGAAGCGGCGGCGCTGCCGAAGACGAGGGCGTCACCGTCGGTATGTGCTGAATTCTTCTTTGCCAACACAATTAGGGTTTTATTTCGGCTGAGGCATGCTCGGATGTAGGGTTTGTGAAGCCCAGTTGTGATGTTGTACTTCGGTAGACTTAGCTTCCGGTTCATGCCGCGTTTTGAATTTGTATCGTTTTGAATTGGCAGATGACGAGGATGAGTACGAGGAGGCTGAAGGGGGAACCCGCCTCCTTGGGTTCATGTTCGGGAATGTCGATGGTGCTGGTGATCTTGATATTGATTATCTTGATGAGGTGGGGATGCGCTTTCTTTCGTCTCATTTTCTTGTTTGTTACCGAAGCTCAAGAATGAACGAGAAGACTGAAAATAGGAAAATATTGGGTAGATTGTTTCGAGTGTCAAGTACTTAGACCGAAAGGATTTCCCTCAACTGAACTTCAGCTATGCACTTATACTGGTCGCACTAAATGAGTCGATGAATGAAGAATGGAGTAACCTAGTTGCTAACAATGTGGCTAGTCTTCAACCAGAAAAGCTGTTACATTTCTTTTTCATTTTTTTTATAAAAATTCTGACGTATTACTGTAGGTTTGGTAGTTTCATGGGTGATTTAGTAAAAGGGATTGCTGATTATTTTATAGATGTGAATACCAGATTCTCTAATTTTAGTGAACATTATGGATTATCTGCTGTATCTAGAAAGTATTGATAGTAGATTCTCCAATTTGAATTAGAAGTGTAGAGATATGTGGACTTTTATTGAGCAATTTTATATTCAGGTGCTGTTAGAATGAGATCTTCATAGTTATGATTTATCTAGTAAAATGTTTATGCTTAGTATAATTCTTCTGTAACAGTTGTCTTTTAAGCTCATACTTCTTAGTTTTTACTCTTCAGACTTTATTCTTTATATAATTACAAGTAACAAAGGTGAGAGTTTGGAAGCTTTCTTTTTTTTGCTGGTGCTGACGTGATAATTGTTTAAGGTTCTCGTAGGCTCTTTGTTAGTTTTCTTGACAAAGGAAAATGAGGCCATTTCCTCATTGTCGTGTATAATTCCAGTGAAATCTAGGCACAGGTAGCCTCATGCCAACCTGAATTAGTTTGTCTTCTATTTCCTATTAATCCAACTTTTTTTGGGTTAGATGGGGTTTAATGTCTAGCTTCTTTCCTGGTTTTCAACATATTGAAGCACTTTCTCTATTGTTATTTTATAATTAGTATTAAGTGTTGATAGAATCAGCCATTGTTACTATCGAGGTACTATTATGTCCCGGGATCCGTTAAATCAAATATCTCTTTTATATAATTAATTAATTATTAATCCTGAATATCTAAGTGTAGTGAAATGCTGAATTGAGTTTGTAAAATCATTTGCATATTGCTATTCTTGATAATTCCAGTCAGCAAAACTGCAAAAGAAATTGCAGAATAACATCTGGTAGTTGGAATAGCATACGTAATGATACACTAATAGGAGGAACAGGATAAATAATGTACCATCTAACAAGTAACTATATGCAAAGAGTATACATGTTATTAATTTTAGGAAATATGAACTGAGGCGTCGCGTAGTACCTACAGAGTGACTTGGCTCTCTGATTGTCAGTAGGTTTTGAGTGTTGTCTGGAGCTTGGTTTGATACTTATATTAATTTTTAGAAGCCAAGCTGTAACTTTTAATTAGCCTGATAGCAGGGAGGTCATTTGATTGCCATATTTTATCAATCAGAAAAGCATGTAGCAAGACTGTATATCTGATATAAACATGTATAGGTCCTAGTTTGTAAAACGAGATGATAGTATTTGTTAACCTAGTAGGTGAATTAGACTAGGTGAATTATGGTGAAGGCTTGTATGTTCACTGCATTGTATCTTGGACTTGAATTTCTATAACCCAAAGGGCTGTTTAATAAGAGGCATAGCTACCACCCTAATTGGTTCCTTAGGAGGTGCAACTGAATTGTAGAAACAGTCAGATGGCTTGTGTTGCCTGTCTGCTAATCCTTTTTTCTCTTTAACCGTTAGCCCTCCTTCCCTTCCCTATCCTTTTCTTGATGACGCGCTTGCTGAACTACTGATCTTCTTTCAGGACGCGAAGGAGCATCTCTCTGCACTGGCTGACAAGCTTGGTTCTTCCCTAACAGAAATAGATGTATGGATATCTTTATCACCGCCCAACCATGGTTCTGAATGCTAGATCAGATCTTGGTGGCTGTTGTTTTATGAATTATGATATTATCTTTTGTTACCAGTCACAATTGTACTCTCATCAAGCTTGCTTCTTTGCTGAATTACTGTTGTTTCCTATTTGAATTCCAGCTCACTACTAAATCACCACAGACACCATCGGACTCTACAGATCAAGGTGATGATGTGTACCAAATAAAACGAACTCATAAACTTAGTGTGCCCTTTTTGTGTTTAAAATAACAATGGTTGTTCTTGGTTTTCTTTTGAAACATCAAGTAAATATGTTAGAAGTTATTTTCTGTAGTGTATTATTACTTAGAGTGGCACATGTTGATAATATCTTGTTAACTGTACCGATATCTGTGTTCTTAAAGTGGACATCTTGTATATGGGCTAGGTGGAATACTTATTTAGAAGTAATATGTGCAAGCATGTACTTTCTGGAAGGGTCTGTTGAAAAGATGCGTATGCTATTAAATTCTTGGCACATTACGTGAATATATAAGTTAGAGTTTCCAACTTTCCATGCATAGATGTTGGAAATTATAGTTTATTCCCAAGGCTGATGAAAGTTTATGCCTTAAGATGTTAATGCATGAAATCGAAGAAGGTATTGATGGATTTGGGTACTTATGGCATGATGAACTCTGCATATGGTGTTTAGTTAAATGTGATGTTAAATGTTTCATGATTTGATAGTTTTTTATGTGAGAAAAAACTAAATATAGTATTTAGATCTTCTTAACTACTTCTTCAATATACCTCTACAATAACTTGGAGCCAAGAAAGAAGTGTTGTGGCTTTGAGGTGGACGGATAAGTAACATATTCTGGAAACGCCCTATGGTCGTACTAAAGCCGTGATGCATAACTTTCTGGAGATGTATATACTTTTTATTCGGAGTTCCGAAGCTCCCTTTTTAGGTTTTGATTACTAAGCATCTTGAAAACTTCAGTTATTAAGCCAACAAAAGTATGACTAAACTTGCTATGAAATGCATTATGCTTTCTTATACACTCTTTTGCTTGGGAACCATGTATATATTTATAAGATTACAATCTCATGTGATTTTTGTTGCTTAACTGTCATTAAACCTCTATTAGCACAACTTTCCATTTTAACACAACCATTAATCTACTTAATTTCTAGTAGTTCGAATGAGGCTTTAAGTTTGTATTGCATCTCTTATCAGAATGTGCTACAACAAATTTTTCGTTTGTTCATATGTGGTCCTGATTCGTATCCTTTTCCCTCTCTTTTTCTCCCATGCAAACTAGATTATGACAGAAAGGCAGAGAATGCTATTGATTATGAAGATATAGATGAGCAATATGAAGGACCAGAGATCCAAACTGCTACTGAGGAGGACTTTTTGTTGCCAAAAAAGGATTTCTTCTCCAAAGAAGTTTCAGGAGCTTCTTTGGACAATAGAAATTCACTTTATGATGATGAAAATTATGATGAAGATGAGGAATTGGAAAATCACAATATAGGTGGGGAAGGCCATGCTGAAACCCAACAGTTGTCTCCATCAGGTTTACTTGACTTAAAATGCCTGTATTTCAAGTAGTTAATTGCTGCATTTGTTTTACTTCATATGTGATGTCTTTGGTTTGTACATGTGATAAGAATATTCTTTGAAATCTTATGGCATATAACTTACTTTAAACATGTTAACTCTAGGACTTTATATCTGAAAGTGATTCTACTCGTTAGTGTCCGAGGAGCCCCGCAAATTAATATTTAATAATAAGGATGTCACATAAAACTCTTAGATAAAGTATTGCCAAAATCCTTGTCCACTATTGTTTTAAGGGGTAAAGAAGACTGAATAAGATGTAGAAATAGAAAAACCTACTTTGTTCACCCTTGCCCCTGCTTCCTCTGTCCACTATTGCTTACCCTTGCCTCTGCTTTTCATGAATGAAATATGTCTTGTCCATTTACCCTGATCTCTAATAATTGATCTTTATCTTTATTTTAACTTTTAAAATTGTGAAATCTCAAACAGTTGTGCCCGAAAAGGTAAATCCAAATAGGAAAAAGGTAAGACAGTGGTAGGAGATGATACGTGTTTCATACTTTCATATTGGTTGAATCTGTCGTTTTCTTTTAAATGGATGACAGCATCCAGGATGTTTATGTATAGTAGCTGTAAAACCTGCAATTTTGATGAAATCAAGTATTCTCTCAGTCCCACCCAAGACGGTTCATTTCTTTTCAGCACGGTTATTTAGGATAAGGGTATAAAGTGATTAAAGTGATAAAAAGTAGATAGATCCCACAACTTTTGAAGAGATAATTATTTCCTAAAAAGAAAACAGGTTATCTTAGGTGGGACAGCCCAAAAAGAATACATGCCATCTTGGGTGGGATGGATGGAGTATTAAGTAGTCAGGTAAAACTTAATGGCCTTCTTCCATTTCCATGCACGTGAACGCACTGAAGGTGGTGTGGTGTCCGTTCATGGGCATATTTTCATCTTCAGGTTCTTGGTGATGAAAAATGAAAAAATAAATAAAATCCATTAAGAATATTTTGTAGCTCATCTTTATTTGTTTTTCATGATTTTAAATATTTGTAAGCTTTATCATGTGGTGGCTAATGTGAGAAATAATGTAAAAAATCAGATTTTACTGTGAAAATGGCTGAAAGAGCAATGATAATTGAGGAAGACTAGTTACAGTGTAAAAAGGAAAATGCATGTAAAAGAAGCCTGTAATAAATAGCTCTGGTTAGCACAGATATACTTGGTGCTTGTAGCCATCAAACTCAGAACTATTAACATTGATAACTTGGGGAAAGTGACAGTGAAGTCGATTTGCTACAAAAGCATGTATGAGGTCTTGATATTGGATGATTTATGGAGAGCAATTGTTCATGTAGTGTGCTAGTCTCTTTGCTAGAAAGAAATAGGAGAACCTCTGAAGATTGCAAGGTATCCTTGGAGGAGGTGTAGGTATAGGGTTAGGTTTAAGGTTGCTTGGCGGAAACCAACACAGAGAATTCAAAGCCTTCCTTGTGCCTGACATTGTAAAGGACCGGATTGTCATGCCGTATGACATATTGTTCCTGTGGGGACCCTTGTGCTGTTGTACCTTGCTGATTTAATTAACAAAGTTTGAAAATAATTTGTTGGGTTTTTGTTACGAACATAGAAAAATATGAGCCATAATTTTCTTGCTCTCTGTCAATCTCAACTTTGCTGTGTTCTACTACATAGTTGATCCTTGATAAGTCATATAATGAAATATGTAATGTTAGTCACTTAAGTCTTTTCAATATAGAGTTGATTCTTTTTTCCACGACAGGTAAGCAGGATCATAAACATGAGCCCATTTCTCTGGAGAAAAGTCTTCTGGAGGAAAGTCTTCCAGATGATGATCTTGCTCTTGAAAGAAGTACAGATGTGGGAGATTCTGAGGAGGTTGGTATTTTGTGTATTTTGCAATTGCTTCAGTATCAAGCACGCCAATGTGATGTTTACTTTTTCTCCCACATTTGTATTTTAATGATGAGGTTTGCTCTCGCTTTTCATATTCCAACCATCTGCACATGTTGCCAGTTGAGGTTAATGCTTTTGAGATATTTTATCTACCAATATACTCTAGCTCATTAGCTCCTCATTTTTTGAGTAATATTATTTCTATTATTATGCCTCAGAAAAGTAAAACATATTACTACTATTATTACTAGTACTACTACCTCTTCTATGGTTTCTTCTTTATCTTCAAAAATTCGTCTACTTCTTGATAGCCATAATGGTCTAAAAGGGCGGAAACTATCAACCCCCATAGCACTTTACCTTTTCTACATGACTGTTTGCAATTCTGCTCAGCATTCTTTGCCATAACCTCAGGGAGACGGGGCAATGTAGGTCTAGGTCTTCAGATTGATTCCTGTATAAGATATACTAGTGAGGTTTGGGGGAAGAAGAATCTGTGCCAAATGTCTTAATATCACATCCCATGTGAGTAACTACCCAACACATTACACCTGTAATCATGAAAGACCTGAGCTCATCAAGGCATGAAACCTTCCGGATAGCTTTAAAGAAAGGTACAGTGGATAGATAAATCATTGGGATTAAATTTAAAACAGATTTGCAGGAGAATTTTCCAGATATATCCCAGACCCAACTCCTAAGATCATCTTGATCCTCTATAAGTTAAACTCCTTCCAATTGTCTTAGCAAAGAGTGCAATTCTTGCAGGTCAAAGTTTTTAAGAATACAAATTTGATGTAAATCCCAAGAAACTGAAGAGTGAGAGGTGCTATGAATCAGAGAGACAAAGTAAGCAAAAGATTTATGATGTTAAGAAGAGGTATCATGTGATGAGGGAGTAATGAGAATAACGAATCGTTGCTCACCCAAACATCCTCATCTCACTTTGTTACCACCTTTTTCAAGTACCTTCATTGATTGATGAAAATCAAAATCCTCATCCGACTTTGATACCACCTTTTTCAAGGACCTTCATTGCATGCTGAAAACATTTGAACTCTGGATACACATTTCCAGGGGCATCAAATAGTAGTTCTACAGCATTGCTTGCTTCCCATTCTTATTCTGGAACCTACATTTGCTTTTAATAACTCCACATCACAAAAAATTATTTTCTTCTTGAAATCTCCACTCCCATTTTCCTAATGAAGCCTTTAATTTTTAGAAATATTCCGAACCCTCTTTTAGGCCGTGCAACCACTTCCCAGGAAACAAGATGGGAATTGTTTTATCTGTCAAAGCACATCCTGTGTGAAGCTCTCATTCTCTTATTCCATTGAACTTGGTATTCCTTTTGGCACTCATACTGAATGATAAATAATTTGTAAAGAGCTAAAGATCGATTTTGTTGGTTTCACCTGCCCCCTTTGAAAGGTAAGCTTTGTCAATTCAGTTAGCTTGTTTGAAAACTTGCTAAAGACTGGTTCCCTAAGATATATCTTAGAGGGGGTTTACCTTCTGTGGCCCCTCAAGTATCATTAGTCCTTTCACTCACTGCACAATCACTAGCCCCCCTTTGACAAGTAAGCTTTGTCGATCCAGCTACCTTCTTTTAACTTTCTAAAGACTGGTTCTCTCAGGGATATCTTGAGGGGATTACCTTCTATGACCCCCTAAGTATTTAATAGTCCATTCACACACTGCACTATCAATAGCCCCTCCTTACATCTTTTAACAAAATATAGAATTTAAAAAGTGAGATTGCATGTATGTTAGAACATCAATTAGCATAAAACCTTCTTTCACAACAGCTCATGATTGGTTATGAAATCTACAAACGCATGTTTTTGATGATATAATCTTATGTGTTGATTTTTGTAAGCATTTAAAGAACCAGGGTGTTTTTTCTCTAGTCTCAACCAACTGTAATTTCAAAGAGTTTGCGTGTTGGCCTCAATTCATTAATAGTTTGTTAAAATATATCTCAATCATATGGCATTCCATATTGCATCTTTTCTTCCCTTAATTAATTGCTTTTTTAGTTTGAGATGAGTGGAAATCTAGTCATGTTTGATTTTAAGTTATTCCACTAACCTAGAACATGGCCTCTGGTTAGGCTTCCCTGTCTTCTTGAAAGCTCTATGTTAAATATTTGTAAAGTTGGCTGCATGTTAGAGCTGTATAGCGAGTGTTTAGAATTGCTTCTCCTGGAAACGTAAGCTAGATTTGACCCCATTTATGTATACTTCTTCAGGAACTTCTTTTCGCCCTTTGCGGTCTTATTCGGTATTTTATTATTATAACTTGTCATGTTTAAGCAGGATGATTCAGATGCTCTGGATGAGTCAATTGATGGTGACATGTCTTCGCTGCTTCCTGTTCTTTATGTAGAGGATGGAAAGGCAATCTTACGGTTCTCTGAGATTTTTGGTGTTAAAGAGCCTGTGAAAGCCGCAGGAAAAAGACATCGGTATCCAATACCTAAAGGTGGGTTGTTTGGTTCAATGATATCGGGTCTGCTTAACAATGCTTGATTGCTCTTTCAATTGATTTAAGCAGCAGTCTTGCCTAGCTCCATTCTTTATAATTTTTGGCACATATACTCCATTTAATAACTTTACTGATATTTCACTTTACAATCTAATTTTTGACTGGCTTGTAATTTACTAGCTTTCTGAGCCAGCAAATTTTATTCTGTTTTCTGATAGAGAAATACAAGTCGATGGATGCTTCTGACATTGTTGAGGAAGACGAAGAGAAATTTCTGAAGACACCTTGCCAAGATATTTCCTGGATGAGACGATATGGTGCAAAAAGTGATGTTTGCACGTTGGGTGAAAAAGGTGATACAGTGATACCTGAAACTGTTGGGGGCTCGGGAAGGATGTCTGTTGGACTTACGAGGGATAGGAAGGATTCTTTTGTTAATGCTGACCTAATGAAAGATGAAGTGTCGCTGTCTAATTTTTCAGAATGGAACACTATTTTTTCTTCCAAATTCTATCCTCTTGACCAGGAAGATTGGGAAGATAGAATTGTTTGGAATAACTCTCCATCTTCTACTGACACCTTGGTAGAGAGCTGTGAGCTGTCTGGACCTGATTCTGACACACATGGTGAGAAGGAGAGGGGTTTAAAAGCCGAAACAGGAATGGTGAAGTCGGAAATCCAAACTGAGCCCCATGAAAAGCATCATAACTTATTTCAAACAAAATCTTCCATTTTGGTGGAGCCTTTTGGTTCTGACGAATCTTGCTCCACAGACCTTATCATCTCGCAAAGTAGACACCATCCACAGCTTCTACGATTAGAGTCCCAATTAGATGATCACAGTACAAATTATGGAGCACTAAGAGATGTTGCCCCTGAAGCAAGGCTTTGTAGTGATGTTATAAGACGTTTCAATGAGCTCACCTTACAGAATAGAGATGTAGTTGAAGGATCGTGGTTAGATAATATTGTCTGGGATCCACATCAATCTATTGCAAAACCAAAGTTAATTCTTGACCTCCAGGATGACCAGATGCTTTTTGAACTTTCAGATACCAAGGATACTAAGCATCTGCAGCTTCATGCAGGGGCTATGATTGTAGCCCGTTCTCTGCATTCCAGCAGTGGGGATGTACTTGATCTGCATAATCATGGGATTCTATCAGCTGGGCGGTTTAATATCTCTAATGATAAATTCTATTCGAACAGGAAATCCTCTCAGCAGCTGAGATCTCATTCTAAAAAGCGCCCTGTTCATGGACTTAAGGTTTTGCACTCAGTGCCAGCACTTAAGCTGCAAACCATGAAAGCAAAGCTGAGCAAGTACGAAATCTGTTTCAATTCTATTTCTTTGCATTTCCTCCATGTGCAT
Organism: Salvia rosmarinus; assembly: GCA_036937905.1. Taxonomy (NCBI): domain Eukaryota; kingdom Viridiplantae; phylum Streptophyta; class Magnoliopsida; order Lamiales; family Lamiaceae; genus Salvia; species Salvia rosmarinus. The sequence goes on along the minus strand of CM072815.1, from coordinate 77,351,236 downwards.
TGATAGTATGCTGCAGCTGATCAATTCCAAAGAAGACTTCCTAGGAGTATCTTAATCTAGTTTGCAAACTACATTATGTCAGTACTACTACTAAATGTGAATAAATAGGTGATGCATAAGACTGAGATGCCTTGTTAACATGCGTGATGCATATATAAGCATTAATGTAAGTGTGACTTGTGGCTATCCTCCTGTACATGTGGGTGTCTGATTGTATTGATTTCATGTGTTGTGTTGTGTCGTGTTGTGTTGAGGTAATGTCATACAGTTTTGTTGTTTTATTAGCAATTAACCAAGCTTCAACAAGAAGGCAAGGTTAGCTAGTTGTTCTTGCCTTTTTTTTCTCAAGGTCTTTCTGTTAAGTACATGCTCGCTGCCATGCCATCAAAACTGTCATTTATGCCTTTTGAAGTCATGATCAAACAAACAATGAGAACCTTGACAAGGTCAATGGTAGTGGGGTGGCAATTCTTGGCACAACATAATAGCACGGCCAAAACACGGTGCACTGGAATACTCAAATTACAGAGACAAATGACATGATGTAACAACATATATTCGACACAATCACAGTGGAGAAACAGGGGTTTTAAATTGAATATAAATGTATATATGATAAAAAAAAATTGGATTAAATGAAGGGATGGTAAAATAACATGATCCCGAATGATAGTAGAAGTATGTCATTACATGACTCTGAAAGATAGTAGAAGTATGTCATTACAATGTAATAAATATTTCACGTTGAATCAAGACTTATGTTTTCTAGCATTGCTTATTTGAGGTTGAAAATTGTCAAGCCAATTTTGCTGTCTATGTCTGAGAGCATCTGAGTACAACAATAATAGGGCCACAGTAAGGCCGCCAGTCACATTATCAGAGTAAAATTGGTTGATTTTGGTATTGATTGCTGTGCACGAGGGTCAGATGGTTAGAACTTAGAGGTAGCTTGCTAGTTTTATGCGAGTGGAAAGACTAATCCTGTACAACGAGATACTTGATAAGGTCTGAGGAGTTCTTCCATGATTTTGTGTTCTATGCCAGTTAAACTATAAAGTATGAACAATGCTTTATGAGGATGCTTGTGATTTGTGGAAAAAATGAAGTTTGAAATGGCTAACAAATGTACATACCTAATTCTGACACATAAGGAGGAAAGGGATTCTATGGATGCAGTTCTGTTGATCATGTTTAAGATCGAATTTGATCTCTTTCATCTGGCATGTTTAAGATGGCATTTGAAGACCAAAATTTAATGCTGTAGCTTAGCTTATGCTCTCCAAGTCTCTGGAACTTAACCTTGATAGAGTTCCATTATGTGGCTATCAATTGATGATTTTGCTTTGTGGAAAGCCATGTAGCTACATTTCATTTTGAGGATTGCATTCTTTTAATCTTTTCCTGCATGAACTTATGCTAAAATAAAATGATCATCTTCATGATTAATTGCTATTTTTTCTCCTACACGTCCAATCCTAGATAATGAGTGGTGTTTCTTTTTTTCACGAGCCTGAAATGATTATTGGAACTTTAGATTAGTGCTTTCTGCCATTTTGAGTTTTGGCAAAAGTGCTTTTTGTGGTTAATGTGAACTCTTAGATACCTATCTTATATTGCTTTACAGTTACTGGTATTGCTTCTTTATTATGGCTAAACTTTCTTCATATTATTTTTAATCTGATCTTCCCATTTCCTATACATCTATCCTAGTTGTGAAGTAATTGTTATTTTGCAGCAAAGATATTGCTAATTTTCATCGTCCAAAAGCTTTATGGTATCCTCATGATATTGAGGTGCCATTTAAGGAACAAGGGAGGCTAGCCACACACGGACCAATGAAAATCATTTTGAAGAGTTTGGGTGGCAAGGGAAGTAAACTTCATGTGGACGCAGAGGAAACCATTGCCTCTGTGAAAGCTAAAGCTTCGAAAAAGCTAGGTAGTCTGTTTCTTTGAGTGATGTAAATTTTCTAAACATTTTCATATAATATTCTAAGACATGAGTATTAATTAATATCAGTTAATAGAAAGAAATTTTACATTTTCTTGTAGATTTTAGACTATCTGAGCCTGTGAAGATATTTTATTCTGGGAGGGAGCTTGATGACAACAAATCTCTAGCTGAACAGAATGTTCACTCGAACTCAGTCTTGCACCTTGTTCGGACGAAAATACATCTATTGCCCCGGGCACAAAAGCTTCCTGGTGAAAACAAGTCATTGCGTCCTCCTGGAGCTTTTAAGAAGAAATCTGATCTTTCAGTAAAAGATGGTCATGTTTTCTTGATGGAGTAAGTTATCAAACTATTTTGGGATTGTCTGTAGACTGTAGTTTTGTTTTGAAGTAAATAATCTCATATTGACCGCTTTATAATTATTATTTTATGGGTTATTGAGCATCAATACACCAACTTTGGGCCAATTTTGGTTTTTCCCACGAACTTTAAATTGTCACAAAATACACAAACTTAATGACTTTAGGTTTTTACAACGATTTCAAATTCAGGCTAAATTAGATTTAACTTGACATCTCAGAAATTTACAATAAACTAAACGGTTAGTGATATAAACGACATTGTTGAAAGAGGACATAAAAAATCATCGTTCCATCACAATAAATCAGATTTTTTTTAATTTCTAGGATTCATCTCGTCAACCCTCATTCCAAAAATCAAGTCTTCTCATTTGTTTCATCGTCCGGTTCTAGTTGGGATAAAAACAATCGATATCCTCTCTCTACGATATCGTTTATATCACTGATCGTTTTATCTAGGGTAAATTTTCGAGATGTCAAGTCAGATTTAATTTAGCTTAAATTTGAAATCGTGGTAAAATCACTAAAGTCATTAAGTTTGTGTATTTTGTGACAATTTTTAAAGTTCGTGGGAAAAACCAAAATTGGTCCAAAGTTGGTGTATTGATGCGCCAATAACCCTTATTTTAATCCAGTATTGATGTTTTCGTCTTTAACATTGTTATTTGTTGGCTCAAATAGTTATTGTTTCAATTTTGCATCATTTTTCAAAAAGTGAACTCCAACTATGCTCATGGCCTTGCTTTTTGATTGTGTTTATAAGAAGTTGAGAACTCAGAATTTTAATTGTGGGATGAAACACAAACAAATGATCTTTCAATCATGTGAGCTTTCTCATCACGTGACAGTGATCTCTCATGGCTAAACTGATACAGCATCAATGGAACTCCCGCCATGCTGCATTATGAAGTTAGTTATGTGGTGAATTGCATGTTGAAATCATATTTGAGTCGCATTTATTTCTAAACATGAGTTTTGTTGGGTCGATTTTAGTCATGTTAGGTGAACTGGCCACTAGCTTAAGTTATAATAAGACCATCAGAGGGATTTGTCCTAAATAATTATTTAAAACTTTTAATATTTTCCTGACAAAGCTGCATCGTAATTGCATACCGCATTTTAAAGCTTAATAGCAGAAGAAGTTGTAACTATGTACCCTATGGAAATTAAACAGAGATAAGATGGTCATAGACTATATATTGCTTTGACTTTGTTCTTCCAGCCTTTCTGCTGATAGGCTTTTGTCTAATGAATGATACATACTGAGACCTTCATTAACTTTTCAGCCCACATACTAAAGTTTAATTTGAATTTACTTCGATTCGGCCATCTTCTCTAGAGAGTATTATATTTAATTGTATGAATGATATAGGTTGAGTTTGCCTGCTTATAGTTTTCTTCTTAATAAATCGTATATTTCAGGTACTGTGAGGAAAGACCTTTGCTTCTAGGTAATCCTGGAATGGGTGCAAGACTCTGTACATATTATCAAAAATCTGCACCGGGTGATCAAATGGGAAACTTGCTGCGGAATGGTGATAATGGTTTGGGGAGTGTTGTTATTCTTGATCCTGCTGATAAATCCCCATTTCTTGGAGATATAAAACCTGGTTCAAGCCAGTCATGCCTTGAATCTAACATGTATCGAGCACCCATATTTCAACATAAAGTGCCATTAACTGATTACTTATTGGTGAGGTCTTCAAAGGGTAAGCTGTCCATCAGGCGCATTGACAGGATTGATGTTGTTGGACAACAGGTTATGCTAATATTCTTGTTATATTTATTCTTCTAATTTCTCAAGGGTCTTGTTTGGCCTGTGTGTGAGATACTATGTGCCCTATCATTTTCTGCTTTTCTATTGAAGTTGCTTTCTGTTTCTTCTTTTTTTGTCTTTATTATTTTCTTTCTCTGAGAATAGAGGGGTGTAGCCCATGGTTTTTCAACTGCTCGTGATACTAGAGTCTTCAGATGTTTAATAATGTATGTTTTCTAACTTGGATTTGTTCAATAGGAGCCTCACATGGAGGTTATGTCTCCTGGGTCCAAAAATGTCCAGTTCTATATCATGAACAGAGTGTTGGTGTACATGTACCGGGAATTCCGTGCTTGTGAAAAACGTGGTTTGCGTCCTTCGATACGTTCAGATGAGTTGGTATCACAGTTTCGTAACATGTCTGAATCATTTCTTCGGAAGAGGCTGAAAAATTGTGCTGATTTACAGGTATTACATCCTGCTTCTGGTTATCCTTGCTTTGGCCCTGATCCCTCTTGATGCCATTCATGATCCTCATTAGAAATAGCTGGAGAAAAAGAGAAAGTTGCATTAGTAATTAAGAAAAACACGTTTCAACCGTACAACGAATCCCAAACAACTCAGCTCTCACTGGCATTGATATTTTATTTATCTTGCTTAATCTTCTAATTTGGCGAGTGAACCTTGTTCTTTTTTGTGTGGGCTATTAGAAAGGACCAAATGGGCAGTATCTTTGGGTTATGAAGCGCTCTTTTCGCATTCCTTCAGAGGAAGAACTGAGAAGGATGGTCACTCCTGAAAATGTGAGTATTTTGTATCTTTATCCTCTTTACTTCATTAGAAGATTTATGCTGTCTGAGGGGGTTAAATGTGAGGTTTTTTCAAGCACAGAAGGTTTTGAATTTTGTGCTACAACTTAGTAAGGGTTCAAATTGCTACAGGTGGTTTAGAACTAGGCCAGCATTTTTATGTTGAGCATCAAATTCTGATAAGAAAAGACTAAATAAAATCCATTGCTCTTTTGTATCTATTCTTTTTGGACTTCGTCATGTATTTATTTGGTAATTCTCCCAGTAAATGACAATACAAAATGTTTCTCATTACTATGTGTTTATGGTTATCATAAATACCTTTTAAGTCGACAAGGAACACAATGGTATTAAGATGTGATTGCCTGATTGTGTGTCAGTGTGTGTGTTTATGCCACTTTTATGAGCCAAAGAAATAAAGTATGGCGAAAGTTGTTGGGTACATCTGTTATCATCATTTTTAAATGATTCATCTGTCCCAACTTACACCGATAGTTGTCAAAGGCTCTGGGCGCATTTAAGGTGCAAAGGCTTCCTATCCACTAGGTGCAATTAGAGTGGACTCCTAGGTAAAGCTAGGCTCAATGCTAACACTCGCAATGTACCCACATGCCACATAATGTATAACTGTTCTTTCCTCAAAAGAATGTGTTGGAAATGAACAATCATATAGAGAATGGAAGAGGTACTGTCGGCAACTTGGCATAAATTATTCAGATCATAATTTATAACAATGAGCAGCCCATGATTCATAGTTATTAACCATGAAAACATATTTGGTTTTACATTTGTTATAGTTGGTTACAGTTTCCTACTTGTAACTCTATATATACAATAGACATCACCTTTGCTTCTATATATATAAGCAACATTGGAATCAAATTCAACATGTGATTGAAAGCCATCAAAGTTACCCTCAAAGTCATCCGCATCAATTGGATTGAAGCCAGTATTCTTAAAACAATTCATAAGAAGACACCCAAGAAGATCTCTCGCGTTTGTCGTTTGTAGGTCTTAGAAGTTGAATTAAGATTGATAGTTGGGAGGTAGGGAAGAGAAATATTAAAGAGCGCAATTTAACTGATTCGTGATCCAGCTCTAATGCAGTTATGCATTAAATGTTCTGTTTTAAAAATGCTTGCTTAATTATATGCTTGACAAAAAAAATGCCTAATATTTATGTCAATGGTTTATGATGCTGAAAGACTACTCATTTGCAATTTTATCTTAGGTTTGTTCATACGAGAGCATGCAAGCAGGTCTGTACAGGCTCAAACGTCTGGGAATTACAAGGCTGACTCTTCCTGCTGGTCTTTCATCGGCAATGAATCAGCTTCCAGATGAAGCTATCACTTTAGCTGCAGCTTCACATATCGAGAGGGAGCTACAGATAACACCATGGAATTTGAGTAGTAATTTCGTTTCCTGTACAAACCAGGTGAGCTACCTCTTCAGATTGTTTTGCTCTGGGGGCTATCCCTGATTTTTTATCTTTCAAATCTAACGCATATATACAAGTTCTAATGCAAAAGTTGTTCTTCTTTCACCTAAATTGTTCAGATGAGGACAAAAGAACCAATAGAACGTGATATTTGGAAAGAGTTGTTTTTATTATCCTTTTAATATGTTATAGCTTAATTCGACACTGGAAAGAACAAATTTTGCTAATTGATTTTTGTTGCATAATTTCTCAGTTCTAGAATAGTTTAAATTCACTCAAGGATCAAACATTAAATGAGAACTCTGCACTTTTCCTGTTCAGGATAGAGAAAACATTGAGCGTCTGGAAATTACGGGTGTTGGTGATCCTTCAGGAAGGGGCCTAGGTTTTAGTTATGTTCGCACAACTCCTAAGGCCCCAATCCCAAATTCCATGGTGAAAAAGAAAACTGTTATTGGTAAAGGGTCAACTGTTACTGGAACTGATGCAGATCTACGCAGATTGAGCATGGAAGCTGCGAGAGAGGTAAATATAATTTACTTTAGAGGAAGTATTTAATTGCTCAAAATCTTTTTGGGTTTCTAAAATTGTTATAAAGATTATGGTATCTTTGTTGTCATATTCATTTTCTGAGACAACTTTTTCATTCTTTTTTCTTGTGTTTATACCTTTCTTATTCTTTATCAGAACTGAATGCATTCTCCTTATTGGTCAACTTTATCCCTTATGAAACTTCCTGGGTTGCTTGCTATCACTTTCAGGATGCATTTTTCATAATTTACATCTTGTTTGATGATTTGGAGTTGCACTAATGAGTAATGACTATGCTTTTGTTATTCCAAAAACATTTGGTTACTCCAGGTATCATGCTGCTTATTGTTTCATTGTGTTTGCATACAGCTTCTCCTGAAATTCAATGTTCCAGAGGAGCAGATTGCCAAACAAACTCGATGGCACCGAATTGCTCTGATACGCAAGCTGTCAAGTGAGCAAGCAGCGTCAGGTGTCAAGGTTGATCCGACAACAGTCAGCAAATTTGCTCGTGGACAACGAATGTCCTTTTTGCAACTGCAGCAGCAGACTAGAGAAAAATGTCAGGAAATATGGGACCGACAACTTCAGAGCCTCTGTTCTGCTGATGGGGAGGAAAACGAGAGCGAGTCGGAGGCTAATAGTGACTTAGATTCATTTGCGGGGGATTTGGAAAATCTTCTAGATGCAGAAGAATGTGAAGATGGCGAGGAGGATAATTTGGATTCCAAGCATGACAGCGTTGATGGTGTTAAGGGGCTAAAAATGAGAAGGCGACCATTCCAAACTCAGGAACAAGAGGAAGCGGAAGATGAGAGAGCAGAAGCAGCAGAATTATGCAGGATGCTCATGGATGGTACAAAGATTTTTATGTGATGGAGACCTTATATTTTTCTAAGATGGAAGCAGTTCCTTATGGTGACTATATACTATTGCTAGAAAGAGCTACACTGCACCTAGGAATCCCTTCAAATCTTTTATCGGGAGGCATGCCTTACTTTGTGAGCTAGTGGTTCACTGTATTATAGATCAGTTTACCACTTCCAATGAAATTAATTGTCTAGGTGCCATTGCGCAGATTAATAGAAAAATAAGTCACGTGGTCGACTAGCAAAGTGGATCCATAAGACACAGATATGCAATAATACTGATTTCATGGCTATCGGTTTCCTTCTCTTGCAGTATTAACCTTTGTTTGATAGATGGGCTAGTACAGAATTAGTAGCAAGTTTTTTACAGGTCTCTGTGGAAAATTTTCCTGTGGGTAGAGCGAAAACTGGAGTCTTGCTACAAGTCTTAATGTCCAAGAAAATCTCAAGTAGTAACATTGAGTATTGGCATGAAAAGCAGAATTTTATTCATATAGGGTGTTTGGTCCTTGAAGCAGTATGCAAAGAGTTCTAAAAAGGCTGCTTATAGACTTTCTGATTGGGACGACTTTATGAGAAGAGTATGTAAACTGCAGAAACAAGAAGCTAGTTGCAAGGGTTATTTTACCGTTTGGGTTGCTGGACTTCCACCAAATTTATTGGTTTTGAAATCCATTTAAAATTGCTTAAAGTATACTATCTCTGCTGGTAGTGTGCAATTTCTTAGGTGGGGAATTTCCTGCTAGGCTGCTGACTTGCATCTTTCCATTTTAGTTCTTGTTTGTGAAAGCTTTCTAAGGTCAGTGAATTCATGGGACCGGACCTGGTTAAGATGGATACTGCTATCTGAATGGTGCTTTAGGCCTCTATCATCATCCCTTTTTCATAAGAGAAGTAGATCTACTTAGGAACAACAATCTGAAAATGAACTCTATTATGAGGTCTCCTAGTGAATGCAAATACTTGATTTTGGTTCAATTATTCTTTCTGCTTAGGATTTGTAATGCTATGTCTTTATATTTGTCAATTTGTATTTTATGTTATCATAATTTGACCATTGACTGTTTTGCAGATGAGGAAGCCGAACGCAAAAGGAAGAAGAAGACAAAAGCCGCAGTAGAGCAAGTTGGGTTGTCTATTAAGTCAAAGTTTGGTCCTGAAAATGCTGATGGAATTAAGAAAAACAATGCAGTTTCTAAGAGAGTCATGCAACCTGAAGGATCCTTTCTAGTAATGGAGAAAATTGCTAAAGACCCAAAGGAGGTCTATAATTGTTTTGACATTGTTTCCATTTATTCTTATATCCATATCTTCTGATAGTTATGCTTTATCTAATGGTTGCATAAATTCTACAAGTTCTGATCACGAAATCTACAATCCTGTACTTCAGTTACACGGAGATTTCATGTCTGCTAAAAGTCATTTTTCGGGGAAATTTAAGGCCAAGAAAAAGAATGAGATTGAAGTACTCAGCAAAAAGGTGAAGATATTGGGGGATGGAATCACTGTAAGTTTGCCTCTTAAACTGTAATGTATGCTCAGTTAGGCTCACAGTATCCTGTTGCTGCTTGATTGTTTTCGATTATAAGCTTTGCTCACATTACTGTTGTTGCTTCTGAATGCATCGCTTGTGAATCCCCTGCCACCCTTCTTCTTGTCTGAATTTTCATCTTTATTAACACGGATTGTGCATAGGAATTTTGACATTTTTTTCTTTAAATTATAAAACTAGGTGATCAAGGAAAAGAAATCTGCAAGGGAAAGTTTTGTCTGTGGAGCATGTGGTCAGGTATGCATCAATTCTGAATGCATTATTCTGTACATCTGATATTGGTTCTTAATCTGTCCCCTTTCGTACGTCCAGCTTGGTCACATGAGGACCAACAAAAACTGCCCCAAATATGGGGAAGACACTGAAACTCGAGTAGAGAGCATAGATCTTGAGAGGTTATCGGGGAGACCAAGTTTTCCAGATCAAATAGAGCAGAGCCAGCAGAAACCCCTCGTGAAGAAAGTGATGCCGAAAAATGGGACAAAAGCTTCTGGGTCAGAAGCACCAGAAGATGATAAACCAACTTCAAAGGCAAAAATCCTGAAGGTTAAATGTGGATTGACTGACAAGCTTCCCGATAAACATACACCCCAAACCTCACAGAGCTCTGATAGACCAGTTACATCAGATGCTGAAATGGGAAGCAAGTCTGTTGTTAAAGTCAATAAAATAACCTTTTCAAATAAGATGAAACCTGATGATGTGCCTGAAACTCCTAAGGCCTCCTTTGTGATAAAGCCACCAGTGGATGGTGATAGAGAGCAATCACGCAAGAAACTTATAATTAAACAACCAAAGGAGATCATTAATTTCGAAGAAAATAGTCAGGATGGAAGTTATGGCTTTGACTACCGGAAAACAAAGAAAATAGTTGAATTATCAAGTCTAGACAAACACATGGAACATGAGAGCAAGCACTTCTTTGAAGAGTCTTCAAGGATGATAGATACAGAGGGTAACCAATCGTGGGTGGAAGAGAAAAGGAGAACCTTTGAGAGACAACATGAAGGAAGAAATAGGAGGGGTGAAAAATTAAAGATGATTGAGGAGCAACCGAAGTATGAGCTACTAAGATATGAAGAAGCCATTCGAAGAGAGAGGGAAGAAGAAGAGCGTCGAAGGGCGAAGGAGAAGAAGAAAAAGAAAAGAAAGTTTGAAATAAAGGATGATTATTTTGATGATTTTCCTCCTAGAAGAATCGACAAACGGATACCAGACAGAGATAGAACGGTAAGGATGAGGGCAGAACCTGACTATGGAAAGCCTGCTCCAGATTATGCCCCAGCTCTAAAGCGGCGACGAGGAGGAGAGGTGATTAGTTCTTAATCTTTTTAGTCCCCTAATCTCTTGTTGAGTTTCTTAACGTCCTCAAGTTTTTGCTTTTAGACATGGAATACATTAAGGAAATGGTTAACTGCTGCAAATTATACAACATTTTAAGTTCTTAAAATTACATCCCTAATTTTTGCAGCGAAGTTTGTCTGACATGTACCACTAAAACAATGTTGTTTTATCCCTTAAAATTGGCGTTTGTCTAATTGCAGAAAAATTAAAGTTGGTGTTGTAATTGCAACGTTTAAAAGTCGTGTAAATATTGTGAAGTTGGTTAAATGTTGTGTTATTTGCAACAATTCACCCTTTAAAAAAGTAAATGAGAAGACAATGTACACTTGCGATAATATGGAGTCACTATTACTTTCTTAGGTAGTTAAATGTCGGGTGTTTTATAAAGCTCTGTGATTAGGCTCAACCATGGCCACTCAATGCATGAATATGAATCATGAGACTGCCTTTAATTTTGGAGTTCTTTTCACTTTTTCCCAGAGGTAAGGGAAGGGAAGGGAAGGGAAGGGAAGGGAAGGTCAGCTAGAGTCACAATGATGAAAACTGCTAGTTATTTGATATTAATGTGAACGGGCCCTTGCTAAAATCACCTTTAACATTGGGCTATTTATGTATCCATTTATATTGTGGACGCTTCATCTTTCATATTTGCTTAATGTTTTTGTGTACATTCATATTTCTCTGATTCCGAATTCCATTGTAGAAGATCCCTTCCTTGGTGAAACTAATCTATGTCAAAATTGCAAAGCCAGGTCGGTTTATCAAACATCTTGGAGACTATTGTCGAGACGCTCAAGGCTAGGAAAGAAATATCTTACCTATTTCTAAAGCCAGTAACGAAAAAGGAAGCTCCTGACTATATGGACATCATTAGTCATCCTATGGATTTATCTACAATTAGAGATAAGGCAAGGAGGCTGGAGTACAAGAACCGAGAGGATTTTAGGCATGATGTGTGTCAGATTGTGATCAATGCTCATACATATAATGACAGACGGAATCCAGGTATTCCTCCTCTTGCAGATCAACTTCTCGAGCTATGCGACTTCTTGTTAGCTCAATATGATGCAGACTTGACAGAAGCTGAAGCTGGGATTGAATAGATAATTATAGTTAGGCCTATCGGATGGTTATTTTTTTAACTTGTCCCCTCCCCGTTTTTTAGCTGAAATAGTATTTTCTTGCAATTTTGTGTTTAGAGGTTATTGTAGCATAAAAATTGCCTAGTCTGTATATCTGAATGATCCCCAGCATTGATATAGGTCTGTTACATGATGTGTAGATTAGTTATAGGTGACAAAATGTATAGAATATGTGCATAGCAGCGGCCCCTTTTCGGCGTCCAAATTCTTGTTATTATATGTTGTATGAAATGTTTTCCCCCCCTCGTTTCTCATAAATCCGACTTAGAAATCGGTAGTTGTGGCTTACTCTCGTTATAAGAGTTGGAATTGGTTTCTTTTAGATAGAAAAATAATTTGTTGGTAAATTCTCACAAGCACTTTGATATTCGCATTATTCACTAATTTGTTTTCTAATATCCTTTTTTCTGTTATGTGTTGGTTAAGAAAAGACATATCGTGGAAATTGCAGTACACGTCACTCCCATGTAATATACATGATTTTACTACAATAATTACTTTTTAATGTCCTAGAAGTAACTAAAACTAAATCTATACTGTATATACTATAAAATGCAAAGGATGATAAGTAGATATCTAGTAGTTAAAATAAGCCAACAATTAGGAGATGGATGAATGAAGAACTCTATGCAATAATTGGAAGTCTTGTATGAGATGGTTAGATGGGTTGAGAACTAGATCTAAATTTTAGATGACATGTTCGATGTCATTGGATCCAATTGGCCACACATTAACGACGTTAATCATGCATGTTAACTAACATGTGTGCAAATTTGGTTTAATTGAAATTGATATGCAATATCTATATGGTTGGAAATCTTCTGTCGTAGGGTTTGGTACCCTTAATTCACAGATTGTGTAGCGGACAATGAAGTCATCTTATGGAGAAATCTTTGGCGGTGATGTGTGGCTTAGATTGGAGATTTGGGTGTTGACTCAATGTTAAAATGTCGAAATTGAAGAAGCGTTTTTGAAACTTCATTGTGTCAATCTTCTGATCGACGATTATAGGTGGTAAAATTGAGTTTAGGATTACGCTGTAAGGTAAAAAAATCCAAAAATTTTAATCTCAAAATTTGGTAATGCTTATCCTCTTTGCATGTCGATCGAACAAATTGAACTCATTATCATACACCCACACTTTGTACTTTAAGACTATTTCAAAATTCGCTATTTAATTGATGACGAGGTTTGAAATATATACGTATTCTTCAATTTATTTTCTCTCCCATTCGTTTATTTTCCTTTTCTTGTTGAAAATTTGCCTAATATAATTGGGAATTTCAGTCTTGGGCTCAGAATAATTGATTCAACTATATCACTCCACAATAACCTAATTCAAGTCCAATTCGTCCAAACTTTGGCAAATCACGAAATCTTCACAAAACATATAAAATACGTCAAAGTTAAGCACGTCGACAATGATCAGAAACGTAGGGGGAATTTATCATCAGAAAGAGAGGAGGGTGGATGGAATCATACAAGTATTAAAAATGAGTATATGGTCTCTAAATATGCACCACATAAAATAGTATATCTCAAATTTCAAGTAGTTTAGTAATCGAGCGTGGCATGTGCGACTCAAAAAAAAGAGAAACAAGAAAAGAGATAATATAAGCCACAAACACAAACAGAGCTGACGACATTCACATAATAGTAACACACAAATAAATAAGGGTAAATATTATTTTCAACTTCAAATTATATTATTTTTATCAAAGATATTTTGAATTTAAAAAATAAATAAATTAAAGTGTAAATTATTTATATTTTATCAAAAATAGCCTAAACTTTGAGAAATATCACTTTAAACCTCAAATTATTAATTTTATCCTACATTCATTTTTTTGTTCTCAAAATTAGACAGAGAATATATTCTGATGTGGTTTATCGGATATATCCCACATCCATTCCTGTTTTCTAAATTTTGACGTGCATCATCGAATGAGAAGAAGATATCTCTTATCCAATTTTAGGAACTGAAAAATGGATGTAAGATAAGATACAAAATTAATAGTTTGAGGTTTAAAGTATATTTCTCAAAGTTTTAGGATATTTTGATAAAATATTAACAATTTGGAGTTTAAAATAATATTTTTTTAAAATTCAGAATATTTTTGATAAAATAGATATAGTTTGGAGTTTAAAGTGATATTTATCGATAAATAATGAGCTCAATTTGTTCATGTTTATTCGATGCAACAAACATTGAGTGCCAGCATTGGAGCACAGTAATCCTCTCAACTCTGATCTTACCATACAACGCCACACACTCCCAATAAGCCCTCTCCTCCCTTCACCACGAAGCCCTTGTAGCCTTCCGTGATGAGGACCTCCTCCGTCAAATCGTGGAGGAGAAGGGGCAGATTTTGATCCAATTAGACGCACCCGCGTCGTACAGCGGCGACGCGTGTAAGCCGCCCGGATGATCGAGGCGATCGAGGGCAATGAAAGCCACCGCCAGGAACAGGAACCTCGATACAACACGCAGAGATCGTGCATCGGGCAGCTTGACGACGAAAATGGTGAAAGTCATCAGTTGAACCAACGAGGGAGGATGGACTCCTATGTTTTTTGTTTTCAACTACCGAAGTTCGATTTTATAATTTCTTGTCATTCTTTTCTCTTCCTCTCTCTCTCTCAGATATATACAGTGATGAATCTAGCTACGTGAGTGTGCGAGATTTATGTAAAGCAATAAAGAACACCTGGGCTTTTTACGTGGTTCGATCGTTAATAAGATCTACGCCCACGGAGGAATGATCCTCAATACTTTTACTAGAGTTTTTAATGCAGAGTATTGATTTACAAGCCTTTGTATTGATGAATTGCTAACCCTCTAACATCGTTTTCCTTCTATTTATACACTCCGAATCGCCATCAGTAGGCGCCCGACCTCCATTGGTCGTGGTGTGACTCTTCCTCCGCATGCCTTCCATGGCCGAGCCGGGACCTTCGCCTTACGTGCGCCACGTGGAGGGTGGCGCGACCTGACTGTCAGGCGCCTCTCCATTGGCCGAGGCTAGCGGTTCGGGGCTGGGGTTTTGGCGATGATTAGGTCTCGCTTGGGCTCGACCGCGTGGGCTCGCTATCAACGTTAGGCCCAGCTCGTTTGGGCATTAGTGGGCCCATCGGTTGGGCCATATCCCATCATAGCCCCAGAATAGCCGGGGACAGTGAGGCCGAGGCGGAGTGAAGACAAGGCCGCCGAGGTGAGGCGTGGCTTGGTCAATCATTTCTTGGATGTGAGGGTCTTACGGTGCCGATCCGAGTTGGGTTGTTTATTGTCCGCCGCTGGAAAGAGATGTGGCACCGAAGGAAGTCAAGTCCGACCGGATAACGCGCTCTCCGTTGGTTATGCCGAGAGCGGATGCAAGTGGCGTTACTCTGTGGTGGCCGCGGTGTCCGACCCGAGACCGTCTTTTTCGGGGATGTCGTGGTGCGCCGGGCCGCACCGAATCCGCTGACTGGTTATACGAGGTCCGATCCGGATGAAGCTTTCCGTAAGGCGGCTCGATAATGAGGACAGGGGTCCGACGTGGATTTCCTTGGAATTTGTGGGAAGGGCGGGGCGCGATCGAGGCGACCATCCGGAGGATGCCGGGGTCCGTATGATGATTGCTAGGTCGATGGCGGTCCATCTTATCTCGGCGTCACGTCATACGCGCCAGCGGTGTAGTTGGTTACTCGAACCGCGTGCGCGTGTAACGCACATCCAATCACGTGTTGGCGTGTGTTGAATTTGAAACGGCAATTGCAGCGCGCCTGGTCTTATAAATAGGCGCAAAAAGGCAAGAATCGCTCACTTTTTCTTCGACGTTAAAAATTCGAGAGAATTTCGAGAGATTCTCGAGTTGATCCCGATCTTCGCCAAGTAGCCATATACTAAATCGAAAAGTAAGTATGTTTTCTTCATCTTCTTCTCGCTCGAAAGTTCCCTTCCGCCGGGTTCGGGCGTGAGTTGCGGTGTAAGAGATTATATGTGCTACAATGGTTTGGGTAGGTCTATAGGTGAGCTCTGAGTGTTACGCCGGTATCCTCCGTATGGGATGGTATTAAGGCGGGCGTGGCGAGATCGGGTTTGACCTTGCAGGGAACTTTTGAAGTTGTGAGGAGTACTGGGATTCGGAGGAGGCGTGGTGGTGTCGCCGCATCCGGATGATAGGCGATAGCTCCTCGGAGGGTTTATTCTTGTCTATGTAGGCGGTTTGAGGCAGTCTTAGGTACCCTCCGCCCCCATTTATCTTAGCCTTCAAGAGTATTTCCGGATCCCATTTGTCAATTGACCCGAATTCCGTTAGGTCGTTGGTGGGTGGGGCTCTCTTGTTATGGCATTGCCGGCGAGTTGTCCTTCGAGGTGTTGATGCGCTGTTTTAGCGTGAAGACCATAGGAGGGTGTACTATCCGTCACCCCGCTGAAATTTAAGGTGGCCGTCCCTCCAAGGTGTCCCATCGCGAATAGGTATTTCTTTCTGCGGTGAGGGTAGCCGAGGTATGAGTGGGTATCGGCACGATGGCGGACCCGAAAATCAAGCCCTGGGCCATATGGAGGAGGTGTTGGGCAGCCTTGGTGAGATCTTGTCAGTAAGTTACACCGAGGACGACCTGAAGAAGGCCGGGCTGAGTGTTTACGGGTCGGAAGCGTCGGGACGGGGTCCAGACGGGGTGAGGCATCCTTTTTCTTAGTCCTTATTCGCTCGATTTTCTTTGTGCTAATGTGTCTTTCTCTTGTGATGCGGTGAAGGCGAGGACGAGGCAGACTCACCATCGCCGAGCAAGCGAGGCCGTAAAAAAAAGCGGGCGGGTGGACCTAGTAGGGCCGAAGAAGGTGGACAGACATGGGCGGTGATGAGCGGGCCTCAAAGGTCGTCCCCGGCATCGAGTCTCGACCTCGGGTCGCTTGAGCACGGGGTGCCGCCCCAAGTTTGGCCGCATCCTCCACAGGTAACGTGGGTTTCTTCCTATTAGATGTGTTTGCTTGGCGATCTGTTATCGACTCTTGCCTCCTTTTCGGGGTGGGAGCTCGATGATGGGGCCCTTCAGCTACCGCTTTGGGGCTGCAGTCGCCGCCGGTCTTGCGAGAGCTCGGCCGGCAAGAGGCGCTGAACAGGATCTCGCCGCCGCGGCGGAGAGCCGAGACCGCCGCCCGCCGCGAGGGCGGAAGCCGCGCCGCCAGGCTTCGAGGCCGGGAGGTTGCCGCCGAGGCCGGGAGGGTTCTTCGCCGAGGCCTTGAAGAAGAGACACTGGCACCGGAGGCGCCTGGGAGGTCGAGGAGGCGAAGAGGCTGGCCGGGGAAGAAGGACCTCGCAGACGAGAGGAGTGCAAGGCTGGCCGACCAGGGACCCTTGTTGAGGGCCTTTGCCAGCCGGCTCATCGAGTCGGAGAGCTTCTCGGCTTTTATTGCCGATCTCGCCGCCGTGCTGAAGCCGAAGGTGGTGTCAGATCACCTGGGGAAGCTGGCGGCCGCCATGCCTGATTTTGATAAGGTCAAGCATGGGTGGACCGAGGTCGACCCAAGAGAGGTGGACAAAGCTTACGCCCGGGTGATCTACGGGTCGACTCTTCCAGTCTTTGGAGGCTCGGCATCCGGCTCTACCTCCCGATCGCCGAGGTCGTCGCCCGGTGTAAGGAGGACGAGGATCGCGACTCGGGAGCTCGCTGCCGAGGTCCGGGCTGAGGCGAGGAGGGAGGAGGCGGGTGGAGCTCCCGACCGGAGGTGGGCAGCCATGAGAGCATCGAGGTCGTCGAGACCGGCCATAGGCCTGAGGTCAGTGGACCTGATGTAATAGCGTGAACTGCCGGGGTCGATAGGACCCTGGGTCTTTGTAATAATTTTCCCCTTTTTTGAGTAATAAACGCAATATTTTGAAGATTTGTGTTGTCTTGTTTATTTTCAGTACTCCACACCTGAATGGATCGGACTTGACCATGAATTGTTGACAAAGTTAAAAGAGGTCCGAGGTGCCTTGGCTGAGAAGGACGAAGAGGTGCTTTCTGGAGCCGGTGCCGAGTGACCCAAGTTTTAGCCACTATGGAAGTCACCGGCTTCGCCTCGCCGATCCGAAGGAAGTTGGACGAGGCGATCGGAAGTGGCCCGCCTCCGGCCGAGAACAGGCGAAGTTGAAGGTCGCGCAGGCGGAGTCCGTGGGCGGACTTATCGCCGACGCTATCAAGGACGTTTGATGCGGTCAGGAACAACTTGAACCGACCGCGAGAGGCTCGCTCGGTTGTCGGAGGAGCATGCAGTATGAGAGGCGGTCCACGCCGGCGGTGGGACTACCATATCCGTCGACGACCGAGTCCGAAGCTGGCGGCGGGGCATGGTGCCGAGGATGAGGAGGCCCAACAGCAGAAGTTCAAAGCTGCGTCAACTCCGTGGTGAAGTTTATGGAGATGTATGATATCGTCCGCAACGTCGCATGCCCGGGCGCGACGGCGAGGGCTACTGCTGGCTCCGCCGACCCGATCATAGAAGAACCCGCAGGAGGCGGCTACTCGATCATGCCGAAGTGCTCGGGTTGATGGGTCCGGCGGTGGATCATCCAGGCGATCCTCGGGAGCGGTCGGCGACCGAGACCTCAGTCGGCGGTGAGGCGGCGGGTGGGGGCGAGGTCGTACTCCGGTCCGGTGTCCGGTCGGGGGTCGGGGTGTGACCTCGGGTGCGCCCCCACCCCGGAATGCCCGTCTTGGCGCCGCCACTTGAAGTGTCCTGAGGCGGGTGAAGATGACCGAGTCGCCGCTTCGCTCGGGCCGCCCGAGCCCGCCGAGCGGCTCGGGAGCGGGCCGTGGTGATTCCGGCCTTATCGACCGGGTTGAAGGCACCGAGTTCGTTCGAGCATACACCGCCGGCCTGAGATTTTGTAGAGAATTGGTGCGCAAAGAAGTCCTGGCAAGGCGGAGTCGGAGGTCCGAATGAGGCTATGTATAGTGTAGAACTTTGTATGTAGATATAAATGTATTTAGACTGTTTCAAGTGTATATTTCCTCCTCGAGAGGTATAAACATAGCTTAGGACTTCGTTTTGGTCGTAAATGCATTTACATGTGATCTGATGTGTATTTTCCCAAATAAAGGGGTATAAACGAGCTCGGAAGCTTGGTTGATTTGTATATAGCTTGGTACTTGGTGATAGTCGTTAATGCATTTAGACTTTGTACCGAGTGCATATCTTCCCAAATAAAGGGTGTGAGATGGCGAGATCGGTCTCGATGTCGCGTGCATGTAGGCGCCCAACTTAATGGGTAATCAGTATGCTGCGTGTGGACGCCCAACTTAATGGGTAATCAGACTTTGCATGTAGGCGCCCAACTTAATGGGTAATCTGACGTGCACCTACTTGGTGGGATTTTCATCTTCGTGAGGCGTCCCGCGTGAAGGTTTAAATGTGGTGTATCCAAACAGATGTTCACATATGTATGAAACGAAGTGAAATATTCATTATAAGCGGTGTTTTATTGAACATGTAATCAACATCGTGCTTTGGCAAAACAATTAAGGAACTAACATGATGCCGACTTTAAATCGAAGCTATGTAAAATACCTCCTTAAATGCATAATGTGCAAGTTCGGGATAAGCGCCCGGACAAGTGAGCCGACTTGTAAGCCCTTTGCCGAGGTCCTCGTGAGCGCATGCGGGCCTTCCATGTCGGATCCGACTTGTTAAGGCGCCACTCTCTCGGCTTCATTATTTCTTAGGACGAGGTCGCCCACATGGGCGGAGGCTTTGACCGTTGTTGTGGCACCGTGCGACTGGGCCTCAGATTGGCTTCGTTTATGAAGGCGAGCTCTCGCTTCTCCTCGAGGCGTCAAGGTTGGCCCGCAGTCTTCCTCGTTCGGCACGGTCAAGTGAAGAGTGCGAGGCTTGGCGCACCGATCTCGGCCAGTATGACGGCCTCGCACCGTGAACCCGGCTAAAGGGGTCTCCCGCGCGCCGTCCGAGGTGTGGTCTGTGGGACGAGAGGACTTGAGGGAGATTTTCAGCGATCGCCTTTAGCTCGGTCCCGCCTCTTCTTCAATCCTTGTGCGATCGTGCGGTTCGTCACCTCGGTCGACCGTTCGCTGCTGGTGTGCGATCGAGGTGAGCGTTGATCGATCCGAAGCTCTTCGCACCACCTGAAGTTTTGTCGACAAATTGGGTGCCGTTGTCCGAGACCGAGGATGTGCGGTATGCGAGCGGCAGACTACATTTTCCACACGGCGTGCGAATCCTTACGCTCGTGAGGCTCGAAAGTGGCTCGGCCGACCCATTTGTGAAGTAGTCTATGGCTACGACTAAGTATCGAAGCCGACACGGTGCTCGGTCGAGCAGGCCAACGATGTCGATCCCCACCGCATGAAAGGCCACGGACTGCAGCAGCTCAAATCGATCGAGGCGACTTTTGGTATGGAGTGAATCGCACTTTGGGCACTTCTTGACGAGCT
The DNA here is from genome assembly GCA_036937905.1 of Salvia rosmarinus. Lineage (NCBI taxonomy): Eukaryota > Viridiplantae > Streptophyta > Magnoliopsida > Lamiales > Lamiaceae > Salvia > Salvia rosmarinus. Next base: position 77,331,059 of record CM072815.1, on the reverse strand, counting down.
CGGCCGAATCTTATGCGGTGGGCGATAATATCCCGACCTCCGTCTTCTTTGAAAGGGCTCGTGACCGATGTGGCTTCCACAAGACCTTGGTGAATTTCGTTGAGCACGTAGTCGAACCTTCCGCCCGGCATCTCGGGAGGGTTGAAGGTAAGACTTCGGTGAAGCGCCTCATGCATGAGATATACGGGATTTCGCCATCATCTTTTGGCTTGAGACGATCTTGAGGTAGTGCGCCGTGTTCCGGTGTAGGCTTCGTGAGACATCCATTCGGTTCTATCTCGGTGATGATGTCGACGTGGGACTCCGCTATGCTTCGAACGGACCTCCTCCTTTGGTGGACTTGTTGACGACGACTAACTTCTTTGAGGATGTCACCGGTATTTTTCCTCGGGATTCGTGGATCTTGAAGTACCGAACGAGGTCAACATCTCCTCGCCTTCTCGAGGTATTGTTTCATTCGATCCTCCTTGGCCTCGTATTTGCCTTAACACAGTTCACGACACAGGAATCACCGAAGATTTGGATCTTATCCACCTCGCTCAAGTGGCGGTGAGTCCCGAGATTAGGGCCTCATACTCCACCTCGTTGTTGGTGGTGGGAAGGTAAACCGGGGCGTGGGTGACTTCGCTTATCTCGGGCCGAGGAGGATGATGCAGCTTTGCTGCTGTCGCACGATGCTCCGATCCACGTGCATCCGCCGCAACCATCCGGTGGTGTTAGACGGCTTCCTCCGCCGTGGGGCGGAGCTGGAGTTACCTCATTGGCGAGCCTACTCGTGAATTTGGCCTCAACCGGAAGTCGGTGAGAGCTTGCCCTTTATGGTCGGCTGGGTGAGTATGAAATGTCGTGCTCGCCGAGCTCCAGTGCCCACTTAGCTATACGTCCGGACTCGAGGTTTCAACAAGACTTGTCTCAAGTGGTAAGTCAGTTAGCTTTGGACGGAGTGAGCTTGGAAGTAGGGTCGAGGCGTCGCTTAGCGCTCACTGTGGCTGCTACTTTTCGAGGCCGAGTACCTTGTCTCCGGTCCTTTGAGAGCTCGGTTGATAAAATAGATGGGAGTTGTCGCCCCACCTCATCTCGCATCAAGATCATGATGATGGCCTCGTCCGAGGCGGCCAAATATAGGGAGAGAGATTCACCTTGCTTTGGGGCGGATAGGGTCGGCAGGTCGGCAAGGTACTCCTTCAGCTGCGCGAAGGCGGCCTGGTGTTCTTCCTGCCAGGCGAAGTCCGGAGCTCTCCTCAGGATCTTGAAGAATGGGAGCTGTTTCTCGGCGGCTCGAGAGAGAAATCTGCTGAGGGCGGCTAGGCACCCGGTGAGTTTGTGGATCTCACGGATGGTCCTTGGCACCTGCATGTCGAGCACTGCCTTCACCTTGGTGGGATTGGCCTTGAGCCCTCCCGAAACCCAAGATCCCAAGAACTTGCGGTCTTCACCATAAATGTACATTTACGGGGTTGAGTTTGAGGTTGGCCGACTGAGGAGTTGGAGGATGGTGCCGAGGTCGCCGGTGACTCTCCGCTTTTCGACTTTTGACTACTATGTCGCCGACGTGAGACCTCGACGATCTCCCGATGTGGTCTTTGAATGTTGCATCCACCATCCTCCGGTAAGTAGCCCCAGCGTTCTTGGTAGAAGGCATCTTCGACGCAAAGCGCCAAGTCGGTGATGAATACGGTCTTTGGTGCGTCCTCCTGCTCATCAGGTTTGGTGGTACCCTTGTATAGATCCGAAGCTGAACATCTCGTGGCCCACCAATGCCTCCACCTTCTTGTCGATATCGGGGAGGGTAGCAATCTTTGGGCGGTGCTTGTTGAGGTCGGTATAATCGGCCACACGCGCCACCTCCTCCTCACAGCTTTCGGACCGCGATGATGGATTAGCCATCGGTCGGGTATTGACCTCGAACAAGATCTTGGCCTTGTAAGTTGAGTCACCTAGTCCCCTTATGACCGGCCGCGCTCGCGCAAATATCCTTTTCTTCGCCGGATGGCTTGGTAGCGGGTCGATGTTGAGGCGCGGTGAGTTATGAGCTCGGGTGACACTCCGGTCATATCGGCGGGGACCAAGCAAACACGTCCCTATATTCTCTCGAAGTCGTATGACGTGCCGTCGGACGTCCGTGGGCCACAGGTGCCGACTGGATGACCTTGAGGATCGTCGTCAGTATAGTTGGAGGCCTGGTCGGTCATCCCGGTATCGGTCTCAGGGCTCGGTAATGCTATGCACAGGCGAGGCCGCGTCTTGAGTGAGAGTCGTAGGCATTCTTTTGCCGCCGTTTGGTCTCACTGGATCTTGAGCACTCCCCGGGGTGGGAATCTCGATGGTGGTGGTAGACCGAGCAGACGGCCTGGTGGCGTATACCAATCTCCCGAGGATGATGTTATGCGGAGAGGAGCTCGGACCGGGAAGAATCGGATGGCCTTGGTGACCGACACTGGGAGCCCGCCTACCGTGACCGGAAGGGTAATGACCCCGGGTGGGCGCCTCTTGAGTGAAGCTCCGTGAATCGGGAGGCGCGGAAGTACCGAATGCCTCCGACCTCAAGCTTATCCAGGCAGCTACGGAAGATGATCTTGACGGAGGCTCGATGTCGATATAGACCCGTGGGCGTTTTGTTGCCCACCGCACCGTATCGTGATGGCGTCTGATGCGGCATGATCTTGGGCACGGGTCCTCCTCGAGAACGTTATGTTCTCACCATCCCGAGTCGCTTGTTCTTGACTCTTGGGCCGGCCTCCGGCGTCGTTCTTCGAGGGGCGACCTCGTCGTCGAGGCAGTCCGTAACAACATAGACTGCTCCATAGCGTTGGGACCTTCGTCCTCGTCGTCTTCGAGTTGGGTCGCTTGGCGGGTCGGCCCGCGATTGTCGCCTCCATTCCTTCTGCGCTTCGTTCGGACCAGCTCGTCCGAGGTATTTCTTGAGGCCCCTTTAACGAGCTCGTCGATCTGTGAGCCTGTGTTTACGCAATCCTCGGTATCATGACCATACCCTTGGTGATAGTCACAATACTGTCGTGGACTCTTCTTGGATCCCTTTCATAGGCGGGGCCGGAAGAGCTCGGCGTGGAGCTCGAATATTTCCGCCTTGATTTGAGCGGGGCGCTCGCCCGCCAGGGTGGGGCCGAGGTCCGAGCACAGACTCCAGTGGCCTCTCTTGATTCGCCGAAGGTGCTCACTGCGATCGCGCGCCGACTTCGGTCGTCCGGCTTTTCTCTCGGACTTACGCTCGTCCCGTTTCCGCTTCTTCCGGTCCGACTCGTCTCCCTTGACGAAGTTGTCCACCAGGTTCCAAAGCTTACTCGCCGTCTTTGGTTTCTCCTGGTGATTTCTTTGTTCGTGCGGGTCGGATCCGTTTTGAGCAGCGTTGATGATGTAGAGGTCGTTGTCGTCGATTTTGAGCGACTCTTTGATGAACCTCGACGAAGTTTGACATCGTCTCGTCCGCCCTGGCGGATTGTGAGCAGGTCGGAGGAAGGGTGGCCGGGCGGCATCTTCGATAGAAGCGCCACTGAAGGCGATCCGTGAGGTCACAGGCGGTGTATCTTTGTTACGGCGGGCGAGGTGAACAGCGCGCGTTGGAGACCAAGACTCGGGAAGATTTTGCACATGTGAAAATCTTCCATTCCTTGATTCGCCATGTTGGTGGTGTGGCGAAAAGGAAGTCGGAGGGTCTCCGAGGCCATCGTGAGCCGCTATATTGGGTGCCGTGCATGCCGGCGGCGGGCGTGTCTAGAATCTCCACGGAGAAAGGGAAATGATCCTCCGCATCGGTCGAACCCGGAGATCGTTGCCATCTCTTCTCGGAGGGTGGGGATCGATAGCGATGCCTATCATCCCTCAGGGGTTCGACTCGCCTTTCTTCCTCCTGCTTTGCTCGGCTCTGGCCGGCATGGCGAGGTGGAGGCGGCTCCGCGAATGGCGAGGCGGCCGGTGGTGGCGGCTCGCCCGCGGTGGCGGCTCCGAGAATGAGGGTGGCGGCTCGGCGCGGTGGCGCCCTCACGCCGGGCGTGATGCGCGTTCTCGGCTATCACGCCGGCGTGGCTGCCGGATGGGGGCGGCCTCGGGCGGCCGTGGTGTTCAGTCAGGGAGCCTCGAGGGGCCCGCCTTTAGTCCTTTGGTTGAGGAAGCTTTGGAATTGGCAAGATTGGCGTGGAGGAACTCGGTCACAGCTCGCCGAGGACCTCGTGGGACGAGTGAGTGTTTGTTCGTCCTCGTTGAGGTCGGCATTTCCTATGTTGGGAGGCGGTCCCGAGGGTGTATGGAGACGTTTTCCATGTTGCCCTCGTGAGTGTGGCGCCGTGGCGTCTGCGACCTCCTTCCCCGCGACGGTGACCACCGGTCGTCCTCGGCACAGTTGTTGCCGGCGTTGACGGCGGTTGTGCGTGTCCTCGCCATTAAGTTGTAGAGGAAGCGAAGCTTTCTTGTTCGAGGCTTCCTACAGACGGCGCCAATGATGAATCTAGCTACGTGAGTGTGCGAGATTTATGTAAGCAATAAAGAACACCAGGGCTTTTACGTGGTTCGATCGTTAATAAGATCTCGCCCACGGAGGAATGATCCTCAATACTTTTACTAGAGTTTTTAGTACGTAGAGTATTGGTTCTAAAGCCTTTTGTATTCAAGAAATTACTAACCCCTCAACATCGGTTTCCTTCTATTTATACAAATTCGAACCGCCATCAGTGGCGCCCGACCTCTCCATTGGTCGTGTGTGACTCTTCCTCCAGCATGCCTTCCATTGGCGGGCCGGGACCTTCGCTTACGTGCGCCACGTGGAGGTGGCGCCGACCTGGTTCAGGCGTCCCTCCATTGGCGAGGGTAGCGGTTACTGGGGCTAGGGTTTTGGGCAATGATTAAGTCTCGCCTTGGGCTCGACCGCGTGGGCCTGCTACCAACGTTAGGCCCAGCTCGTTTGGGCCTGTTAGTGGGCCCAGTCGGTTGGGCCATATCCCATCATACGAAATATAAAATAATAGACAAACATAATCAGTGGCAGTTCATGGTTGATGATAGGCACAAATCTCGTCGACAGCATTGAGGATCATGTTTGATGACTTGAGGCTTGGAGTCCCTTTCGTGATGTTAAGCCGAGTTGGTTTTTCCGACTCTTTGATTTTTCTCGATCTATCATAGGCGGCGATGTCCACCAGATGCTGTGGAAATTCTCCACCAACTTCAATTCACTTCCGTTTTAATTCTAAACAGGGGCGCAGCCACCTTATGAGAAGATGGGGCAATTACTTCATCTCATTTTTGTGTGTGTGTATATTTTATATATCTTTATTTGTGATTTAAATATAAAATATTCAATTTTTGTCCCACCAAAAATTTAAAAAAAGACCGGACAAAGATGAAACAAAATCAAGGTTTAATAATTGAGAGGTTCCATATTTATTTTTATGTTTGTTTCAAATGTGTGCAAAGAATAGAGATGGAATTCATATCCACTTTTTCTATTTCATATCTTGAGATAAAATTTGTTGTCTCTATTTTACTAAATTGATGTTTATATTTCAAATTATATGTTTCGAAATTGTAATCCTCTCTCAATTAAAGAGCTTATGATATAAACATTATTCTAATTAAAAGTTAGGGCTTCTTAAGAAATTTTAAATCGATTCAATATTTAGTTTGATTTAATAGGATAGCTTAATCAGATAATCGAATAAAAAAAGCAGGGAGGAATTTATAGAATATTAGACTAAAAATTATACATGTTAAATACTTGAATTTATTTTATTATTTACTAGTTTTTTAAATTAATTTTCTTATTTTCGAGGATATGAATCATATGATTTTGGAATTGGAAAGTGCTTTGGGCCTTTGATTCGAGAATATGCTAATTTTTGAATGGATAAATTTTATTTAATCATATATTTAATTTTAATTCATTCATGGCTCAAATATTGTTATCAAACATGAGTGAACAAATTTGTCATAAGAAAATCATCAACGTGAAAAAGCGGCTTGAAAGTCGAATGAGAGATCATTGGATGAATGATTGTTTGGTTACTTATATTGAGAATGAATTTTTGATACAATTGATAATGAGTTGATATCATGCTGGTTTAAGAACATGAGTAGAAAGTTATTGTAATTTGTAAGCATATTTTATAATGTAATTTTTATTTGTATTATTTTAATTATTCTAAATATTTTACCCCACCAACCCCCGGGGCCTAGTTCCGCCCCTAATTCTAAATTTTTTAGTAGTTCGGTTTGGTTAATTAGATTAATTTGATTCGTTTTGTCAAATACTTTCTAACTACGGTGAATTTTGTCGGAGAAACAAGGTTGATCATTGTCATCGCTCCAACAAAATTCAATGCAGTTTAAAATATTAGATGTCGACTCATATGCCAAGACATTCCTCACATCAAGTCCGTCAAAGCCTAACCTTTAATTTCTTGATGGAGAATTAAGTATGAGTGTTTTATTTATTAGTTTATTTTAGTTACCTTTAATCACTAAGCATTTTATTTATTTATGTCTTTTGCTTCAGTTAAGGGCTTGACCTATTTAGTTAGTTTATATATAGGACATTTCTGTACGTATTTTGCAGTTGGATTTTGATAAATAAAAAGTTAGGGTTTGTTTTCCTTCTTATATGTTCTTCTGGTATTCATTTGGATTTCACTATAATTTGTGTTCTTTTTTGGTATTTTATGAATCTTAATCATCAGACTAGACACTTACCTGCATCAGTTGGTATCCAAAGTTTTGCTACGATTCTCCTATGTGATGTCTCCTCATATACAACCTGCACATAACACTCACGATGATCTCCGACAACAAATCCTTGGCCTCAGTCAACACAACCCATAACATTGAGCTCCGTCATGATTCGCTCGATGGAATTATTCAGATGATGACACAGTCACGATAAAAAATTCTTTTACAATTTTGGACCACGATAATGCTCGGTCTAATACAGTTGAAGACTTTAAGAGTTCTCCAATTTATGATGATGACCCATCTCCTATGTTGTAGGAGAAAAAGTTGGGGACTATATAAGTCCTCCAATTTATGATGATTACCCATCTCCTATGTTGCTGGGGGGAAATTTTACCAGGTGATATAAAATAGACTTAGTGATGCAGTGTACTTGTTTATCTTCTAAGTATTTCTATGACGATGTTCACCGTCATAAATTATTTGAGTTCACATGCACTAGCAATGGTATGATTTGTTACTTTAGTCTTCATTCAAGCTCTTGTGAAAATGTTATTGTTGTAGATACCGTGGATAAGTTGTCTCTTGTGGTTGCATCTCATCATCGTTTATATAGCTTAGTATGGTTTTGAGGAAGTCATATTATGATCGTGGATCAACATTTATTGATTTTTATGTTCAAACGAGCCAATTTTATTTATGAAAAGATTAATGTTAGTTACAAAGCAATTGATGATGTTCATCATCATGAGGTGAACTTTGAATTTTGATGCTTTATTTTGAAGATGAAGCAGCATCCGATTCATCATTGTGAGGTACACATTGAATTTTTGATGCCTTTTACGAGTGATAATTGTTCTGGAGATAAAACATCATTGGATTCGAAGATGAATAATTTTAATGTACATGGAATGATGAGACTTAAGTAAGAGTATTTTATTTATTAGTTTATTTTGGTTACTTGTTATTATGATTATCAGGCATTTTATTATTTATGACTTTTTCTTTAGTTTACAAGCTTGGTGTGTTTAGGAAGTCAGTATATATGAGATTTATTTATGTATTATGCAATTGGATTTTGAGAAATAAAATTAATGTTTTTCTTTGCTCGTCTTTTGTGTTATTTCGGTATTAATTTAGAATCAATAAAATTTCACTATTATTTATGTTCTTTTTCGCTATACTATGAATCTTAAACAACGGACTAGACGTTTCCATGCATCATTTATCTAATTAAGGGTTAGAACGACATGAATTTATATAAAATTGAAATTTTAATGAACTGTTTGAGATTTTCATCAATAGCCAAAATTTTGGGAATGGTCCTAATTGCAATAAATCGAAAAAGTTAAGTATAGATTTGCAATACTATAAAATGATTTTATTATTGCAATTTATGTATAAGAAGGTGAAATTTTACTAACTTTTATGAGTTTAACTCAGTTGATTAAGAGCTAACAGATTTAGATCAGATTTACTAAACTCGATATATTGGCGAATGAATGTTGCCATGTAAACAAAGATAGGGGGATTACAATAATTGAGTTTTGTGTCTCCAAATTATAATCTTTAATGATTGGGGAATTGCAATCATTTTGAAACGGGTGTGTCAAAGGGACCAACGCCCTTGTATAATTGGTGGTTGAACGATAACGGAATACATTTCTGTATTTTACTTTAGAGTCGTGAAGTCTATAATTATCATGAAATTGTGATGCTTTATTGAATCCCGTTTTCAAGGTTGTTTCGGCGCAAAATAAATGTGAAGTTTGAATCATAGCCCGAAAGACCGCTGTATCAATAATTTAAGAGAGTTCTTGAATCTTGAGATTGTCTATTGAATCAAGATTTATATATAGGATTTATATTTGAAAAATAAAATTATTAATGAAATAATAAATATTTCACTGAATATAATTTTGGGCCATGTAATTTTTGTAATTATTTTTAAGAACATAAGCTGTGCAGAAATTGACACAAGAAGTAATGACATGAACACTAAACAGTCAAATAATATCTAGGTGAATTGATTCTAATGAATTTCCTAAACAATCCTAAGATCTAGGATAAAAATTTAGGTGAGCTCCGCCTCATATGAGCTCACCTTGTTTTTTTGTTAAAATAATTATATATTAATTATGGTGAGTAAGGATAATTAGATTTTATTAAATTATAATTAAATTTCTTAATTTAAAATTAGGGTTCATTAATTCAAAATTAGGGTTTATTAATTCAAAATATGATTTATTATTCAAAATTAAGGTTTATTAATTCATAATTAGGGTTTATTAATTCCAATTAGGGTTTATTAATTTAAAATTAAGATTTATTAATTCACAATTAGAGTTTATTAATTTCAATTAGACTTTATTAATTCAAAATTAAGATTTATTAATTTATGATTAGGGTTAATTAATTCAAAATTATTATTTATTAATTCATAATTATAATTTAGTAATTTACAATTAAGATTTATTAAATTAATTAATTTTAATTAAAATTAATTTAATAATAATTAATCAACTAAATAACTAATTAATTAGGGGGTCTCGGCGCAAGGAGACCACCCCAAGATCTAGATATGAATGAACTAATTACTTATAAGTCGTGGAAAGTATAGAGCATTCTCAAGACTATGAGAATTCTGAACTAAGGGATGTTTGAGCGAAAACATTTCATCATACATTGAGCATGTTTTTTCCTCAAGCAAAACAAGAAAAATAAATAAACAAAATAAAGGTAGAGTCAAATGATAAGAACAAAATCGACAAGAAAAATATAAATCGGCACATAAAGTGTTTAGTCTTGTGGGCATGTTGTTTACACTTTCAAAACAACAGCATGATTCAGTTTAAACATGAAAAATGCCCATCAAATGAATATATGAGCAATTCATATTTTCATCACAAAACTCTCGTATATAAGTGTGGCAAAGTCCATTTCATTTGGTATGTTATTGCTTTATTCTTATAATATAATGGACTTTAGTTGTCCTTCTCACTCAAAAGGAATAGTCAAGAAAAATGGGCACAACAAGGGAGATAAATCTATGAAAAAGGCTATTTTTTTTTTCTTTCAAGATTGCCGATTGTGCCTACAACGTACCGCGCATATTCCTATTCAAATAAGGAGGTCAAAATATAGGAGTGGATAAGTTTCAGTGTGAAAATCAGATCAATCTAAAAGAAAATACATTGGGACTCAAGTACATAAATTTGAAAGAAGATAGTGATGAACATGGATCTTTTATGTACTGAAAGAAGATAGTCAAGTTGTTTTTATTGAAAAAAAATAAGCTTCTATACTTTAACTTCTGTATCTTGTGCAAGTAGTAAACTTGTTGCTTGTTTGGATGAATTTATAGGAAAATGGAGCCTAAGTTTGACAAGTTTTGATATAATAGAATTGAATATCAACTTGATAGGAGTCCGTAAAAAGAAATGAAAGTAAATAAATACATAAAATCCCTTAATTGTAGAGTTAAACGGTTATAATTAAAAATATGAGGATAATAAAAGATTTATATTTAATAATGACTGTTAGATTATAAAAAATGGATGAAGCCATTTGAAATATCTTCTTTTCACCACAAGAAACTGTAATATGTTTCTATAATAAAAAGAGTGTAAATGATGATGATGACGATAATGATTGAAAATAGTAAAGTGCATAAATCACTACAAGAATCCCATAATATAAGGAAACAATCGGTTAGATGCAAATAAAAATTACCTTAAAAACATTAAACAAAAATTGAGTAAAAACGTATCATACTAGCATTAAATCCCAACCACAAGATATAAGAAGAACAACATCCACAATTGGTTCCTATTTCTCAAAAAAGTTTGAGTTCTCATTTGATCCATCACACACACACTATATATATATATATATATATATATATATATATATATATATATATATATATATATAGTGGATCAAATGAGAACCATATCTTTTATGAACTCATGAACCATGCATAAGACGTTGAAGATGATGCACAAAGCGGTATAAAGTTATGCATAACGAAACTTTCTATATATATATATATATGGAGTGGATCAATGAGAACCATATCTTTTTGCGAACTATATCGAACCATGATAAGACGTTGAAGATGATGATAAAGCGGTATAAAGTTATGCATACGAAACTTTCTAAAATTATTTTGTTGTGCAACAATTTTAGAAAGCTTTCGTTATGAACAACTTTATCTTGTTTTGTGCATTATCTTCAACGTCTTATCATAATTCTCAAGCTCTAAAAAAGATGAGTCTCACCGGATCCAATCCTATATATATATATATATATATATATATATATATATATATATATATATGGGATGGTTCACGTGAGAATCAAATATTGACGAGAAATAAGAATGCAACATTTAACGTATAAAGTTGTTGCACTAAATGTATAAATCATTGCACCAAATTCGTGCAACAACTTTATATTAAGTCTACATTTTATATGTTAAATTTAATGCAACAAATTTATACATTTAGTGAACAACTTTATACATTAAATCTTTGATTCTTATTTCTCACCAATATTTGCATTTTCACGTGATCCATATGATGAAATAATAAATTGTGGTGAATCATAAACACTAAACATTTGAATTCCAAGACATGAACTTAGAAGCCTGAAACTTATTAGCTACATAGATTTTTTGACGGAAATTTGATGGTAAAATGAAAGAAAGAAAAGGAATACCGAAACTCTCTTGCAGTGAAGTATTATAAATTGAATTGGAAACATTTGTAAAATTTTACCCCCACAATTTATTTTAATTCAATCTTTTATATATAATTTTTTTTCTTTTTTTTTGTTTAAATCGTCAGAAATGTCAGATACGGCACCACAAGCCGCTAATGAATTGTGAAAAAACCAATTAATATATCACATTGCAAAACATAAAGAATACAATAAACTCATTGTGAAAAAGCCATGACTTTTTCTTCAAAAAGTGAAAATATTTCAATATTGCCAGCTATCTACTCAGTTTCACTCTTTTTGCACCAACCACCTCTGTAACACAACCCACCCTTTTTCGTGACGACAACATACCAATGTCATGCTGATAGGCACAATTAGCCCCATTCCTGCAACCCCTGGGAGTATTAAAATACATGCAAGGTTTCATTGTTCTTGATTTCAAAACATGATCTCTAGATTTTGTAAATTCTTGAGCTCCTCCCATCACCCGCTTGGATTTACCACAAGATTGTGTTGGCACGCCTCCTCCTTTGCTGCCTCCATGCTGCTGAATGAGGTCCTTATAATAGCTAATGTCCTTCACCATACAAGTTGAAGGTGCTGAACTCACATCGGCCACAGGTGGAGAACAAGTTGACACAAATCCCATTTTATGTTGAGGTGGAGCTGCTATAGTCGTGTGAGGCGCATTGAGTTCGGGCTTCATAGTTTGAGCAGAGAGTGATGCTCCTCCATTCATGGCAATGTTGGTTGAGTTTGATGAATTCTTCTGCTGTGCGCTTATGTTGGAAGGCATTTCCTGCATAGAGTGGCTCGTGTTGAGTACTTGTTGAAGCACTTTTGGGTTGCTGAGGATTCTTATAAGCAAGTCGCAATCAATTAGGTTTGTTTGATCTTCATTTGAACTGTTTGACAGGACTGCTGCCAAGGCAGCTTCTGCAATGTCAGGCTGCATTGTGATTCCATTGGCATGAGCAATGCTATTAGCACTGCATTGAGAGGAAACAACTCCATTGGGAAAGTGGTGCTGTGGCTGTGGGATCATCGGTGGATTACTATTTGCTGTGTGGGAGAAGGATGATGCAAGTCCAGCATTGGCTTCTTCAATTGGTGTCAAAGGAATCAGAGGAATTTTGTGATCGCCACTGATTGATTCTTGCACATTCATTGGCAGACGAGGGCTGGATGAGGATAACAAACACGGTTAGTTCAACTGGAAGTGGAGAAAACACATACATTCTAGTCAGTACCTAAAGGTTTTTTATGGAAATGAGGAAAGGGTTGTGCAGCATCTTACTTGGGAGGAATAGCTGATGACCAAGGATATATTGCTTCGAGTACTGTCCTCTCGCGTTGATTCTGAGACTCAATTTCGTTGCTTTCTTCCCCAGATACAACTTGCCACTCCCTATTTACCTCAAACTGCAAAGTAGCAAGAGATGGAATGAGATATGCACCGATTAACATGCTTGTGCATCAGACATACATTCAAACCCGTTTAATCATGTATAGATTAAGTTTGTAAGTTTTCTCATTTGAAGCAGATAATTTCCTCACCAAATTTTACATACTGTGTTTATCTCATTAAGCACAAGTAGTAGATGCATAAGTAGAACATCAAGGTGTCCTGCTTTTCAGTACACTCTATTAATGGTCAAGCATGCATACAGAAGCAGTAGATACAAGAAATTTTACATTGGCAAGTATATGAGAATGACAAGAAATGAAATTTGACTTACCCTAGGAGGGCATCTCCATTTGGTTAAGGCTTTTTGAGGCAGCTTGAGAATTGTAGGCTTCATATTTTCAAAGCCTGGTGGGAAACTCTCATCAGCCTCATAAACACCTGACCACGATGGCCGATTGCCCACTCCAACTTCTGAAGGAGGTTTTGCTGATGAAAACAACCTCACCTGTGTTAACAATTAGATTCGATTCAACTCAGCTGATGCTAAAACAAGAATTTGAGGGCAAAAGTGAAAAAAAGCAGACCAAGTAGAGGAGCACTAATAAATTTCGGCTTCAGATTAAACTTGTAATGGTTCTGGAAGAAATTTTATTCAGGGACTAATAAATGAAGTGAACAAGAATGGCAAAAACAAATAATTCTCACTCATAGGAACTAGTATAAATTTGTAATTCTGCAATTTTAACTCCTTGAGATATGGTTTGTCACAATGAGTTAAAAAGTTTTAGTTTCCTAAATTGCTTTACAATTTATTGTTTAATGTTAATTGGTTTTTCTCTCAGCTTTGGCAGGATGACGTCAGATTTGATCTCAATTTAGGAAATGGCATCAATCAAATCCTTGATAATCAAATAACAAGAAGCGTTGCATACCACTTTTGCTTCATTGTCTTTTTATATTGTTATACATCTCTCAATCTATTTTTCAATAATTTGATCAGTTCAAAGCTTTCTACAGATACAAAGTCAAATTATCAACAATTGATTCGTAGGAGAAAGTATTTTTCCTAAAGACGCAAGCATTCGTTAATTTGCGTCTTATTCACCTGTAAAATCCGAAGTAAATGAGTATGGATGATTTTCCGATTGCGGAAACACGGATTACTAAGGATAAGAAGATCGCGATGAACCTTCAGAGTCAATTTCAAATCAAATTTTCCATCGATTAATCGTTCGAGATCAATGTTAATGCTGACATAGTTTTATACCGTTAAATAATTTGAAATTCAATATTAAGGTTTAATTCATTTCCTCTGAACGATATTGATGGAATTTTTTCTATCCAAAAAACAAATAAAATAAAATAAATCGAACGAACTTGTAGAAGTTACTGTTCTGCGAATCTCATCACTTTTCGCTTGGTTAAGAAAATTCACAATAAGTTTTTACGAAATTCTGGAAAAGACAAATTAGGGATCTTCGTTTTACCTGACACAGATTAACGTCTGGAGCCCAAGTAATCCTTTTACATTTCTGCGATCCCCCCATATTCACAAATCAAATAATTCGATTGTATTCGATTCAGAAATAAACAGGTTAATCTTATAAATTCAATCAGCTTTTAGCAATCAAATCGCCAGACAACGCCAAGCTCTTCCGAAACAGGAAAAAGAAACCCTAGAATTTTTACACCCTGACTTCGTAGAGAATGATATTTGTAAGGCCAAAATCCTTTTCCTATATAGAGATATTGTTACACATGTCTCTATAGATATATAGAGATAGAGAGTGGGAGAGAGAAAGCCCTAAATCCTTTTCCAGTTCACCGTGTGATTCGGAGCCAGCGGTTTTAACTTTCGATATTTATAAGGAGGCGGAGTCCTAAACGTAGTAATGCTATCGTAAGCCTTGACGTCTCCGAACCAATTACGAATCATGCTCTCAATTTATTTTATTTTTAATGGAACCCTATGTTTTTATGTAGATATTGCGTTTATATATTTTAATTATTCTTGATTGGATATCTGTATTTTATAATTTCTTTAATAAATCTTTAAATTTCTTTTCAAAAATAAACAAAGTTTTAGGGAATTAAGTTTCACAGAAAGATCTAAGTTTCACATAGATGAAAGCATAATTACTCAATTTTACTATATAAAGTGTATATACGCTCAATTAGAAAGAACTCAAATGACACGACCTAAATGTGTGTTTTCTTTTCATTAAATATTTAAGAAATAATAAATTAAAATGGAGATTAAGTTTTAAAGAAATTACAAATGCTGGCTTAAGTAGATTTATTTTCTAATTTTTTAATGTTAAAATTTCATATGTTGTTCTTCTTCAATTAAGTAGCGAACTCCAACTCTCGAGCTGCATAATTTGACCACCACAATCCGAAAGACGCGCTCAATTGAGAATGTCCTTTTAACAAAAATATTTTAAAGTTGTCGCCATCTAATTTACACCCTAAAAAACTCATTACGTATGCTTTTTTTTTTAACTTTTATACGTACACTTTTGACTAAATATGTTTATGATATTCAAATCTAATGCTGATTTAGATTTTCATGGTAAGTATTACATACATGCGCACATAATACATATAGCTAAGCCTTCATTCAAGGCTGTAATTGGGGTGATCAATTGGCCCGTTAGGTTTCCAATTGGGCTATAATTCTTTCAAGTTAGAAAACTTTGACCCTAACTTTGAATCTTGAGATTTTGGGGCTAGTTTGATGGACAAATTTAGAAAATATATTATTGAGTTTTATAAATCTATCTATTGGATTGGGAAACGACGTCTTAAATAATTATTAATCTCAAATATTAATATCAAATTATCACTTTCAAACGTAAATTTCTCTGTATAATACAAACCATTTGAGTGCGTCCTATATATATAATCATGGATGTATGTAGTGAATAAAAATGTAGCCCTTAACAAAAATCAACACCTTTAAAGGCGAGTTCTACTTTTGACCATAATATTAACACAAAAACTCATGTGAAAACATTTATAGGGGTAGACATCTTGAAAGTGTCAATCATTTTAAACAAAAGTGTGATTTATTATATATTTTGTAATTAAAAAAAATAGTATTTACACTGAAAAAAAATATTGTCCACAGGTACGGACATCCTCGTAGGAGTCCACCTCAAATATTAAATATAAAATAACATCAATACTTTAGAATTATTAATATATGATTTATAAGATAATTTAGTTAACTTTCCAATGCTTCTGACCGTTCATGAATTGAAGCTTCATATATAGAGTTATGACTAAAAATTTGAAGATAACCTGAAAACTAACATGCCAGATCATAAAGCTTGTCAACCCGACCAGTTTAGCCTGAAAATCATTTCAGGTTATAATATTTTGGCTTGCTCTAATCCCCATTTTCTCGACCTATTCAGGCCGATCTAACTATAAGTGACTAAAGATTGTGAGTTCAAAATATTTCAATGTAATATTCCAAAGAAACGAACATACGATTACGGTATTCTAAACCCGTAATTAGGGTTTTGCCGTATATTTTTTTTTACGACATCGAATATTGTGATTTCGATACGATATCGTTATAACGAATTCGTTTTCATTATTCACTAAGGATTGTGAATTAAAGGGTTGAAATATTACGAAATGATTCGTCAATATATTTTAACGTCAAACGCGTATCGCACGTCAGCATTTCATGAAATTTTCTGAGCAGTGAAGCTTGGAATTAAATTCCAACTTAATTCCTTTATTAAATGGAATATATTTATTTAGTAAGTATGAACTTACTGCGACCATTTTGAGATGAGTCGTTTTTGAACGTTTTGAGACGTTTTGAACGTCAACGTCTAGAGACGTTTCGAAAAATGAGTTTAACGCTCCGGAAATTATAATAATTAATTTCCTATTATTTTATATAATTACAGTATTAATGATTATTAAAATCAATATTTGAGTTATTAAACTCGATAATTTCGAAAACCCTAAACTTATAAATTAGGGTTTGGTCACATGAAATGATACCATTAAATTATCATATGGTATCTAAACTATATAATATGATATATATGGATATTATTAAGCATTAAAATCAGTTTTGAACCATAAAACTCGATAGTTTCAATTATATAAATTTCGAAACCCTATTTTCGAAATTAGGGTTTTTATTGCATGAAATGTGTAATAATTTTATCCTATGCTATTATTTAATATCTAAATCATATATTATGATATATATGATCGAAAATTACATGAGTATCAATAATAGGTGTAATTTATATTTTTAATCCTATTTTTCTCAAATTGTTTTCGGTAATTTCGATTTTGTGCTTAAGGAATGTTTTAATTATTTTATGACATGTATTATATATCTATGACCTATTATATGATTAATACAATGTATTAGGTGTAATTTAAAAATAAAAACAGCCCTAAATCACCCCATGCGCTCACCCTTCTCCATTACACAATGATTCCACTTTTTAAATTGCCCAATGCATGGAAAGCTCATTTACACTCCTTAATCATCACATCCCACTCCCAAATGCAGCCTTGTTCTTATTGGGTGAAAGAGAGAGAGAGAGCGAGAGAGAGAGAGAGATATAGGGAAGGACCCTTCACATTTTCTCCCATTTCATACTCCATTCTCACTCAACACACTCAACACTCAAAACACTCTCTCTCTCCTTTCTTCAGCCAAAACCGAGAGCTCTCCTCCATTTCAAAATTTTGTTCTTCATTTCTTCTTCTCCATTCACCAAACCTTGATACATTATACATTGTTCTTGAAACCATTCTAATTCCAAGGTAAATCTGAGCCTAGCTTCGATTTTTATCTTCCATTTTCCAAGTAATAATCGAGCATGTTCATTATGTTTATGTATGTATTTCGAAAATGTTAAAATGTGTTTAAGTGTTCTTGAGCATGAGCAATGTTTATATTCTATTCATGATGATATTATTTGTGAAAATAAGAGAATATATGCTAGAGAGAACATATGACATGGTCTATTAATTTTCGAATGTATCTAGCATGTATATATATATTTTCGAACCCTAGTTTTGTTCAAATAGTTTTCGAAAATGAGAAAAATATTTGGGGTGATGACCGAATGTTCTTAGTATGTTCTAAGCATGTATTATTGATCTATGTTATGATTTAAGACTATGGTATGTTATTTAAAATTTTTGGAAAACCCTAGCTAAAATTTTGTTAATACCGTGAGCTATATATGTATGTACCTTGATGTATAATTTTTATTTCAAGCATACAATAGCATATTATTGCTTTAGAACCTTGATTATATGTTCTATGATTTAATTAGAATTTTTGAAAACCATATGCTTGATTTTACAATAATACCGTGAGCATATGAGAGGTATAGGTTGGTGTATGATTTTATTTTTGAACATGCAATGGTGTATTAATGCTTTAGTATATTGTTTATGTATTGTATGAAATTATTAGAATTTTTGGAAATCATTTACCTAATTAAATCAAATAAACCGTGAGTGATATGCTCTTGAAGGTGATGATTTAATTGGTTTTTGATAAATATTATGATGTTATATTAGTATACTATAGTATATAATCATAGTATATAATTGTTGGAATTTTTGAAAACCAATTACTACATTTAATCAAAAAAGCCGAGAGCTATTGAGCTCCATATGGTGATGATTCAAATGTTTTTGGTTGATGTTATGATGTTACAATGTTATAGTATAATGTTTAATCATGTTGGAATTTATTTGGAATTTTTAGAAATTGTTTGCTAATTGTTTGGTAATTATCTTGTAATTACCGTAATATTGCTATATATTGTTAAATGAATGGTTATGATGAACTATAGGTTATAATTGTGATGTATATTGATGTTGGGATATTATACTAGGTATATATCAATTTTGGAAATTTTTGGATAATTATTCCCTAATTATTGAAATTACCGTAGCTATATATATGTATATATATTAATAAATAGCAAACAATATCATATGGATTTTATAAATTTATATTCTGGACCATAGTGTATAATAATGCACTATATTAATTTAGAAAATTTTTCAAAAGTCATTTGATATTTTTAAATTAATTATCGAGATTTTCGATAATTAATAAGGATTTTTAAATCCTTTTTAAATCAGTTTATTAATAAAATATATGTTTAATTAATATTCTGGACATAATAAAATTTTACAAAATTTTATAAACATAGATTGCTATGTTTGAGACAAACGTTTATTTTATAACGTTTTAAAACCGAAAATACGCGTTTTATTTATAAAAAGGTTTATTAAATGCGAAATTATTTATAAGTCCTTGATTTACGTGATAAATCGAGAAATAGGACTTTACGTTTTCAAATCGATCAAATTCGATTTATAAAACGAAATAGTAAGAAATTACTATTTGAAAGTCAAAATTGTTGACTTTGTTGACCAGTGTTGACTTCGTTGACTTTTTAAGTCAAACGTACGTTTACACGATTGACGAATACGCCAATACGCGTAAGATATACTAATTGAGTATGATACCTCATTAGTAAGAAAAGATTTCACAAATGAAATCCATATATCGAAAAACGTACTTATACGTTGAACGTATCTCGAGGAACGAGAACAATTCAATCAGATACGTGTTGGAGCGTATTGAATTCACTAAGAATTCATCTACATCGATATGAAATATCGAAGTTTATCTTAGCTTTGAAAGTCTCGAGAGACTTGGCGATGTACTAAAGCCTCGCAGAAGTAAAGGGACGCAAACGCCATGACCTGGATTTTGACGCACGAACGAACCTACGACTCAATTTACAACAAACCATAGTCCGGTGGGCTCCTTATCTTCAAATGTGGGCCTTTTCACCCCACTAAGATTTGCTTCTATGTTATTCCAAAAAAATGAGTTTATTTACTGATTATTCTACAACCGATATCAAATGTTTTATTTCATTACCGCCAAAATATTACATTTTGTGTATGGGTCCTATCTGCTTGCCGGGTAGAGTATTGTGGAGATGGTTGGAACTTGATTATGACAGTTATGTCATTTGGGTCGCTACCAACCTTTTTAAATGTCGGTCCTGCATCGGATGATAAATGCCTGGCTAGGATTGGCGAAGGTTGGAACTATACGTTGTGTTAACATATGCTTGTAGAGAGTGACCGTACTATGACGGATTACGGCGGTCACGGCGTCGTAGATGGGAGGTCTCCTCTCGACGTTTAACTTTTAAATCTTGTTATGAATTGTTACTATGAGATACGGACCATACACACCAAGAAAATGCTCACGAGCTATGTTTACTGAACCGAATGATTTGGTAAGCACAAGGCATTTCTAACTAAAACCCTCGTGACTTACTCGATATTGGCGTAATTCAAATGTTATCAAATGTTTTGGCATAAGTCCACCGAGTGCAATTTCTTGTTCTTTTCACTGCATGTTTGTTTTAAATGCGCGGTTGAGCTCGATGGTGATGATGGGGAATGTGTTGAGAGTCAGGTGTCCTCGACCGGTTTATTTCAATTTGTGGTTTATACCTTGAATGCATATCGTCATATATGTATTCACACACTTTCCGCTGCTACACTCTGAACTCTTTTATTTATGCTTTATGGATATGAACTATTGAGGTCCATCGGGCCATGGCCAAGTTTTGGGGTCCGATGGCCTAAACCTTTTTAAACCGTTATGACATCATCTCATATTCATTCAGCGTGTTAATTTATTTTTGTTATGCATCTCTATTTTAGCCATGTAACCCCTAAAATACTACTCCTAGTATTAGTCGCCCTCCAGTCCGGGTAATCCGGAGTGGGGTCGTGACATTCAAAGACAAAATGACATTTTGTATCTCAATGTCGGACAAAAATATCTTAAAATTACATTAAGGTACCCAAGAAGAATTATGGCATCTAAATGCTAGCTAGCTCAAAGAATCCTCTTAATGCGTGCAACGTCTTGTTGGGGCTCTAGATAAAACCACCTGAAATTCAAGAATTATCAGAAGTATTCAAACCTAAACCCCTCTACATCTATAGATCCATACCATCAACCACTTAGTCCACGTAAAGTTTCTGGGGAACGACTCTTCTAACTCAATCGATCCATCTACAACCGTGTTATAAGCCTAAATACAGAACGCTACAAATCATGCGTTATTTACTACGTGTGAATCAAAATAATATACTTTATTGAGGGATGGATTATGTCTCAGACAAAATTACTAGACATTGTAAATTCTGATCCCAAGTGCCTGATTGAGCAATACTAAAACACAAATAAATAATCCTAAGACAGATTGGATATAAAAGATGATGATGAATATGCTAATCTGTCAAAAACAATTGGTATGGAGCACAAGAGACATAACAAATATAGTAACACGAAAATTCAAAGCTAAAAACACAAATTGCATTATATGTTGATAGATAATTCACGAAATAGAATTCCTCCATTTTCTGGGAGCTGTCTTTCTGGAGAGATCGGCGGCGGTCCTGTGCGGGCTGACGTCGTTGTGTTCGGGTGCCTTAGCGAGCTTGCTGAGCTTCTTCCAGCCGGCTGACCACGGCGACTGTTGCTTGGGCTTCGTGAGCTTGTCGAACTGCTTCTGCAGCGTTTCCATGTCGTTTTGGAGCTCCAAGTACTTGGCCTTGACGCTGTCGAGCTCGAACTTGAGAGTGTTGATGTCCTTCTTGGCGGCGGCCCACCCTTCTTGAAACGACTGCGGAGTTCCCTCCAGCAGCGTTTTCCGGTTGGGTACCAACGGCTGATATTGGGACTCACTGCCGCCTTCTTTGAGGCTGCTCCCGGCTATGGCGTTGCTGATCTTCACCTGCTCGGAGAACAACACCTGCACCACCACCCTCAGCGGGAGCCTCTCGTTCTGCGCCGCGTGCATGCACGCGTCTATTGATAGTTTTTGGCAGTCCATCACGCGGCAAAGCCTCTTTCTCTCGTGCTCCGTCAGCGTCGGATGTGCCTGCCAGACACACACAGAATCTCGTATCAGATTGTCTAACACATCAAAAATCAAAGATCGTCAAATTTTCGAAAGGTATAATAACATGTAAATTATCATTTATTTTTTGTGACAAATTTTGATTTACACCCCACAAAGATTATGCTTGTAGTTAATTATATTTTTAGTTGGATCTGATTTTGCCATCAAAATTGATTTACCCCCAAATTAATCCTTATATGACTATCTGATAATCTGAAGTGGTCATGTCAACATGAATTTATTGGTAAACAAAATTTCACAAAATTAAAGTCAATGAAAAGTATAATAATTTATAGGCAAAATCTTTTTGTAATGTGCAGAATTAGAATTTGGGCATAGTTCAATAATTAGGGACTACCAGCGCTTTCATAAAAGGAAATACACGTGGATACCTTAAGATAGGAATCGATCGCCCTGTATAATCCATCGTCGCAGCTCCTAGCAGATTCAGGCAGGGCCTCTGCGAGAACTTGAAACTTGGTCAAGGAAAGGTTCCTGTCTCTCGACACCTCCGTGAGGTAACCGTCGACGAGCCTGGCGACTCTCATTTTGGCATTGGGGTTAGCCACCCTCGCAGCTCCGTCGTACATTTTGGTATCTGGTCGGCTCGGGCTGCAGCCCTCGGACTGCTCCTGGATCAGGAAATGTTCGAGAAGCCTCTGAACCAGATCCACATCATACATAGTCTCACTCTTGGTGTAAGCAGGTATGAGCAGATCTGACAAGGTTGCCTGTTCGAACTGCATACCGACGCGCTTCTCCAGCTCCGTGACAAGCGCGGGAGCCACCTTCAGCATGTTGGCCATCCGCAGCAGCCGCAAGAGGAAGCCGCACGAGACGCTATCCTTCTGCGGCGGGATAATGCTGATCAGGCTCTCGATGATCATCCTCTGATCTTTAGCCTGCAGCGCCGGCAGGTCGTCTTTTACTCCGACGACAATCATGTGGAGCCCTCCTTTCCAGCTGTCGTTGCTGAAACTGCTGTTGCTCCCCTCGTCAAGGGGCGCCTCCCTGGTGAACCCTGGGAGCCATTTCGTTGCGTAATGCACGATTGCGGCCCCGATCAGCTCGTGCCTCATCCCCTTCACCTTGATTGCTGTGATAACGCGGACGAAATGATCGATTCTGAGAATCGAGACGTCCTCGAACCACCAGTCTGGCGGCACGGGGCTGGGGCTCGAGTCCTTCATCTCGTTCCATTTGGGGCTCGACACTGACCGGTGAGTCTTCCCGGTGTACTGCCACCGGATTCCTTTCGGATTGGCGCAGGCTTTCCAGGCGATTGACTCGCTGCATCTCCTAACAATCTGGAGATTCTCTGCCCACGGCGAGAGCTTCTCGCAACTTTTTAGGACTAGAATGGAATCTCTCCATGAAGACAGAACGACGTAGCTGAGGAAGGCTTCGGTTTTGAAGATTAGGTTGCCTTCCTCCAAATCCTCTGTCATTTCCAGGTACTCCGCAGCGCATCTCAAGCCGGAGATGTTGGTGGCGGTTAGATCGACGGCGATTCCGTAGCAGAATTTGGCAGCCAGTTCGAAGGCCTCGGGCCCGCCGGGGAGATCGTCTAGGTTGATTCTGTTCAGCTCTGTGTCGCGTGGCGACTCGTATATCAGTCTGTTCATCTTCCCGCTCCGCGAGAGCAGAGGATACTGCAGAGGGCCATAACATCAGAATCATCTATACACAGTTGTGGTTATCTACATTTTTGTAACAAAATATGTGGAGTTTGGCTACCTTGTGTAAATGGAAACTGACGTCTCCAGTTTGGACTATGAGATCACTGGGGACATCAGTTGCGACATACCTAATTGCAGATCGAAAAGAAATAATTGAAAATTAGTAACGATATTAATTAACTTGTGACAAGCAGCTAATGGATTTGATATTGTACATACCAAGACTGGCCTCTTTGCTCGAAGCCATCAGTTCTGACTCCGGGTTGGCTGGTGGACAGGACTCCGTTTCCGTAGTCCCGTCCGCAGCCGGATTCCGTCTCTGAATCCCACATCTCCGGCCGTGAGGATAGAGGTTGGGAGTAGGAGAAGTTTGGAGAGAGAGAATGAGGAGTAAGAGAAGTTAGAGAGAGGAAGAAGCATCGCACATGGGGGATAGATAATAAGGAATTATCTCTTAGTTGTCGGCTCTCTCCCACTGATTTCTAGGCTGTGAAGGAATGGGCAGACTAACAATCTTGTTTGGATGTATTGCACTAATAAACATGCCTTTTTTTTCCTTAACCATCAATCTCAGATGCTATTTCTCATTTTAGCAGCACTGCATCTTCCCTTTAAGCTAACTTGCCTCCCTATTTCTACTTTGACTTATCACTATCCAAGATGTGCTGCTCATAAACAGAAGAGAGGTTATACAGTTTATACTGCAGAAGATGTTTGCAATGATGCTGATAATTATGTTTGTGATTGGAGGAGAGGACCACCTATTTTTGATTGCTCACAATCACAAGTATATGGTGCATAATTATGCACCACTGCTGTTGGTAAAGATGAAACCAGAATCTAGCACTAATCTCCAAAGTATGGTATATATGTCTCAAATTATTGCAAATTTCTAAGTTAAAATAGCTGATCTAATAAAAGAAGTTCCTTATGCCTAGGAATAGGATTATAATATCAATCTAAACCTCAGACTATTATGGTACTATCAATTGTATCTTTTGAACTATCGAATTTAAATCCTTAACTATCGATTTGTATAAATTGTGCCTTGTATCCATTTTTTCGCTTTAGAAAGCTAACGTCACTCGTTGGATTGTCATGTAAGTTTTTTTTTTGTTAAATAAATATTTCTATAGTTAGGAAGTAATTGATAGTGCCAAAATATTTTAGAATTTAAAATGATAGTTACCCTTAATTAAAAGATTAAATACATAAATTAGGAAGTAATTGATAGTGCATAAAATCAAATTTTAGAATTTAAAATGATATAAATCAATACAACCTTACGTTTTAAAAGATTAAATACACTAAATTAAATGGCTAGTTATATTATGTGGCCCAAATTTTATTTGCTCGGTGACTTTTCGGCCTAAAATTTGACCTAATATTCATTTAATCTCACATAACAAAATTCCAGTGACAGAAAAATAGACGCATGCTAGAGTCAAACATACTTTATGATCCGAACTTTATTGATGAATTTGTAACTTGAACATTAATCATTGATGATTTTATTATCTGAACTTTACTCTTTTATGGTTTTCAATACAAAGTCAGGTAATTCACGTCATCTTTCTATCAACGTTTGCTCCGGCTCGGTACCATTAAGAATCAAAGTTTAAACCAGTTTTTAAATTTCAAACTATAAAATCATCCATATAATAATAATAATAATAATAATAATAATAATAATAAATAATAATAATAATTTGTTTCTAGTTACTGTGCATTGACAAACACTAAATAGTTCTGTGTACAAATTTTAAGTCGTAAAATACTTTCAGTAACTAGAATGATGAAATACCATTGTCAGAGTAGAGATGATTTTCTAGATTGCAAAATCCGTATTCTTAAGACTGTTTTTATCAATGTTTTTCTTGTTTGAATTTAAGAAATGACAAAATTACTTTAGATTTCAATCTGTAAAGCTTGGTGAAAAGTTGTTGTTAAATATATTTACATACTATAATTGAAAAAATATGGAAAACGAGAGAAAAAAGAATTCTGCTGGTTTTGCACAAGCCAAGCTAGCAGGCAACGTACAGACATTATAGAGATAAGATGGGGCATGGCCAAGCTGTATTATGTCCACTCATCAAACCAAACTTTATTCAACTCTTCCTAACAGGCATATAAGTAGAGAGAACTAAAGTATATATATCCGCTTCAAAGGTAGCATCAAATTTATTTTAGTCCTATATTCTGAAATCATAATTAACTTTATGTATATATGTATACTCATTATAAAAGAGTCATATTTATAAAATTTGGTTATTATATTATATATGTTTATATGGTTGATTGATGTCGTCGTTTATTCTTGGTTATTTGTTGTTGTTTTTTTTGTTAATTTAATACAGAAATTTTAAAGGCTGCGTCACGGTGGACTCGAACCCGAGACCTTTGGCCTCGGGCATTAACCACTCTACCACTAGGCCAACACACACAAAAAACAAGCTATTTGTTGGTTTGTTGCTGAGAATTGTATCCTAAACACAATTGTAAGTTGTAAGTGGGGCATGTGATATTGTCCAATATGAAAAAATAATTATTGCGAGTTTCAGTGTATATGAGAGAGAGAGAGGGGAAACATGTAGTATGCATCAAGAATTGCGAGATGCATAGTAGTTACATTATATTGATTTGATAGTGATAAGCTGAAATAGCGAAATATAATTCGTATCACATCGAACCAAACAACCCATGGTATTGCTCGCGGCCATACAGATCACTTTCAAACTTTAAAGAGTTTCTAATTTTTGATTTTGAATTTTCTACTTTAATTATGATCACAGTATGCTCTTGACATGTCCTTATCAACAACTTAAGGGGACCCCCCTCAATTTTTTAATTTTTTTTTCTAAGAAAGTTACCCCAATCCGCTAAAATGCAATTATTATTTTTTCATGTATGATTGATTGGTCATATTCTTACCACTTATTAGAATTCATACCATTAAAAGTAATACAAATATTTGATGGACCTAAAGAATACCTAATTTTTTTCATTTTACCTACATCATCATTACAAATTTTCTACTTTTCAGTTCCCATACAATACTCGAGGACTAAAAGAATAAATCTACCCACTTCTAATTATACTAACTGAATAGTACGTACGCTACACACTCTGATCTTTGTATGATCTATATATTATTCATAAATGTATCCATTATTGTTATACATAAAATACATTATCATAAAACACATCATTCTGTATATATAATGCAATATAATGAAAGATGTGATGGGTCTCTTGAGGTATGTAGGGAGAAGTAATAAACCAGTTAGTTAAATTTAAAAACTTTATTTTTTACAAAATTGATTGGCTACTGTGGCAGTGGTTGATCGGATAACTACTAGTTCAGTATTGGTGTCAGTACTGTTGGTCAGTTCAAATAAAGTGAGTCTTGTACTGAGTGATATCAGTTAGCAAACTACTGACTACTAAGAAAACTGATCAGTTATCCTGATAACTTATTTGCGTGCAGAATGTGGTAGTTATTGAATTTGGCTTACTAAAAACTTGAACTGGCTTAAAAACACTTAGTCGAATATGGATTATTAAGTTTTCAGTTTATCTCACCAGTATCAAACTGATACTGATAGAGTGTTTCAAAGCGATATTGTGCTGTTGTGTGTTGGTGATGTCAGTTCAATTATATGTAAAGTGAATGTGGCACTGAAAGTAAAAAACACTTCATTTTTACGTGATTCGGAGATATCATCCCTTACATCCACGGATTGATTGCTCAGTCAATCTATTAAATGTGATTTGATCTTGTTTACGGGTACAAGATATAAACCTAGATATATGGTTAATCTTATGTATATTGTCTAACTTAGCGTTCCTTCTACGCTTATTGGTGCTAGAAAATATTTGACTACTTACGAGTGCAATCGATCTAAACCTCTTGTTTATAGGTGTAAGATAACCAAGCTTTCAACAACTAATAATTCGTTGCCTACTTGCCCAAATTTTTACTAAAACTGGGAGGGTTTTGTACCTGAGTTGTCACAGGCGACAAACTCAGTATGTCTAGACCTGAGATATATAAAGTAGAAAATTAGATTTAAGGAAGTGTATGATGAAATCTTGAGCTGATAAATATATTTAAGTTTTGAAGGTTTATTAATAACACTATAGACTTCCTTCTTCGAAATCATTATTTGATAAATCTTAAGTTTTGAGCTTTGAATGCTTTTGACAATAAGAATGCTCAGCGTTGTGTGCGTGTGTTGACCTAGTGGTAGAGTGGTTAATGCCTGAGGCCAAAGGTCTCGAGTTCGAGTCCACCGTGACGCGGCATTTAAAATTTGTGTATTTAATGACAAAAAAAAAAAGAATACGCAGCGTTTCGAGTACCTTCAAATATTGAAATCTACACGTATTTATAGACAAGTCGATGAATAGTACATTTGGAGGGAGCACCAATCGCATCCTTTTATTTGTCATTTGAATTCTTCTCGTTTGAATCCTCGTATGTCGTTGTTAGGGTCTGCATCATCGTACACTATAGCTCTGCAATTTTGAAAATGTCTTCTATAGATACGCTACGACACATAGCTAAATCAAATATTCAAGGCTAAAATGTCTTCATGTTTTTCCAATTGAGTTGACTCTGTGTTTTATCAGTACGTTAACTTCAGGTTGGGCAAGTCGAGACTTGATCCATCTTTCATCAGCAGGCTGAACTTCGTCTTTTGTCAGTTCTATCATAAAATTTTGAAATGGGGTTTTTGCGGCGACATTTTACCGCAGATGGATGCAGACGTTTCTGATGAAGAAGGCTTGGCTATGGAAGGGGGGGAGCGAGATCGAGGTTTTTGTTGATTGAATTAATTGGAAGATGATTTTACGAGTTTGGTTTGTAATGGAGTGTTGGTTGATTATTTATTGGCGCATCACCCTTTGGCCCTAATAACATAACAAACATTCTTGGTTATGCTATTCATTTCTTCTACTGAATGGCATCGTGACGAAAAAACGTGACCAGCGTTTAGCAATTATAAATTAATTTTTTATTTCAAACTTTTGACATATTATTCTCCGTCCAACACGATTCCAGCTTACGAGTGATGCCAATGGGCTGTTGTACTGCCTATATGCTTAATACAACCTCATAACCTTAAATAAAATTTATTGTTTTTTTAATACATTAAAGAATTTTTTGAGGAAACACTTTTTGTTGTCCCCAACATTTAATGAGTGCTTTCTCAATAATGTCCAAATTTTCAAGAGTTGTAAATTGTAACACAAACCTTCAATATATTTTTAATATTGTACTAAGCTCGAGTTTCAGCATCGAAAATACCACATGATACACCGGAGTCTGTGTAGAAAAACAATGAGTAATATAAAAATTTCGTGAAATTTCTCATGCAAAATCACTCCAACATTTAAGTGTTTTGTCAAAATTTCCCAACGTTTATTTACAGTTTGTATCACGAAGTTTCAATATTTTCACAATAATACTGGAGGCAAATTTTTCATTATATAAAAACAGGCATGACATGCTGAATTTTGAGTCACACGATGAAATAAAGAAAATTACATGGGATTGCTTGCATGCTACATCAGCGAAAAGAAAAACTACATTCAAAACTCTGCATTCACATGCTCCATTGATCCAAGATGTCACCAAAGGAAACACTGTTATTTACATCAACTTTATATATCAGCAACTCATGTATGAATTAGTTCAAGAGGTAATATATAATTTACAACGTTGGTCAAGCAAACATCAATATTATATGAGGTCAGTTAAAGCATGAAACTATAGAATATGATTGGTAAAAGCAACATGGTTATACCGTGAGTTCAGAATGCTGTACAGAGGTTGCTACTCTTCAAGTTAGAGGAACATTCCGGCTGGATTTCCCTCGACGGGCTGCATATCCTGCTTCGTTTCGCCTCCGATATCTCTACATGTGAAATGGCCACAGCTAACATATCAACCAAACCACAACTCTCACCACCACCAACTACTTCACCTGAACTTGAGCTAGAGTCATCACTGAGACGGAGATGGTTAGATGATGTTAACCTTTTTCTCTCCGACTCTTTACCTCGAATACAAGATAGTTGCCTAGAAGTCAGCCTCACATCGTTGTTACTTGGTCCGTCAGAATAAGTCTTTAGTGTAGGTTCAGTGTAGAAAGAAATCCATGGATGTTCTGCACAAGAAACGAAAGGTAATCTGGGCATCAGCAACCAGCAACAACAGAAACTCACCGCAGCAGACTAAGCCAAAATGTTGTATCCAAACCACAGAAGTGATGAATAAGTTGAAAGCAAAACATTAGCAAGAACTCTATTTACTTTCTAGTTATATTTTTTTTTTCTTACTATACATAGTTTTAAACCATATATTTAAGGCTCTTTGAATACCTAAGGTCAGCCAAGACCTCAATTCCAACCACCTTACTGCATCTATGAGCAGGAGTAAAGCATCAGAATTTCATGTGCCCGTAGGCTTTATTTATTTTTATTTTAAAATGCATCTAAAATGTTCTCCACACTGATTTTAACTATCAGATGTTCAGCTCTATTTCCATTCAACTACCCCTCCATCTTCACACTCGAAAAACTTGAGAAAGCTTAAGAGCATTCTGAAAGAAACAAATTAACCAAACGATTATAATAAGTTCATTTCAAATTTGAGCAGAAAAATTAGCTTGTACTTTTTATCTGAAAGAACCTATGGGGAATAGACTCAGAGTATGAAAAAAAAAAAGGGTTAATTACACTTTATGATTCGACCTTCTATCTGAGTTGAAAAAACAGACCTTCTAAAAAGTTGCAATATGGCACAGGACAAAATTTCATGGACTCCAGCTCATCTTTCCAGAAGCCGGAAAATCTGTCCCATGATACATTTGCAAGTTTTTTGAAAGGTAGTTTTTTTTTTTTTTTTGCATTTTTCTAAAGGTCAAACCATTTTAGCAACTCAGTGCAAAGATTGGGCTATTAAGCCTAAAAAATATTATTCGGAAATCAAGGGAAGAAGAAAAGATGACAACTTTGGAAAACATGTGCAAGTATTCACATTCCACAGAAGCTACTTAAGCGACTAAGAAGCAACTGACTTTTTTAATCAGTGAAAGATTTTTTGTTTTAGATACTTAATTTTGCAAACTTACTGATTCACACAAACAAAAGAAAGGCATAACCCTTTGAGTTCCAAAATAAAAAGGTGTACACTAATTTTTGGAATGGCCTTAGCATTACTAGCATTCATGTTTGGCTAAAGCTTATTCTAGAGGGTGTTTGGCTAAGCTTATTTTAGAGAGCTTATAAGCTCCAACAGCTTATAAGTATAATATCTCAAGAACTTATAAGCTGTCAAAATGTTCGGATAATTGAGCTTATAAGCTAAATAGAGAATCGTGAGTCACATAGAAGAAATTGAAGAGAGGTGAAGTTGATAGGATATATATGTTGGAAATAACAAATCATAATAAGATTATTTTGATAAATTTATTGTTGCTTATAAGCTTATAAAAAAATAAATTGGGTTTAGGAACTTATTTTTTTGGTAGCTTATATGCTGTTAGAGCTTATTTTCACAAGCTGATAAGCTGTTTAAGAGTTTATTTTGCCAAACACTTATCAATAACTTATAAGCTTCTAATTAACTTATAAGTTGTTATAGGGAGCTTATAAGCTCAGCCAAACACCCTCTAAATGGAAGAAAGGTTAGAAAGAGAAACTTACTTAAAACCTCGTTAGCTGTAAACCTTGTTGATGTACTTCTGGTCAACATTCTGGACAGCAGATCACGAGCAGGTCGTGAAACAGACTCCCAACTACCACCAATAAAATCAAGTTTTTCTTTCTTAATGGCCTCAAACACTGTCTCCAAAGAATCTCCTTGAAAAGGAAGAATGCCAACTAAAAGTGAATGAAGAAGAACACCGGCACTCCAAATATCAACTTTCTCCGAGTAATCACCAACCAGAACTTCTGGAGCAACATAAGCAGGACTTCCAACAATGCCGGACAGTCTCTGACCTGCAACACATAGATAAAAATGTTTTAATTCTCAACATATCTCATTCAGTCTTTATTCCTTCACATAGCACTGCAGAAGCACCATTCCTCAAACATGAGCAATGAATTAACAACAACTTAATGTTTAGGAATAAAAATAGACAGTTCTCAGAGGCAATTGTTCACTGCAACTAAGTGGTGCCTCTTTTGCATTCTGAACATATGCACCACTTTTCTCTAGTCTTTTTGTATAACTTTAACTTAATAGAACATTGTACTTAGGTTATAGAAGGTTAGATGATTTGCTACAGTATTTAAAATTCAATCACATGTTCCACTCATTTCACTGAGGAAGTGACGTTCAAGGGGAATAAAGCAGAAATTCTGCAGCATCACTTTTTGCTCCCAGCACTATCGCACCACTTTAACATCAAACTATTGCACACCCGGAATGAACACCCATGGACTTCCTCCTATGGGTGCAGTCAATAGCATAGCAGATTTCTAAGAGGACATGATACTAATTATTGCAGGTCTACTAATTGACTTTCTCACTAAGAGCTCAACTACAGAGGTGTTCCACATAACAAAAAAACTAACACAAGCAATTATAGTTCAAAAATGTAAAATGCGAAAGGAATTAATGCAATAAAAAGGAAATAATATAACCACTCCAACAGGCACCATAATAATGGCCAAGACCAAAGCAAAACAATTATTATGCACACGTAAATAACAAAAGGAATTTGTGGAAGTAACAATATGGTAGATTACAGATTGTAAGCATGCATTATACTAGCTAGAGTCAGCTCAGTGCTACAAGCCAGTTAGTAGTAAGCAAAACATTGTGCAGATACTATAATCGATAGTTGCAATTTAAAACAGAAACAGAAAAGAACAACAAAACAAATTCTTCCAGCATGTACCATGTCGAAGAACTGCTCAGATAGACTGCAATATGTTTCTGCGACCATTGCCATAAAGCCCTAAACTTAAGTCAATAGATAATTTTTCAGTTAGCAACTGTCAGTGACCAGTCGAAAAGGGGAAAAAGAAATACAAACACAGAAAGGAACAAAAACATTAGTTAAGGGTTTTTTCTTTTTTTGGGGGGTGGGGACCACATCAAGATTTGAAATGAGGTAAATTTACATTTTCAACTTAAAAATGGATATCATAACATTAGAGAAGCGGAATATGGTTATGTTGTAATACCATCTAAGATCCTCACAGCTAATCCAAAGTCAGCAAGCTTCATTTGTCCAGAGGATATTAGGAGAATATTCTCAGGCTTAATGTCCCGGTGAACCACACCCATCTCATGGCAATACCGTACAGCCAGCATCAACTCCTTAATTACGTTAGCAGCCTTTCTTTCAGAATACATGCCTTCTCTAGACATTTCATCGAGCAAACGTCCTCCAGAACATAGTTCCATCACAAGATAGAAAGATTCACTATCCTCATACACGGCCTTCAGCGTCACAACCCCCGGATGCCCAGAAAGGTGTTGCATAATCTCCACTTCGCGGTGCACAACCTCCTCCCCTTTCCGCAATGTCTTGCACGCAAACTCCTCCCCAGTTGCCTTGCTCCGACATAACACCACCGATCCAAACTTCCCTTTCCCTATTGTCCTATCCAATTCATAATCCTGGGCAATCTTCTTCTTCCTACCCAATCGAGTCACTGAATCAATGCAACCAATTTTCCGCTTAAGACCCCTACCTGGTAACTCCAAGCTTGCAGCCCCGCATGCTGGGGCAGTAGCAACCCCATTAATAACACTCCTACGTGAATCAATTTGCGAAACTACCCCCTCCCTACATTTCTTTTTCCTTCTCGAATAATCTTCAAGTGACAAATGTGACCACCGGAATGCCAATTGAGTCTCCTCTTCAAAATCATTTTGACACCCTTCGGAGATCTCAGCCCCCTTCCTCTTCTTCCCCAAACACTCCATAGAAATTCTATATTCTTAACCTGTCCCACGTTATCACATGGAACCTATATAAACTAACTTTCACCTCGTCCTTCCAAATTCTCCTAAAAAACTAAAATCATAAACTAGGTTAGTCCCAATAATATCCCTTTTCACCCACTTTCATCTAATAACATAACATAACATAACAATTCAACCAATAATATTAAGTCACCAGCGATGCATCAAGGGCACCAATTCTTGGTACAATCCTGCAATTTAAGCCAATATTTATATCAGAAACAGTTCCACAAACAAGAATCCACCATCATTGAAACCTCAGACAGAAAGCAACATCACAGCGACATTCCAGAAAAAAAGACCAAGAGATTCCGATATTCATACCTTGAAACCTAGAACAAATCTTGTATTTTTTCCTGCGCCCCATTTGCAGAGACGGGCCAAAGTATAAGCTTTCTCTCAATAACAAAGCTTAATCTTCAAGGAATTCTAGAATATCTGGAATGATCCCACAAAAAAAATCCCCAATAAATTCTCCAGAGAATATACAAGACGACAATTAATTTCGAATTAAAATGGAAAATTAATAAATTGTCGGTGCATCAGATATATAAAATTTATAGCCAGAGAGAATGGAAACCTCTTCGCAGGAAGGAAAAGGATAAATTGGTGTTAGTTCCCGCTGCGCTGCAGTAGATTGAGAGTTGGGACACGGCTGCCCAAATCGACGGTTGGATCTTATACATTGTGCATTACTCCTAGTTTAGTCATAGTACGCATTTTACATATATATATATATATATATAGGATTGGATTCAAATAAAAACACATTCAAAAATAAGAAATGAGAACAAATTTGAACCATTGATTTTGAAGATGTGTAGTTGTGATTAAATCAAATTAGGGTATAATGGTAATTCTGAGAATATTACGAAAATAACCGTCTCTTAATTATAGGAATGTGATAACTTAATCTTTAACCATTGATTAATGGCAAATGGATGATTAAGATGAATTTTTATTTCTTATTTTAAGGGGTTTGATTATAACTCAACCTATATATATATATATATATATATATATATATATATATATATATAGGATATAGATCATATAGGAATGTTAAGTATTGTGAGAAATAAGAATAAATCACATCCATTTATTAACATCAATCAGTGGTACAGATTTAACTAACGTGTGCTGAATATTGTGCTAAATATGCTATACTTTAGACTTCCGAAAATAATGCTAAGGATATTTGTGTAAATTTGGTAAACACAAAACCGTTACTTACCTATTTCTCAGGGATTACATATCTTCTATTTATGGATTGGTGTATGTTTTCAACGCAAAGAACATATTCACTTTTTTACGCCATAATTCTGTTATAGTTTGATAACTTTCTTTGTGTTATAGGATTCATGGAAAAGCAAGGTAATTCTTCATGCTTTGAATCATGTTAATGATATTCCTCTTTATGTTGCACTTATAAGGTATATGTGTTGCATTTACTTTGAATCACCATTCGTCAAATATTTAAGTTGTCATTTTATTGAATGTACTTCGTTTGTTTATTTGAACCGGTAATTTTTTTTTTATCCTATTCAAAGTTTCGTTATTCATTTATTTTGGCTCATTAGTTTACATTTCTTGAACTTTGATGTGTATTAATCAATCTGTGTAGCTTTTTTGTTTCAGCAATCTGTGTAGCTTTTTTGTTTCACTAATGTATTCAGCGTTAGATTAAGTTATGTTGCACTATTGATGTATACATGTTGCATTTACTACGTAGTACCTTTGCACAATATTTATAAATCATATTTTTCTTTATAGTGTTTCTAATAATAAACACGTAATAATTTATTTATAAATTTATTACTATGTTAACCGTTACCTACCTATTATTGTGGGATTTCAAATCTTCTATTTATGGATAGGTTTATCCTAAGTATATATTGTTTTCGACGCCTAGAACATATTCAATGCAAGAAAATATAGTTCTGTTCTAGTTTCATAATTTTCGTGGTGTTCTAGGCTTCATGGAAAATCAAGGTAAATTTTCGTCGTATTCTAGGATTAATGGAAAACCATCTTAAGGATATACTTGTGTTTTGTTGCACTTTGTATGTATATTTGCCGCATTTCCAACAAATCGCCATTGCACAAAATATATAAGTTGTTAGTTTCTTGAATGTACTTCTTTTTTTTATTTGAAGCAGTAATAATTTTTATCTGATTTTAAATGTATATTTGTAGTTTTCTTGATTAATTTATTTTATCTGGTTAGTTTATATTTCTTGAACTATGATGTATTTTATTCAATCTGATATTCTATCTTTCCTTTATGTTTCTGATTAATGTGACCTCTGTGTATATATTACTTTATTCATTGTTAGCTTAAGTTATGTTGCACTATTAATGTATACATGTTGCATTTACAACGGAGTACTGTTGCAAAATATTTATAAATCAGAATTTTATTTAATGTGTTTCTAAATTTTTTATTGTATTGTGTTATTTTCGTTTGAGATTGATTTTTGTTTATATTAGTTGATGTTATTCTTAATTTATCAGCAATGCTTATTTTTGAAGTTTGTATTCATTTGATTTTAATTTTTAGTTTTGTTTTACGACTTAGTTTACTAATATATATTGCATTCGTGTCTAACAATATAGCACACCCTATATCTTATTCTTTGCACATAATCAAATAAAAGGGTATAATTTTAATTTATTTCTATTTTGCGAGATGATGTGGAGGTACGCAAAAAATTCCAATGACCTTATTTACCCGAATTGTTTGTTGGAAGGTTTTAATAACCTAAATGAGGTGAAAAGTTTTATCGAGTATGGTGTGTTGTGCGGTTTTGGAAGCGTATGGCAACTTTAGTCAAGTACGATGATGATCTTTGTAGTTTGGCGTTATATAATTTGTAATAAAGAGGGTGTTAAAAAAATAGTTTCCAATTCTCCAAGTAAAACTCAATCTTCTATTACAAAACGTAAGAGGATGTCGACAAGGTCAGGATGCAGGGCGCGTGATGCTGGTGTAGGTTATGTTGTATCAATGTTTGTGGAGGGGCACAATCATCCAATGGTGTCAGATGGTTACAAACATCTCATGAAGTGTAATAGAAAGATTAGTTCTGCACATGAGATGATGATTGCTAAATGCCGTAGGGTGAATATAGGACCTATGCATTCATTTAGACTTTTTAAGGAGCTAGTTGGAACTTTTGAGGATGTTGGTTGTACTGCCGTTGAATTCAAGAATTATGCGTGATATGAGGGCATTCTCTAATGGTGTTGATGCGGAGATTTTGCTACGTAAATTGGGCGAAAGCGTGAGTTTTGTAGTGGATTTAAGTTTGAGTATCAACAGGATGAATGGAATCAGTGAAGAGCATTTTTGGGCGATTCTCTTTCTATTGCAAATTACCATATATTTGGTGAAGGTGTGTCATTTCTTTGCCACTTATTCGACTAACAGGTAAGTTCATTTTAATAATGTTTTCAATTCCAACATTAAATGGATAATCGTTTGTTAGAAGGATCATTTATTTTTTGAGTGATAAGTTTGTTTGAGAAACATATAGAATAACGTTTCGCTAAGATTTTGAAACACCATGATATCTTATTTTTAATTACAATTATTAATTACTGTTTTGATGAACATTAATAATGTTTTTCATAACAGTGTTATATGCGAATGAGTGTTGTGTAGCTATATTTTCAAACTAATTCTGTTCAACATTATCTAAATAGTGTTCTGCGAATTTAGCAATATATGCAATAATTCGCGTAAAATGTTATATTTTCAAACTTGCGCCGTTCAACATTTATTTAAATAGTGTTATACGAAGTTAGCAATATATGCAATAAATCTGTTCAAATTAATTAATTACATCATTTTTTTCACATAACGGTATAAAATGATTTTGCACGCTCACGGTAAAGATAATCACGGTAATTGTGTGACTTTTGGAATTGGCTTATTAACTAGGGAAGACTTTGAATCATATTCATGGTTGCTTTCTAAATTTTTGGATTGTATGAATTTTCCTCCGAAAATGTTGATAACGGATGAGGACCCTGCATTGAAGAAGGCTGTTGCAGTAGTTTTTCCGAACACAAGACATAGATTCTGTATGTGGCATATTATGCTAAAGTTGCGAAAAGTTCAACATCATTGAATGATGATCGACTTCAAACAAAGATTTAACAACATTGTTTGGTCGAGATAAATGAACCGGATGCATTTGACCAATTATGGAATGAATTTATCAATGATTATGGATTATCCACTCATAAGTGGTTTGGTAAGATGTTTTCTTTGCGTTCTTTTTGGATTCCAGCATATTTTCGAGATTGTGAAATGAGTGGTTTATTTAAGACTACATCTATGTCTGAGAGCGAAAACAGTTTCTTCAGGCAGTATCTCAATGCGAACTCGGACTTGGCTGAATTCTATATTCATTTCGGAAGTGCTCTAGATGCCCAACGTAATACTCATGATCAGTTCAGCTATAAAGATGAAACATGTATACCTGATCTGAAAATGCATTTTCCTATAGAACGTCATGCATCCTCTATATATACGTACAATATATTCTTGAAGGTTCGATCCGAGATTGAGCGACTATTCATGAGTGTCGTATATTGTCTATGAATAATCAAACGATCCGACAAGTTATTACGTAGTTGATAATGGTGGATTGATTTGAAGTTGTTCGTATTTTTCGGAGGAATCGATATCATGTTCATGCAAGTATTACACACGCAATGACTTGTTGTGCGATCATATTTATTTGATGATGTTGAACATGAATATGAAAGAAATACCAGTTAAATATATTTGCAATAGGTGTACAAAGTATGCATGCTCTGATGTTGTTAGGGAACGTAACAACAATCGTTATTCAGATGGTAGTGGGAATAACGAGTTGTTCTTTGAGGCTTGTAAATGCATCGGATTGGTTGAGGGTCCGTCCGCAAAGCGGAGCTTTTGGATATTTTTAAAGAAGCTTCCGCGAAGTTTTTAGATGGTGTGCATCATGATGTTACTGATAAAGATAAAGATGCTATGTTTGAGCAATATTATGGTTCAGCTAAACCAACAACGGTTAGATTACTTCCGCCTCCGGTAGTTAGTACTAAAGGTAGTGCCAACAGGAAAAAATCTAACAGGGAGAAGGCTATAGAAGCTGCAAGCAAGCCTAAGAGGAATTGTCGGAAATGTAATACTTTAACGAATCATGATTCCAGGAATTGTCCTGAGAACAACAAGGTTTAGATTTTTATTGTTTTTATGTAGGTTGTTTAACTTATACATTTTATGATACACTTCATTACTTCCGTTATTAATTTTCAATTTATCTGTACGATGTGTTCATTGTTCTAAGAAACTATATGATACAATTATAAAAAGATGTGATATATTTAATTTTTATAAGTTTTAAACATATATAAATTACGCATATACATAAGTATGTGCTACATATACGCTTTTCAGGTGCAGTATATCATATAAATTTTTTTAGAAAGCTGTTGTGTGATACAAACATATTAATCATATGCTATATATAATTGGAGATATGTAGTACGATATTATTAAATGACTGAACAAATACAAACAAGATGATAAATATATTTGTGCTAATAGGGAAAACTACACAAATCCCATAAAATGTATGAACAAATACCCAATCGTTATAAAAACATGCAAAATCAGGAAGAGATACCCCAAATAGCCTTGAAAAAACATTGTCTGAGGAACGAGTTGACTTAAAATGAAAAATTGCTAAAATCGGGAATCTTGACCGGAGTGGAATCAGGTCGTCCGATCGGTTTGATCGGATCTTCTCATCGATCGGATCCGATCGGATTCCTCCCCAATATATACGGACTCTCCTCTCGAATTCACTCTCAACCTCTCGGTTCCTCCCTCCGATTCCACTCTCCTTCACTCTCCTCCCGTATTTCACTCTCAACCGCCATTCCTTCTTCGCTCTCTCGGATCGGATAGCTCGTGGCGAAATCTCGCACCATGGCTTCTCGGTGCGTCGTCTCTCTTCGCTCTCCGGACGAAATCCGATCGGTGTTTAAGGAATCCGGCCGGTCGGATTCATAAACACCGATCGGATTCCGTCAACAGACCGATCGGATTTCTTATTTTGTTAGTTAAGCGTGCTTATGCTATTATTCGAATTTATTAGTTAAAGCGTGCTTATTATCATAGTTTATTAGTTAAATCGCTTATCATAATTAAACACCTTATCTTAGTTTATTAATTAAATCGCTTATCATAATTAAACTTGCTTATCTTAGTTTATTAATTAAATCGCTTATCATAATTAAACTTGCTAATCATAGTTTATCATAGTTTATTATGGTTTATTAGTTAGTTAAATCTGCTTATCATAGTTTATTAATTTTAAACGTGCTTATCTACAAATGCAAAATATAGGAATCCCCACCTTAACTTGACTTGAACATAAAAGTAAATAAGACCCACACACGCCGCCTTAACCTGCTTATCATAATTTATTAGTTAAACGTGCTTATTTATTGATAATATCATAATTTATTAGTTAAACGTGCTTATTTATTGATAATATCATAATGTATTAGTTAAACGTGCTTATTTATTAGTTAATCCTGCTACTTAATTAGCACACATGCGTTTAATATGCTATTATTTATTTAATATGTTAAAATGTATATTATGATTTATTATGCTTAATTATGCTAAACGTGTTATTATGCTTTATTATATGTTTTATTTTTATGATATTTATACACTTTATCGTTTTTATTGTTAGGGTGATGTTGATTATGTGAGAACCGAGATGATTAATGTTGTGGTCCAAATTAGCACATATTATAGGATCAATTATTTAGATATCATTAAGACTAGATTATTGGAGATTGGTGGTGAAGAGTTCTTGGATAGGTTTGCTAGTGGATGCTTGATCATTTACTTAGCTGGAAGCCAGTGCAAAAATATCATGGCTTTGCACCACGTGATTTCCGTCGATTATGACGAATGATGGTCTAGTATGGTTTCATATGAGCGGACGAGCATTTATTTTCTTGTTCATGACTATGCACTAGTCACCGGTTTAAGTTTTGGAAGCTCGTCTTTCAATCTTAGTAGAAAGCACCGGTTGCAACATGTTCGAGTGTTTAGAGCTTTACGCCGTTCGACCATATATCTATTGCGGACTTAGTAGAGCGTTTTTCTGATAGGAGCGTGCATATAGATGATGCGGATGGTAGTTTATACCTCCGTGCTGCGCATATTATTATGCTATACGGGATGCTATTATCTGTAGATCCCAGAGTACTGGTGGAGTCGTGGGTCTGGGCATTGGTCGATGATTTGGATTTATTCTCTAGATTTTCGTGGGGTGCATATTCGTATCAGTGTATGCGCCACTACTTATATCAAATTCAACCGAAGAAGAAATACCATTTTTATGGACCAGCTTGGGCATTGGTTGTTTGGTCGCTCGAGATCATACCTGGTCTGGGTGGGGCTGTTGGGAAATATGTAGACCAGTATGTCTACCACAGATGCTTGAGATAGAGATTGAGAGCAAGTCCTCGATCGATGATTTATCAATTTTATTTGAATCTCGTGTACTACTTTTGCATATCCTAAAATTTATGTTATAATTTATTATTTAAATTTTGATTAAGTCTTGTTTATTTGAATTGTATATAGACTATATGAATATTCGGATCATCGGCTACGGAAGAAGAAATAGACACATGGTCTTGGATATCACTCGGACACGACGAGGCGTTTGGTGTGCCCTATATAGAGCCCCAAAATCCGTTGAGGATGGCGAACAATTTCCCCACGAGCACGAGTCATTAGTGGTGACGATGATGGGAATTCTCGTGCCTCAGG
The DNA here is from genome assembly GCA_036937905.1 of Salvia rosmarinus. Classification (NCBI taxonomy): domain Eukaryota; kingdom Viridiplantae; phylum Streptophyta; class Magnoliopsida; order Lamiales; family Lamiaceae; genus Salvia; species Salvia rosmarinus. Next base: position 77,289,718 of record CM072815.1, on the reverse strand, counting down.
GTACTTCATGTTCGCGTGCGAGCGTGTACGAGGCGGCATCCGTTGAGGAGTCACATCACGGTGCACATGATATTGAGGGCTCCGATCGGAGAGCACCGTCCACATCTCGTCAAGCAGAGAAAGCGAACCAGTCCTCCTCCGACTTCTTCCTCGAGCGGCGATCACCTACGACCCAGTGATCGTCGGTTCTTAGAAGGACTATCGAGGCGTGCTCGGAGGGTGATCGAGCTATCGAGGAAGCACCTTGAGGAGGTTGAGGTACGGATGACGACAAAGTTGAAGGGTTGGTTTAAGGGTTGGTTGGTGCTGTCCGTCATGGTCGTTCGCGACGTGCAAACCCATTCTCCATCCGATCATCATACTCGTCCGTGACACGGCAATCGATTGATGAGCACGGAAATCGGTGATGGCGAGACATGCGAGCGCCGCCACTCGACATTCGTACGCGAGTTTGGTAGGACTAAGGCCATGCCATCCTATCGAGAACCACCTCGTGCTTCCTATCGTGAGCCACCGTGCATATCGAGAGCCACCTCATACTTCCTATCGGCACCACATCCCGACTCCTATCGTGATCGCTCCGCTACTATCGAGGAGCCACCTCCGCCTCCCATCGTGACCACCTTCGCTACTATCGTGAGCCACCACCTCCTTCCTCCCATCGCACCACCTCCGCTTATCGCAGACCACCTTCACTTCATTCACCGATATGTTTGATATTTTAGTGATTGTGGACAAGTAAGTTCAATTTAATTAAATAATTTAAATATTTTGTGTTTATTTAAATATTTCTAAGTCGAATGATATTTTCTACGCATGATTGTCGATTGGGATGACCTCAGAAGTCCCGCAGCAGATCACTACTACGGGAATGTCCGATTATGGACACGGTGGATGACTTTAGGGATGCCGTGCGAGGATCACATCGGGGAATGACGAAGGCATGACATCGGGATGACGGAAGGACGGGCAGTATTGTGGTGACACTAGTGCTATACCTAGGAAGAGTGGCCGACAATGATTCCCATCGATGGCCCTATCATCTCCATATGTTGTTCTTGGCAAACCGCGTGAGTTTGATCGGCGTTAGTGTCGAACTTCAAGCTCTTCCTTGAAGCCACCCTCACGCACGGTGATGATTTCAGAGTGGTGGAATTCTTAATCGGGCATTTTTCATGGATATTCTTAAGCCGACCACTTATTATCTGAGACGTAAGTACTTTGAATTTCTAAGTATTCGAATTTATTTTAGTTGAATTAATTGATTAATACTTATACATTGATTGTTCTTATTGTAAGCGATTGATCCATTCATGACGAGTGTAGAGTGAGGCGATCAAGGGCGATCTTGTATTGTCCACCATGAACAATGCAAACACGATTATATTGGACACCTCCTTCTATGTAGTATTGATTTCCCAATAATTTACATTCATTTATTTATTGTTTTGCTCAATTGATGTCCGATTAATTTATTTGAATGTCTCAATGAATCCTTCAAGTTGGTTGGGAAGCTTGTTCAAGCGGTTGGAGGGCCCCGAGAGTATTATTTCCACGATTAGGGCACGGCGGAATATCCCTATGATCGATTGGTCCAACATGCAACAGGTGATTTTTGTAATTCAAAATCATGTTATATATTTAAATTTTAATATATTTAATTTGAATAATTTAAATTATTTTGTAATAATTGTGTTATATATGTGATTATACCGTGCCTTATCGATGCACACTACGTCGTCGCTGTTATCAAAGTGCTTGACTGGACGCTTGATCTATATGATTCGATATATTGGAGATTAGAAGATCATGCCAAAAGACACCGCACCGAGCAGATGGCTCCCCTATTGCATTTATTTGCATTCATCCTGGATGAAGCTGATTATTGGAGCTTCAACGATACGGGCATATCGAAAAAAAACGTGCCACTTGAATTATCTATCCCGTCACCTGATAACCAGTTCGCCCAGAAAGACGGCGTCGCTTGTGGTCCATATGCATGCATGTACGTTGAACGTGCGATATCCGGATCGCCGAGTATTAATTGGGGGACTACTCATATATCACCATATAGGAAAATTATAGCTACTTCTATTTTTGAGTTGTGTGAAAACAGGTAGAAAACTTGAATTTAAATGTGTAATATCTCAAATTTCAGCTTTTATTAATATTTGTAAATTTAAATGTGTACATATAATCTTTTTGGCTAATAACATACTTTCTCCGTGTAAATTTAAATGTGTACATATTTTATCGTGTAGGTGGATTAGAAAAACACAATGTATAAAATTTAATGTATATATAATAGTGTTTTGATTATTATTATTATTATTATTATTATTATTATTATTATTATTATTATTATTATTATTATTATTATTATTATCATTATCATTATCATTATCATTATCATTATCATTATCATTATCATTATCATTATTATTATTATTATTATTATTATAGCACAACACAATGTATAAAATTGAATGATATAAAAAGAATAACAATAAAGGTGCAAATACAATATTTGAAATATTAAAAAATACAACAACTTTAATTAATAAACATGCCTTCATCTATTCGATTTGGACATTTCCTTCGTGTATGTCACGGTTCCCTACAATGATTGCATTTCTTTGGTGCTCGGCGTCTCATCGCTAGACGATTCTCCCATATCGTTTGTAGGCACTCTTCTTGTAGACCTTTCACCACCGGATGGAATCCGACTTGTTCTAGGTCGTCCAACTGTCTTGTCACAATAGGAGGCAATACATTCGCTGAGCTACCTCATTTGGAACCACCACTCATTGTATTGAGGACATGATTCACTGCACCATTGTATGTCTCAATTAAAGTGTTGGTCGTGTAGTAAGATTCGACGTAATTGTGGATGGATTCTCAAGCCTCCTTGTCGATGAAAAGTATTAGTATGAGTTACATGAAAACAAAGCGACGTGTAGTATTAGTATTAAAACTTACTTAATGGCAGAATTGCGTGTGAACACGGCATCCGTCTTGGTTAAATTCTCGACAATCACACAATTTGAGTTGAAGATCGACCAGGAAGTTCCTAACGCCAGACTGCACCCTATATTTTGCATTTGTAGACCTCGTCGTAGAGTAACGACGACTTTTGGACACCGCTATTGTAAGCTTTTTCACTGTTTCCTCAGTGAGATAGTTGTTCGACCTACGTGCTGCTGCTCGTCTATCATTGAACCACTGCTCAATTACAAGTCTGATTGCCTCCAACATTGAGCATATTGGAAGACGCCTCGCCCATAATAATCGAGAGTTAAATGACTCTGCTGCATTTGATGTTAAGAAACTAAAACGGCTCACGGGGGACTTTGAACAGGCCCATTTTTCGGTCCTACGGAGCGGTTTGTGGTATCTTTATCATTTATGCTTTCGATAGCAGACATAGCACGTTGGTATTGTTTGGGCTCGTATGCATAAGCGACTTCTTGGAACATTTCCACCATAGTACCGCTTCTGGCTGTTTGATCTTGTTCGATAAGTGGTAGAAGCATAAGGCGTGATGAGCTTGTGGAAATACTCTCGATGGCGTTAGCTATGGACACGTGTGCGTCGAGACAATTAAGAGTTTTCTAGTATTTCCAAATACCCGTTGGATGCGTGAGATAAACCATGACCAAGATTCATCATTCTCAATTGGCCCAACACCATACGCCAACGGAACACTTGCTCATTGGCATCCGTTCTATCGCAACAAATAAAATTCCGCTTATTCTTTCTCTTGAGGTGAGTACCATCTACGACGATCACCGGTCTCAAACAAAAATAGAAGGGCAATAGATGCAGCGAGAGCAACGAATGATGCCGAATCGACCATCACCATCGACCTCATAATCGGTAAATGTACCGGATTAAATGCGTGTCAACATCTGCGGATAACTGGCGGCATTTGGAATGACCGATCATGCCGACCGTATATCAACTCAATCGTTGTATGTCGGGCTCATAGCGCCACATCATAACGATGCGGATACCAAAATCATGTTTCAACTCGACCATAATTGATTTAGGCTTCATGATTTCACTGTTGTGCGCATTTTTCGAGCATATCTGCTGCAACTATCTTTGAATGAACCTTGATGGTCCAACACAACCCAAATCACGGTGGCATTTGTGTTCGATATAAACTTATAAACTTTCCAAATATTACCTCGTTGGGCAGCTCGTAACTCAAAATTACACCTCTCGAGTGCTTTCATTTAAATATCGATCGTGTTGTATCGAGCGACCAACAACGTATTCGCCCCGCCCATATGCCACACACCAACAGAAGATAGAGGTCATCTTTGCTATAGTAATATGAATTATTACTCAATTCTCTATCCCTTGTCGGGTCCATTTCACTAGCAACAAGTGAGGTGCGGCGTTGAGCGGAATGAGGAACTAACCGATTAGTTAGTTTTTCAAACATCGGGTTGGTTGACATCTTACGGATAGGTGCTTGGATTAATCAAAGATAATAGTTTGGGAAGTCCTCCTTCTTCTTGAATCCATCCGCAAAATCAATAAGCGTATTATTTAAAATTGATTGTTCGGATGGTCGTCGAAAACATCTGAGTCGGTCTCTTGAGATCTTGGTCTCATGTACATATTCTTCTTCTTCTTCGTCTTCTCCATCAACATCATCATTCTGAATAGGAGTTGTTGGCATTGTTGTCTCCGTAGTGTGCCTTTGGGATTCAGAAAACCAATCACCAGAAAGCATACTTGGAACATCTTGTAAATATTCTTCTTGCATCTCTGTGTGGATCAAATGATTGGGCTCTCCCGGGTTTGATCCACTCGCAATATTTGTAGTATTGTGAACTACATAAACGTGTGGATATTCTTCGTACATGCACAATCGAGCAAACAGTTCATCATCGGTTAACAATGATTTTATTATCCGACCATATCGAGATGTGGATAAATAAAATAATTGATAATCCGTGCTCAATTCATTGGCCTGCAATACGTGATTGATATAGTATATGAGGCTGCAAAGAAAACGATCTGGAATTTGGGCAATTTGTTAACACCCGCCAATATACGTACAATCACTATCAAACTCTCCACCATAATTCACAGTAATGAATTTCCAATTGTCCATCTACATAAAGAAAGAATAAATAAAAATATTAAAACAAAATTCCCAATCAAAATATACGTACATGTAAATATAGTATATTATTCTTTGGGGTTGCTGGCGAATTACCTTTGATATTGGAAAATGATTGAATTCTCCGTGGTTTTCCTTCAAATACGCTGCTTCAACTACAATTTAAAATTTTGGAAAATGAAGTTATGAGATGTGAATGAATGAATGAATTCGTAAATTTTATAGAAGGTAAACAACAACAAATTATGGGTGTCTGTGTAGCATTCACGTGAAATTACTGTAGCTACAATGAATTCAGACTCATTATTGTACAAATTTACTGTAACAACAGTAAAATCAGACCTATTATTGTACTAAATTCAGACCTATTATATCAGTTCCACGTGAATGAATTGAATGCTACAATAATTTGAGAGAAAATTCAAAGCACTTATTGAGGCGAAATAATAAAAACAAAAAAAAAAAAACCGATCGGATCCGGTCGGTGTGTATGTCTCGGATTCAATGCACACGACGGAATCCGATCGTATGCAATAAAACGACATTGAATCCGATCCTTCCGATCGGATTCCGGTCGTTCCGATCGGAATCCGACCGAGCTCCCAATAGGAGATTTCCATTTTTTAATCCGCTCGTTATTTTACACGAAAAAAAAAGTCGACATGAGGGTATATTGTCCATACAATATAAACTACACGATTTTGCATGTTTTATCCCATTGGGTATATATGCATATCTCTTATGAGATCGGGTATACGTGCATCGCGCCCAATATATTTTATGTGCTATATGTATTTATATCATATGCAATATTCAGAATAACATATGCTATAGATCGGAAGATGATAAATACAAATACAAACAAGATGATAAATATATTTTATGTGCTATATGTATTTATATCATATGCAATATTCAGAATAACATATGCTATATATCATCTCAATTACAATGTGTTAAACGTAATATTATAAAGTGCTATAATTATATTAAAAATATGCTATAGATCGGTAGATATATGCAACACCAGTGTAATGTTTATTAATTGACGTAAAACACAACTGATATAGTAGGTCATGTTTATCAACAGTAATATTATTGATGTTCAATATGTTATTAACATATGTGCATTTGTTTGGGACACAGGTTATATTATATTAACAAAATACTACAACACAAAATTTGAAGTTTATGTATCATATCTTGTATTATTGAACAATTCATATAATAATGTTGTATACTCCGAACGTTTAATTCTAGCGACTCGGCATGTTATTACATAATAACAAAATCAATGACTTATTGGTCTCAACATTTAATGAACAATTTACTACAAAAATATAAATATAAGAACCATAGAATATTTCATAAAATACTTTCAACATAAAATCAACTCTGATATCATGACGTTCAATGTCAATACATAAAAAAACCACAAATCATCCAAACAACTAAGTCTCATACACTGTTTTAAATGTCGATATAAATAACCAATTAACCAAATAACATTGTTTCTACTTTCATATCTCGCTTTGAAGTCACATCACGGTAAAATATTTACGCACTTGCCATTATTGTATCCTTCACTATATTTTGCTCCCAACAAATCATTTCGCACGATGTCGAACACGCATTGTTAGCAGTTGTTTGTAAGGATTTGTCGTAATTCCAGACAGCCATTTCTAGAAACGTTGCCCATGAATGTCTCAAGATGTCGCATCAAATATATTCCACTATCCACTGAATTTCTCTTGTCTCCCCATCTTATTGTTGGAATTTCAAAGTTACCTCTTTCAACAATCTTTGATTTTGATCGCTGTTCTCTGAAACTCAGGTATTCAGATAGTATATCACGCTAAAAAAATTAAAACAAAGTTTAATGTTAATAAGTATGAAAAATATCAATTTAATTAATTATGTATAATAAATACTATATAATATTATATATACATCATACCAAATTAGTAAGTAAATTGTCATATTTTTCAGTCTGACATTCACTTGCAGCATCATTCATACTATCAATGACAAATTTTTTCTCACTCTTCACATCAATGCATAGTGCAAAGTATTTCTTGCTTCTGTATATAGGAAAGAAAAACTACAAATAGAAAGATAAAGCATTATATTCCTATTATTTAAATAGAAACATAAATAAATACATAATAAATATAACTTACGATGTCAATATCCTTTAATTGGATGTGTTGGTTGCTCTCCAGCTCGGCTGTAATATTATCAAAAAATGAATCCCTTCTAACTTCATGAGAAATGTCTCTTGCTACCGGTGAGTCCGTCTATGTATCAAACAAAAATACCACATATATTTGGTAATAAAAGTAATATTAGTAGATCAATACAAACATAGGGCTATATGTTATGTTTACAGTTAACTTTGCATAATTTTTCCCAGAACAAATATAATACTGTCATATGTGCTATATATTTTCCAACATATGATACATATAATGTTGTATATGCTACAAATAATGCACACATTACTTTTTAGCATATACAATTTGAAATGACTACTTTATGTGATCTGTATATATCAGTCTTTTAAATAAAATAAATATAATTTTATATGCACATGTGCTATATATTTTCCAATATATGATACATGTAATATTGTATATGCTACAAACATTTCGAAATCACTATTTTATGAAATTATTATATTACTAACAGATGATGCATATTGATAGATGTATGCAATAAAATCATTGAATATAAAATACTTTCAAGAAAACTTACACCAATAAAAGTACTTGCAAAAAATCTTCTTGGAGAGCCATTACCACGGAACTTTTCCATATTGTTAAGCATTACACACCATGCGTCCACTACACCAACTCCTATAATGCTATCCTTGGACAACGTAGCCATATGCTTTCTTGTTAGTTCTATGTCTCCATGTGCAAACAAAGTTTCTTCCCTAATGGTAACAAATAATTATAATCATTTTATAATTAAACAATAATAAAAATGAAAAAATGATGAATTAATCATACTCATTAGGTGTAGAGTTGTAGAGCGCATAAATTCCACACTTTAATTCTTTTTTCGTGAGACTCTTGCATACGCTGATCTTTCTTACCAAAAATGGAGATTTTAAAGCAGTAGGCTTAATTGAAACACTCTTACTTCTCTGCTTTTTGTTTGCTGCAACCGTCACTGTATGTGAAATCTACAGGCATATTTATATCCATTAAGACAATAGTAACAAAAAAATATAAAATACAAATTTTACATAAAACATATAATAAAATTGCAACATAATATAATTACAAATTATACCACATAATTGCAATTTTACTTCCAAATATAACTGTATATTTAGAGACCAAGCAACATCATTGCAACATAATATGATTTCAGACCGTACCACGTCATTGCAACATAATGTTATTACATACAACAACACAACAATGCATCCAGTTAAATTACGATGCGTAATATTAATTCCAAGTATCATTCTGACATCTTGTTTAATATTAATACAACCCAATCGAAACTAGTTTTTCCTTTTGTACCCAACAACAACCTTCTTTTTCAACTAGGGTTGGTCACATACATTCTCTCAAAGTTGGTTCAAGTAGAATCTGCTCCACTCCATGTACTTGAGTAATCTTTCTGTCGTAATAAATTATTGTGGAAATGTTTTATGTTAATGATGGTGTGAGTAATATATATAACAAACAACAAATAATTAGGTCATCGGTGAGAAGATTGCATCCAAATAAAATTTCCTGCATACATGCATTCCATATGCAACAGTATAGTAAATGCCTAGATACTCAGTAACAGATTTATCAATGATGTTATGCAATTAAAATACAGATGCCACACAATCAACATTATATGCAACATAAATAATACAATGTGCATTGAGTACCTTTATTCTATTAATGTGCCAAGATTTATAGAATCAGAATTGAAAATATGTTTGCAAATATAACTCAAATGCCACGAAAATACTAATTTCGAATTATATATGCTAAAAAATAAATAATTGACAGCATAAAATTGTATGTAAATCAACCAACTTGGAAATAATAACATGTGGTTTAAACAATGTAGTGATATTGTAGGAGGTTTGGTGTTTCAACCACTACGTGTTCTCGACAAACTGTTAATATGGAATAATAAATGTTTTCAATATCATCATACATAGTTATTTGGCAACCACAATTAAGTTAATATGCTATACATAGTTACTGCCAAGTTTAAGATTACAAAAAACAATGAAATCGTTTTAAATATTTGACAGCATGTTATTCTCTATGAAACCATAATATTGAAAATATCAACCTGTGGTTCAACTGTTGTTGTGATATTCTCCCGAGAAGTAGATATATCAACCCCTTCTGGGTTATCTGGAAACTGCTAATACGTAATAATCAATGCATTAAATAGCATATTCCATGAATTAATAACATGGCAACAAACAGTGAAAAATGAAGAACGTACATAGTTAGTGTGCAACAAAAGAAACTTTATGTGCTATATATAGTAACTTAGTGTGCCACAATACATAACCATATGTATTATATGTTAACCAAGAAACAACATAATATTGTTATCTTTCGTAAAATATGCGAAAACCGTAGAGACTATATTCTATTTAACTGTTACGACACATAGTTTTAAAAAGTAATGCCGAATAAAAAACACGTACTGGTTTATAATCAAATTGAAAAAAAAAAAAAGAGTATAACTAACAACGTTTGATATTGACATCCAAAAAGATAGCATAATATTGCAAATTCTTTGCACAAATTTAGAAAATATATTGCACAACAAAGCAATTCGATACGTATTTAGCACAATGGAGGACGAGTTTACAAAAAAAATTGAAAATTAAGAACATAAATTTAATGTGATATATAGTCACTCAATGTATTAACCCAATCTGTGCTAATTGAAAAATAAGAACATAATTTATAAGAAAAGTTTGCAGCCACAATACTTACCTCTGTTTGTAGACTTGCAACTACAGTATCAACAATACGTGTAGCCTCGTTCACAACACCTTCGTCACGATGTTCCACATCAATCCCCATACGCTGAAATTTTATTTCAAACAATTTACTCAAATAAATATACAATAAATGTTATAAATTGAAATTCATTTTATAGAAATTAATACATTACCTCCACTGCATCATTGATCGAAACGCCAACATTTTTTTCAACAGTATGTTGTGTGCTCCATAATTGAGTAAGTCCAAAACTAAAGGATGGCGTGATCTTCAAGTTTGCTAATGTATGCATCCTCTCGCAACAATGACATCCACGTCATCCCATAGTTTATGAACGTCTTTGTTGTTCCAAAAACAATCTTCATCTTCTGTCGTTTCTTGTGTTTGAGCAGCCCTTTGCTGAGAAACAGACAGAGTCGAACATGATATCGACTTGAAAGCTGTTTCTACTGTCCGCTGGAAGGAACGAGAAACAGCCACTTCTCTTGGTGCCGTCTCTATTATCTTCATCATTTCCACCGTAAGGGTTGCTATCTTTTTGGCAATGGTTAAAACCTCAATATTTGGACACACAACACTTCCACCGACGTTACCTAAAACTAAAACATCATTTCCGTCATCAGCGTTGACCTCAATCGGTGGATTTGGATATCCGTCACCAAAACCCCTTGATTTCTGCAGCTTGTCGTTTTCTCAAAGAATTGGTACTCCAATTACCGATAATCGGATAATGCCTAGGCACATATTGCAATTTATAAACAACCTTGTCAACATAAAAAACCTGCGAAAATAAATTTATACATCAGTTAAAACAAAACAGTAATAATAAAATAATAAACAATCATTAAATAAAAGAAGCTATTACCATCAAGAATAACAACGGTCCAACAAAAACTGAAGAATTCTTTTCCTCCCAGTATGTCTTGTGGTCAATCAAACTCCTCATAACATACTCTCCCCAGTTCCAATTTTTAACTTGGCCAACATTTTCCAAACAATTGAGTATATATGGTATAATATACCCATTGCGATCTTTCCATGAACGAGGATCAGATCATAATCATAAAATGACGCTTAAACCAATCCCCTCCATCTTCACAACTCAGCAAAGCATTATGTAACTTCTGAACAGAAACTCTATGTCGATGGGTATCGGGGAAAAACGTCATCCATTCATCAAATAGAGGAGTTGTATGTGTCTTTTGAAACCTAGACACGATTCTACGACCTTTGGGGAATCCATATACACGGTAAACGTCTTCCTGTGTTATATGAATTCTCCTATTTGAGGTTAGAATGAGCTCAGAACTGTGGTGGTTGAAGTTCGTCACAAGCCAATAAGCAAGCCGCATAGGCAGCTCTTTAATATTAACATCCCTAACATGTCCAAACCCTAACTCATCTATCGCTGCTCTCTGACGATCATTTAAACTTGCGAGAGTGTTAAAAAACGTGTTCAGATTACACCTAGACACCAGTTTAGGAAATAAACTATCACTATCGCATTCGGTTTATCTTCATCCTGATTATCATTTCCTATATCACTGGCCACTGCATCAGGTATCCCCTTTGGATCATTCCTTTTTTTTTCCGCTGTTCGTTTTGAACCTCTAAATGTAATCCTCGTTTCTTTCTAATTATATCTGCAGTCTTACTCTTACCTCGACCTATAGAAATGATAATATTAAAAGATTTGAATAGTAAGTAAATTAGAATTTAAAAGCAAATCAAGTACATATATGATTTATATATACAGTTACAATCTTTTGCCAAATATAACATATAATATGCTGTATACATGCATTCCATATGTAACAGTATAGTAAGTATCCAAGATACTCAATAATGTAATTTATCATTTTATGCTACCAAGATACTCGATAACAGATTTATCAATGTGTTAGCAATTAAAATGAAGATGCTAAACAATCAACTCTATATGCAACACAATAAATTTCAATGTGCGATAAGTACCTTTATTATATTAATACGTCAAGATTTATAGAATCAGAATTGAAAATATGTTTGCAAATATAACACAAATGCCACGAAATCATAATTTTGTGCAATACTATTAATGCAATGTGCCAAGAAACAAAACATGTTAAGTTTTTGTCAGTATATTATGACTAAACAGTTAAAAATATAGAGTCACATTCATGTGCAACAGATATAAATAATGTGCTGTATTCATTCCTTCCATTTGCAATAACAGATATTTTAATTATAAGTGCTAAACAATCATCGTTATATGCAACAAAAATAAAACAATGTGCATTAAATACCTTTATATTTTTATTGTGCAATGATATATAGAATCAGAATCTACATATTATTGCAGTTAAAACACAAATGCTACGAAATAATAATTTTGTGCAATAGTATTAATGCAATGTGCCAAGAATCAAAACATGTTAAGTACTCACAACTTATTATGTCTAAACAGTTAAGAATATACAGCGTCACATTCGTGTGTACATAATGTGTTGTATTCTTGCCTTACATATGCAATAGGTACAACATATTTTTAACTCAAACAGGAAACAAAAACTACATCATAAAATGACCAATTAAAAAACAGATGCTAAACAATCAACTTTATATGCAACACAAATAATACAATGTGCATTAAGTACCTTATATTTTTTATTATGCAATGATACATAGAATCAGAATCTACATATTATTGCAGTTTAAACACAAATGCTACGAATTCATAATTTTGTGCAATATTATTAATGCAATGTGCAAAGAATTAAAACATGTTAAGTATTGACAGACTATCATGTACAAAAGTTAAAAATATAAAGAGTAACATTAATGTGCAACAGATATACATAATGTGCTGTATTCATGCCTTCTATATGCAACAGGTACAACATATTTTTTACTCAACAGGAAACAAAAACTAATGCATAAAATGACCAAATATTCAATGCCTTATACATTCATATAATTCTTAATTCATTTATAAAGACAAAAGATTTAATGTTCTACTTTTGGACAACATATTTTAATCTCAAATAGGAAACAAAAACTAATGCATAAAATGAAACCTAATGCGTAATCAACAAAATTTTTTTTAAAAAAAAATACTAGATGCCAACACACGGAAAACGGAAGCATAGAATCAAATTGTTGTATCTTTGCAAAACAAAACGATTAAACCCTGTCAAACTCACCATCGTCCTGTTGAACAGCTTTACCCTTCCGTTTCCTTTGTTCTTCGTTTATCCCCACGAAATCATTATCAAGATCTGCTTTAAAAATACAAATGCTAAACAATCAAAATTATATGCAACACAAATGATTCAATGTGCATTAAGTACCTTCATTATATTAATGTACTATATTCTCGACTTCCATATGCAATTATTTAATTCGTGCAAGACATACAATATAATGATATTTAATTACAAGTGCAATTAAAAGCAGATGCTAAACAATCAACTTTATATGCAACATACATAATACAATTTGCATTAAGTACCTTTATATTTTTATTATGCACTGATATATAGAATCAGAATCTACATATTATTGCAGTTAAAACACAAATGCTACGAAATCCTAATTATGTGCAACATTATTAATGCATTACGCAAAGAATTAAAACATGTTAAGCATTGACAGATTATCATGTATAAAAAGTTAAAAATATACAGAGTAACATTAATGTGCAACAGATATACATAATAAGTTGTATTCATGCCTTCTATATGCAACAGGTACAACATATTTTTTACTCAACAGGAAAAAAAACTAATGCATAAAATGACCAAATATTAAATGCCTTATACAATAAACATTGTTGGGACAACCAATAACATTCACATAATTCTTAATTCATTTATAAAGACAAAAGATTTAATGTTCAACTTTTGGACAACATATTTTAAACTCAAACAGGAAACAAAAACTAATGCATAAAATGAAACCTAATGCGTAATCAACAAATTTTTTAAAAAAAAAACTAGATGCCAACACATGGAAAACGAAAGCATAGAATCAAATTGTTGTATCTTTGCAAAACAAAACGATTAAACCCTGTCAAACTCACCATCGTCCTGTTGAACAGCTTTACCCTTCCGTTTCCTTTGTTCTTCGTTCACCCCCACGAAATCATTATCAGCATCTGTTTTAAAAATACAAATGCTAAATAATCAAAATTATATGCAATACAAATGATAAAATGTGCATTAAGTACCTTTATTATATTAATGTGCCAAAATATAAAGAATCAGATTTTGAAATATGTATGCAAATAAAACACAAACAAAAACACATAGAGTTTGGACATCATACTATCACGTAAACATGTGGTTTATCCATATGGTTTCACCCAGTGCGCACCGAGTAAACACCACATGTTTGCTCATAGGACGGATAAACCATACTTGAAAATTCAGGTATGATAGACTCTAGGAACGTAGGTTTATTTAGTGCGTATCGGGGTAAACTCCATGTTCCAACTCATATGTGGAAAACCATATTTGGAAAATAGACTTAGATTATAGAGGCGTTAGTGAAATTTAAACATGTAATCTTTTGATTACATGAATCTTCTATACCACTAAATCATCCCAAATGAACAATATACAACTAAATCATCCCAAATGAACATTGTGTAGAGACGCGTTTGAAAATAAACCAAACCAGTTAGAATTCTCCATACACTATCTAGTATTTCTTCCACCGACGACGACGTTCCCCGACTTCATACCCAAGTAAAAGGATATCCCTGCAACTATAAATCTGTAAGTCCGCTATCAAGAACAACAATTCAAAAACCTGCCAAAAGCCAATTTGGGTATGCAACAGTACCCTCTTATCGCTTTCCAATAGGAGGTCGTTGAAATTCCTCATGATCTCCAACGACAAAGGATTGATAAACTTCTCAATAAGTTCCAGGAACTTCATCGGTGATTCCATTGAAAAACCATAGAAACCAATTAAACACCATTCTCCATCTTCACTACCAACTCCAATATCGATTTGCTTTTGTGAGTAACCTAACAAGGAACATTCATTTCTATTCTTCCATAAGAGACACAAGCCTCCACTTCTGCCAATGCTATCAATGGAGAAAACAACATCTAAACCCAAACATTGTTTTATCACCTCTACTATGGCCCTATGTGATAAAGTTTCGCATAAAAAAACCTAAACCGGCCGATAAACTAGAACGAGTTCTCATAAAATCAGAATTACGAGAAGGTGGCCAAGCCCCCTGCAATTCTAACTTAGGATTATCATTGATCCTAGTAAGCTTCGGGAATGGTGCCTTCCGATAAAAAAGAAAAACTTGGGCCATCGGTGGATGAGGGACATTCTAGTAGAAGATTGTTGTTGGTTACATCATGTGATGGTTCATTCTACTTCTCACTTCTCTTGCGTATCCTTTCATCCCTAAGGGTAGTCAAGTCATTTTGCTTCGAATTAACCCTTGTGAAACCTTTCCTCGTATCTTCAACCAAATCATTCTTATCATCTGTGAATTGCGTAGGATTATCTTTATGATTAGTGGAATTTGAAATGGCTGAGAATTTTGCTCCAACCTTCGTATTTCCATAACCGACGATAGCGGTTCTCCGTCAACTACCGATGCCCATCATGTAGTTGACCCTATTTCTGTAGATTTCTCTCTAACCTGAGACACTTATCGCCGCTTAAAGGTTTAGACCGACGATCATCAGCTTAAGCCAAACACCCCACTCCCTTACTTTATTAGCACTACATGTGGCGAAGAGTTCATCAAAACCGCTCCGAATGGCCCACTCGCCCACATAGAAAATAGAAAATATGCAATCACTCTTACTTAAAACTAGACACAGAAGATGATCCATCCGTCTTCTTTATACGTTTTCCATCTTTAGAGGCTTTGTGATATCGATAGCAACTCGGACACACATATATTATCTCCATGTTATAATTGAGTTGGTGGTGTCGTATTCAAGGAATTGACTAATAATATTTCCCAATTGTTTCCTAATACCTTCCGTGGTGTTAAAGGTGGTTCCATTAACATCAAGAACTATATCGTCCTTGAATACTTCGAGTCAATCTACATGTTAGCGATATTATACATCGCAAGGTATTATGTGGGTTCCATTATACACTCACTTTACATTCATTGAATTTATTAAAACTCGTACCGATAGAAACTAAGATCAGAGGAAATATTTTGTAACCATCAATACATGTTAGGAGTATTCAATTTTATTTTATTTTTTTAATCTGACACCAATAACTCAAGTGGTAAAGATGATCCATTTGCCTAAAATACTTATTTCAGAAGACGAGTCATCGAGAGAAATTGACCTTGATTTAGTCCCATTCAC
Organism: Salvia rosmarinus; assembly: GCA_036937905.1. NCBI lineage: Eukaryota > Viridiplantae > Streptophyta > Magnoliopsida > Lamiales > Lamiaceae > Salvia > Salvia rosmarinus. Next base: position 77,273,258 of record CM072815.1, on the reverse strand, counting down.
TGAAGGGGCGATGACTGCTAATGATCCGAGATTGTGTGAGCTCTCAAGTCATGAAAAAGATGTGCCCCAACACCGATACAATGCCAGAGCTTAATACATCAATTAAGATTAAGCTAACACTGCTCAATGTTCTCCCGAAGTTTCTTGGAAAAAAAAGAAAGAGTAGCCATAGAATTTATTGAGAGAGTTGATCAACATTTGTAAGGTGGAGACTAATTGGAGTAACGGATGAACAATTCAGATTAGCTGCATTTTTGTCAACCAAATAGGAAAAGAAAATGCTTGGTTCACTAGTCTCACACCAAATCACTGACTATTGTGTGCGTGTGTTGGCCTAGTGGTAGAGTGATTAATGTCCGAGGCCAAAGGTCTCGGGTTCGAGTCCACCGTGACGCGGCCTTTAAAATATCTGTATTTAATTAACCAAAAAAAAAAAAATCACTGACTACATGGGCCAAGATGAAAATTTAATTTATGGAACATTTTTTTTCCTCTGACTAAGATAAATGCACCGAAGAAGAAAATAATGGAGTCCAACAAAAGTTTGATGAATCTCTAAACAACCATTGGACAAGGTTCAAGAAGTTGGTGGATAGTTGCTCCAACCATAAATTTTCTGAGAGTGATTTGTTGAAGTATATATTTTTACCAAGGAAAGAGCGAGAACGTACTGACACTAAAATTCTTGTTAATTCATCAAGAAGATGAGGATTTTACAGACAAGAGAATATATATGATGAGCCCAATGTTTGTTCGCTCGCAAACAAGCTCCTCTGACTTGTAAGGAAAAGTTCAAAGAAAGAATGAGAGTGATACTATGTATTATGGTGGAGACGGTGTGACAAGAGCTAGACAAACAGAGAAGACAAAAACTTGGGTTAACTCCGACTCATCGTGAGCTCACCCTTGTTTTTTGTTAAAATAATTATATATTAATTATGGTGAGTAAGGATGATTAGATTTTGTTAATTTATAATTAAATTTATTTATTTTTAATTCATAATTGAGGTTTATTAATTTATAATAGGGTTTATTAATTCATAATTAAAGTTTATTAATTCAAAGTTAGGATTTATTAATTCACAATTAGGGTGTATTATTCAAAATTAGGGTTTATTATTTTCAAATAAGGTAAATTAATTCAAAATTAGGGTTTATTAATTCCAAATATGGTTTTATTAATTCAAAATTAATATATATTAATTCAAAATTATTATTTATTAGTTTACAATTAAAGTTTATTAAACTAATAAGTTTTAATTAGAATTAATTTAATTAATTAAGATTAATTAATTAATTGGATGGGTCTAACGCACGCACAGGAGATGGGACACTTGATCATTCATTGCCACCTAACTGAAAAGATAATTTTGCACGAGAAATTATCATGGAAATTTAGAATTATCATCAACAAAGAGAGATCCTTAACCGAACATATACAATCCGGATTGTAGAACATATATTCTCGCCGTGTCTAATGCATGTGGAGGCCACTCTACTACAAACTTATTCCTTCATAAACATATTACTTTTTTCGTGAATAAATTTAATTCTAATTGGCTGCAGGGAATAATATCATTTGTTGTTCCAAGAGGGATTTTCCGCCGACACGGGATTTGGTGAGCTGCGACTCCACGTACTCTTCATACTTCATCGAATGATATATTGCGCGGCCATCCTTCTCCACCAGCGGCGCTGCTGGCCCCACCACCGCCTCCCCCGACGGGCCATTCGCCACCACGATCGAGATTCTCTCCCTCTCCTCATTCACCACCGCTCTATGTTTCACGCTCTTACACCTTCCGTTGGTGAATATCTGTTCAGTTGTACATCGATATTAGTACATAATTAAGTTGATTCATTAATAATAAATTGATATATAATTACATATACCTCAAGTTGGTCAGCTGCATTAACCAAAATAGAATTCTGTGGAGAATCGGCATTGAACCACTTTCCGTCATGCTCTATTTGCAGACCGGCAACACCATTGTGTATGAGAAAGGTGAAGAAACCTGGATCTGTATGCGGCGGGATGCCGATTGCTTGATCTGGCTGAGGGCAGCGTGGGTAGTAATTTGTCGCAAACATTTGAAAACTCGAATCCATCTTCAAAGTTTCATCCACATAACGTTGGTTCAATTCTAGGGCTTCGCATACAGCTTCGATTAGCTTACTAGCTAATTTTCGGGTTATTTGGGTGTACTCCATCACCACTTCCCTACAGACACAATACAATATTATCAGATCCTGTGTCCAAGTTTACATTTCACCAAGCGTAGCATCTACAAAAACCCGATGAATTAATATATTTGACCTTAAGAGTTGGGGTTGCTGAGGGCAGTGGAAGTTGGGATGGACATAGAGCTTGAGGTAATCCCTCCATAAAGTGAAGCTCTGGTTTGAAGTATTGGCGACGTTGAAATTGCCACATTTGATGGGATCTGAAGCACTCTTTGCTTCATATTGCTTCTTCTCGGAGTCAGGCAAACTGAAGAATTCTTTCATTGCTGTAAACATTGCACTCATCAAGCTCTCTGCTACGCCATGATTCACAAGCTGCACACACGTACAAAATTATATTATACATGGTACGTAACAAACAACATTATATATAAAACTATGTGATGTAATTGATCTTACGATGAAGAAACCCCATTCTCGACATGCTGTGGCGAGATCGTGGACAGCTTTGGAGCGTTGATGAGGATCGGCGGCGATGAGGGCGGAGAAATCGATGACTGGGAGTGAATCAGAAGTGAGAGCAGTGCGCTCATTGGTGAAGTTGAATTTGGAAGGGACGGCTTTCAGAGTAGAAGATTCAGCTATGACTTTCAAGGTGGCGTCGAATTCAAACGGCTTAAATGAATCAGAAGCTGCAACTGATGCCGCCATTTTCAGCTACCTTAATTTCTTTTTTTCTTCTGTTAGGTTTAGGAAGGGGAATGTGCGTGTAAAATGATAGTTGTGGGTGCAGTATATATAGAGGTATTGAGTAGGGTACGTGTCAATAGAAATGAGGAAGGCTCGGATATGTTATTGGGGTAGTACTCCAAATTTGATGATAAATTAGATCTTTCACACACAAAGCAAGTGAGTTGGAACTTCTAGAATATCCTGTTCCCACGTTTTCTTTTTGCGTTTAATTTTAAAATTTATTATAATTACTTCCCTCCAAAAAATAATATTATAACACTGCCGAGTAATTTATGGCGTGCTACTAGCACATGCAATTTGATTTCATATGAACGAACTTAATCACACAATTAAGGGTGTATTTACCAACTTTCCCCAATTGTTAAAAGATGTCGGAAAAAAAAAGTTAAAGGATTCTAATTCAAGTACGAGTCACATATTTATATTTATATACCTATAATTATAATTAAGTAAAATCCATTTATTAACAAGCCTAAGTTTAAATAGACTTGTCAATAAGCTTGTTTTATCCATATCGATTTGAAATCACTCACAGCCCTCTAAATTATAAAGCAACGATTTCGGTTCTAGTTCTGGTTCTGGTCCGGTTCTGATTCTAGCCCCGCTCAGATCCAGACTGCTTAAGACCCATAGTTGATGGTCCTGGGCCGGGCCGGATCCAATATCTAATGGGTCGGTTCCAAAACCAAAACCATTACTTATTTATTAGTTCTGGTCCAGATAAAACTCACTCACATCCCTAGATACAAGTATGTAGATGTTGATGAAAACTCTTTGTGATGGTTTGTGTGGTATTATAGAAGACATATGGCAATAAATAAATTTGTTAATCTTAGTTAGACTAAGTGTGGTTATCTCCACGTTTTGTCAAAAACAGTCACTATAAATTAAAAGACCGGATATTAACGTACGTTGTCCGCTACGTAACAAATTGATACCCACTATATTCTAGAACTTCGTTGATCATTTGAATCACATGAAGCTGTATTTGATTTTTTTTATTCACAGTAATTTATCCTTTTTCTTTTGATCATATTTGAAAGTCTTTTTTGTGGATATATAATATTGCAAACAAAAAGAAGATACTACTAAGTCTATAATCAGTTACATAAATGTTAATATAAAAGTATATATTTTTCAAATTAATCAATTACCTGAAGAAGGACTTGATGCGGAGGATACCTTCATGAATACTCATGATGTCTCATCTGAAGATGTATCTTGATGCCGTAAAGTTTTGCTCTCTAGTCTTAGTCTTGGTCTTAGTCTTAGTCTTAGTCTTAGCATGAAGTTTGATCAACTATGAATAAAAATAAATAGGAAAATTATTTTTTAATGTCTTTTGGAAAACTATATTACATGGAGAATCTCAAATATGATTGGAATAATAGGCTAACCTTGTTAATCAACTGCAAAAAAGTTTTCAAGGAATACAACTGTGAGGTAGAGCTAAAACTAATTTAGTATATTTGACATGAGGTGCCAACAATTTTTTAAAAAGACGCATCAGTACCTATTGGGATATGCTCTACATCATTTGTTTTGCAGGCACGGCTATGATGTTTACAGGCTACCTTGTAGGGCATGGAAGGCAGATCTTATGATATTAAAAAAAAAATTGACCTTGAAAAGAATTTAAAAAAAGTAAATAATATTGAATTTGATTGTGAAATGTTATAATTAAGTATTTAATTTAAAAAGTAGATTGTGACAGAAACTAGGTCAATAGTGGTTATCAAACACTTGGCCCATAGCGCCAAGTTCTTGTGAATCCCCTTCGAAACCTTAGTCTTAAGGTAATCCCTTGGGATAAGAAAGTGATATTTTGGTTTTCCACTAAAAATGTAGTACAATTATTTATTTCGATGTCCACCAAAAATGTAGCACATTTTTCAGGATAATACTATAGACTCAATTCTTATAATTTAACTTTATAATCATTCATTATTTATTGAAAAATCATTATCCACTCAAAAAATATCTATGATGTAACATTTTCTTCAAAAAATAAGCATCTAACAAATATTTATTAAAATCTATATCATCCACAAAATGCTATACTCTTTGAATGGAAGAGATTCTTTTGCAGAGAGAGAGTTCCTGGGAGTTGGAGTCTCCGAAAGAGTCTCTCTAAATTGGATAATTTTACGCTTACAAAGTAAAAAAATAAAAAGCATTGCTAATTTATTTTTGGATACGTGTGATATTATTATTAAATAATTAATTATAGAATAGATGATTACTGAATTTTATTAGAAGAAATTTAACATGCAAGGATTTCATATGCATAGTTGAATGAGAATAGAACTTATTTATTTTATTATACGATTTTTATAATAAATTTAATATTAAATTACAATATTACCCTTAAACTAAATATATAATAAGAATATATTAGGCAAATCAAATTTGGTAAGAATAGCCTCTTTTATATTAAATTTTCCATGACAAGACCATCTCAGCCTTGTCCATTTTTTAGGATGTCAATCGGGCCATTAATCCTACCGAACTGTTGGGACATAAATTATTTTCCATATTAAAAATTTCCGACCCTATCATAAAAACTCATGTACCGTACAGACGGATAAAAATATCATTTGTTTTCAAGAAAAGTATCATTTGTTTTTTATATTGTAATTCGAGAGTATCATTTATATTGAAGAAGTGTCATTTGTACTGAAGAAAAATATCATTGTTCATACATGTAGAGGTCAGCACAGGAGACCATATATATATATATAGCTAGGTTCAAATTAGAACCATTTTTATCCTAAAACTAAGAACCAAATGAATTCATTATGAAAGTTGATGATTCCGTTGGATAAGTTACTGAATTTAAAAATTTAAAAATTTTCACCCGGGTTCGAATCCCATGGGGGACGAAAAGTCTAATTTTTGGATTTATTAACTTTCCCAGCAGATTCATCAACATTCACAGTAAATTCTTCATTTTTTGGTTCTCACATTCTCACGATAAAAGTGGTTCTCATGTTAACCCTCCCCTATATATATATATATATATAGCTAGGTTCAAATGAGAACCATTTTTATCCTAAAAATTAAGAACTCAATGAATTTGCTGTGAAAGTTGATGAATCCGTTGGGAAAGTTACTAAATTCAAAAATTTAAAATTTATAAGTCGAGTTTGAATTCCATGAGGGACGAAAAAATTATTTTTTGGATTCAATAACTTTCTCAGTAAATTTATCATTTGTTGGTTCTAACATTCTTACGATAAAAATAGTTCTCACGTTAACATTCTCATATATATATACACACACCGAAGGGGAGGGGTCCGAGGCCATTGGCCATCCTAAAATTTTAAAAAATGTATTGCCTTAGTCCAAGATAAGTGTATCAAAATTGTCTTATTCGACATCCACGAAAAGTATATCACTTTTTTTAGACAATACTCCTTATTAACCAACCTCAGAGTCACTCATTATTTAATAAAAAATCATTGGTGAGACAATTTCTCCATTAATATAATATCCACTAATAATTTTATTAAAACGCGTGCTATCCACAAGTGATACATTTATTATTGACGATGGGAGTATTCTTTTATGAATTGACATAATATTTTTTAAAAATTATACATATGATATTCATTTGTGTGGTCTCTCACCCAACTAATGATTTCCTTTGTAATTTTTTTTCCTTATTCTAAATTTTTTATAATAAACTTATGTAGAAATTTAGTGCTATTTCTTGTTATTTTGAAAGAAAATTTCTATCCAAAAGGATAAATTTGACTTTAGGATTAATTTCATAATTAATAACTAAAATTTAAGCTCTTTCGTCATTTGAGTTTTCTTTCTGAGTTGATGGAGCTCATTTCATATTTATGGTTTCACAGATATTTTCTATATAAAATTAAATTAGTTTAAAAAATAATAAATAGAGTATTGTAGGGTAATTTTATTATGTTATTAACTTCTGAACACTAAACTGGAAATATATATCTGCAATATCGTTATCAAATTTTAAATTAACTTATAATTTTATTGCTGATGTTATAAACATTATCTTTTTCATTTTTCCAATTACTAGTCGGACCATCCTAAACAAAAGTTTTGGCTCTAGCACTGTATATAATTCATAGTTCACACTCCATGATTTCCGTACTTCAAGGTAACAACATCGACAAAGGAATATTAAACAACTGACAACCTTATGACAACAGACAACAGATGAAAACATACTTTTTACATACGATAACGGAATTTTAGATTATCTTTTGTTTTTTTAAATACTACTAGTACATTATTGCTTCCACCATAAGCCAAACAAAAATAGGATGTGCAAAAACACCCCAAACATTTTAGCGAAAATTTCGTAAACTCTTATCGTCATGTTTGTGCAATTTAATTACTAATTTACTGAAAAATAGTGCAGAACCCCCCAGATAATACACAGGTTTCAAATGTTGTTTACAAAAAAATGATTTTTCTTTTTAAATTTCTATCAAGGTTAATTTAGTGGGTGACGGAGCTCAAGCACCTCTAAAGGTTTCACATAAAAGCAAATAAACTCATATCTTTATGTTTTTTTGCAACTTAATTCATATTAATCAACAAGATGTCGATGGATTGACAAAGTGAGGCTTCCTCGGTAGGGGTCATCATTTAGAATTTGCTTCAGATTTTTTGCAAAAATCGAACTGAATAGAATTTATAATTTTCTTATAGAAAAAAACGAATTGAATCGAATTGTCAAAAAATCCTAGGAAAAAAATCCAAAATTTTGGAATCAAATTCGAAAATAAACGAAATGTTCGAAAAAAAAATCTGAAAAAAATTTAGTTTTACAATCCTTTCTCCAATCTAGTTAAAGTTCGTTGAAGGGATTGAAGAAGTGAGCTTTGTTGGTAGTGTAAGCATTTGAATTTTCTTTAGGAATTATGCTAAAATCGAATCTAGTCAAATTTGTAAGTTCTTTTTCTTAAATTTGAAGTGAATTGAATTGTTCGAAAATTTGAATCGAAAGATCCAAAATTTTAGAATCAATATTCGAACCGTCCAAAAAATTCCAAAAAAGGGAACCGATTTTATTATCATTATTTATAATTTTATTTTAATTAAGAAATATAATCTATCATTCTATTTTTCATCACATTATGGTTATAATATAGGAACTAAAATTAAAAATAAATATAACTAATATTATATATACAATTCGAATTTCGATTTGGTTCAATTTTAAAATCATCGATTCGAAAAATCAAATTTTGAAAAAATCAATTAGAATTTAATATTTCAATTTAATTTGGTTCAATTATTTGGATTCCAGTATTTTGCTCCCCTCTATTCATTGAAGCCATAACATCAAAAAGTTAATTCACTTTCTGTACTTCGATTTTTTTGAATTTTTCCGGACAATTCGAATCGGTTCGATTAGAAATTTTTTAAGAGAAAATTACATATTAATTCGGTTTAATTTTAGCAAAAATCCAAATTGAAATTTGAACACTCACCCCTAAAAGATAAAGCCTCACTTCTACGACTCGTCGATATTTGGTTGATTAAAACAAGAGAAAGAAAAATAATATTTTTTAACACATTAGAAATTTGATTACAAAAAATATAGCGATAAGCATTTATATAATTTTTGCACCTTTCCAAAAAAAATACATTCTTGACACTTCCTTCACCAAAATCCACACACAAAACTAACGAGTGGTGAAACCGTGAAAGTCACAAGAAAGTCAGTAAAATAACTGAGAAAACGATTATATTTGTAATGATTTTTGTGGACGATGATGCCATCTATTTTACTCTCTCCCTTTCTGGATTTGTTAAAACTGAAAATGCTAGGTAGTGAAATTGTAAAAAAAATTATAAGTCTAAGACTTTTCGGTGTTGAAAATCGCGTGCATATATATATAATATTATATATGTGGTCAAGTTTCGGAAGCTACTTTGACCAAGATTTTGAGTGACGTAACGCTTAATTTTGTGAAATTAAGCGGCATAGGATCGATCTACGTTCCGAGTAGATGATCGTGGTGTATTCACATTCTCAAATCCGATTTCGGTGAGTGAGAAATAATGGATCAAAGTTGGTCACTTAAACATGGAGTTATGTGATTAATGGGATAAGCATGGATTAATTAATCCTTATCCCACATTGATTAATGTACCTTCATTAATTGTCATATAAGTGGGTCATTGAACACTTAGTATAATTATGTGCATGTGATGGGTCGGAAGCCCACGCCAAGACACGCTGTATGCATGCCGCCCGGCCGGCCGGCCGGCGCCGCCGCCGCGCCGTTCGCCCGCCCGGCCCGGCCCGGCTCGGCTCGGTTCGGTTCGGTTCGGTTCGGTTCCGTGGTCCGTGGTCCGTGGATCGTGGATCGTGGATCTTGGATCTCGCATTGGTCTTGGGCCGCATTCTTTGGGCTGCTCGTGGGCTTGCCCGTGGGCCGGTTCCGTGGCCCATTGTCCTTATATTTTGGATCAACGTTTGATCGAGCCCAAAGATGAAGTTGGTCCGAGGCCCATTCGTGTAGCCCAATCCGTTGGGCTGTCAGTGCGATGGAGTTGGTCCGGGGCCCAACTCGTGTGGCCCAATCCGTTGGGCTCTTGTGCACGAAGAGACGCCCGGATCGCCCAATGAACCCGACTTGCGTTGTCCGGATTCGTCGAACCGTCGGTAACGCCCGACATGATGGCTCTGCGGAAACGTGCCCACGTTGTCTCCGTAAACCGCCCAAGACTCGATAGGGACATAACTCCGTAACACCCGACATCAATGCGGTGTTGACTCAAAGATGCTTTCCCTATGAGGGACGACGCCTATAAATAGGACATGTCTCCCAAAGATAAGCAACCCATCGCTAATCGCATTCCAAAGATTCCAAAGCACTCCCGCATACATAGCTAGTGTCCAAGCTTTGTCCTCGCCTCATTTCGGTTCACGGAGCTCGTTGGTCCGCGGTGTCGCCACCCGAGAGACGCTGCTTTATCTTTGGAGACGATACGCGTAACCGAGAGCACTACCGGGCGTATCTCGTCTCATGGAAAGAGGCCTCCTCGACTCGGCATTAGAATACGGTTAATCGATTTTATTACATTTTCTAGTTTCAAATTCATTGTTAGTTTTGATCTTTCTACCTTTACATTTCACGTTGAATCGCCCGCAAGTTCTGCATCGTTTTTGTACACTTTTTCCAACAATCGCAAGACGAGATATTACTTGCCACGAAGAGTCGGACTTAAAATTGACTTAAAACTTTGAAACCTAAACCTTGCTTGGAGATGTCGATTGTTCTCGCCACCGACCGCCTCCGCCGCCGCCGCCGCTCGCCGCCGCTTGCCGCTCGCCGCCACCGCACAATGGCTTCGGTCATGTTTGGTTCGATGCCTTGGGGTCAACCATGGGACCCTTTGGGTCGACTGTTGGTTCCACTTTTAGTGGTTCAACAATTGGTTCCACTTTTAGTGGTTCCTTTGGTTCGACGACTGCACTTTTCAGTGGGTCGACTGTTGGATCCATAGGATCTAACACCGGTGGTTCTCATTCGAGTTCCATGTTTCAAAGACACTTCAGTGGTGCTTTGGTGGATCCGGTCATGGATCGATCTCGGCGCCTGCTCATACCGCATGAGGATGATGCCGCCCGCAGAAGCCGCCAAGTTTGGAGGATCCGACTTGAGATGGCGACAAAGATCTTTGTTCTACCACGACGTTGGGCTTCGCCAACTTGGTGAAAGATGAGCCCGCCGCCCGGGTGGTGACGGACTTTCACGTCCGAGCGAGATATGACAATCGGGCGACCGGCGACTACCTTTGTAAAATTTTATACTTGGTAGTTTAGAAGATAGCTTGTATAGTGTTTATCTTTGTTGTAACGACATCCAAAAGTATGTGGGATGCGTTAGAAAAGAAGCACCGTAGTGATGATGCAGTACTAAGAAGTTCATTGTAGCCAAATATTTGGACTACAAGATGGTCGATTCCCGACCGATCATGGACCAAGTCAAGAGTTTCAACTCATTGTGCACGAGGTTCGTCGAAGGGCACACTATTTCGGACGGCTTTGTCGTCGCCATGATGATTGAGAAGCTACCCCGGTGGAGAGACTTCAAGGTCTACCTTAAGCACAAGCGAAAGGATATGACACTGAAGACTTGATCGTCGAGGCGCGATCGAGTCCGGCGTGAAGAAGCTAGAACTAAAGGAAGGCTTGATCGATGCTAGAGCCAACTGTTGGAGAGAGGCGGTCCTCCAACAAACGTGTTCGTCCCAATGTCAAAGATAAAGGCGAAGGAAGGTGGTTTCCGTAAGTTTGTGAGGGATCGTTATAATTGTGGCAAGCATGGCCACACGAGTGAGGCTATTTGTCGACTAAGAAGAAGAAGGCTAAGCAAGTTACCAACGTTGTCGAGAAGGACTTGACAAATGGGACAAGGATGACTTGGCTGTTGTGGTGACCGAAGAAGTCAATCACGCCGAGAATCAAGGTGGATGGTTCATCGACATCGGCGCAATCGCGCACGTATGCGCCGAAAAGATGCTTTCTCCACCTACAAGCTGCTGAGGGAGGAAGCTCAACATGGGAACCAAGTCGTCCGAGGTTGCGGAGTTGGTGATGTGGTGCTCAAGATGACGTCCGCATTGAGATCACATTGAAGGATGTCTGCATGTCCCGGACATTCGCAAGAACTTAGTGTCGGGCTCTATTCTAGTTAATAAAGGTTTTAGACTAGTTTTGAGTCGGACAAGTTTGTCTTGACTAAGTTTGGAAAGTTTCTTGGTAGAGGTTATCTCACCGGGGTCTTTTCAAACTAAATGTAATAATTGTGTGTTGTGTACCCAAAATTATGATGAATGAAAAGCATCTACTTCCTCTTACTTGATCGAGTGCTCGATTTATGGCATTGTAGATTAGGACATGTTAATCTAAATGCAATAAAAGATTAGTAAATTTAGATTTACTAAAGTTAAATGAAGTTAATACACAAACGAAATGTGAGGTTTGTGTGGAAGCTAAAATGGCTAAGTTACCGCTTCATTCGGTAGAACGAAGCACTAAGCCTCTAGAACTTATTCACACCGATGTGTGTGATTTAAAGTTTGTACAAACTAGAGGTGGTAAAAGTACTTCATCACGCTTATTGATGATCGTACAAGATATTGTTATCTTTACCTTCTAAGAAGTAAAGACGGCGCTATGAAGCTTTTAAAAACTTCAGCGAAGCCGAGAATCAATTGTTGTCGAATTAAGACTGCTCGAAGTGATAGGGAGAATATGTAGCTCTGTTTGAGGCATTATGCAACGAAAGTGGTATAATACACCAAACGACGACCCTTATTCACCTCGGTCTAATGGCGTTGTCGAACGTAAAATCGAACACTTAAGGAGATGATGAATGCTTTGTTGATTAGTTCGAGGTTGCCCAGAACTTGTGGGGAAGTCGTTTTGATGACCCAACTACATCTCGAACAAGATTCCACTCAAAGGTAAGGATGTCACTCCTTACGAGTTGTGGAAAGGAAGAAAGCCATCGCACAAATATCTCAAAGTGTGGGGTGTTTGGCGAAGGTTGAGGTGCCTCTTCCAAAACAAGTTACAATTGGACCTAAAACGATCGATTGTATCTTTATTGGGTATGCTGCGAACAGCAGCGCTTATCGTTTTCGATCCACGTGTCGAGGTACCGGATATGTTGTGGGGGGACGATTGAGTCAAGGAATGCTATATTCTTTGAAAGTGTTTATCCCGTAAAGATAAGGATAAAAGTGAAGCCAATTCTAGCAACAGGCGATGGTGAAGCTTCGAGTTCTAAACCTTTGGAGGAAGAACCGATATCGCATAAGCGATCGAGGTCTGATCCAGAGAGGTCGGAACCGAGACGTGGCAATAGAGTCAGAACGCCAAAGGACTTTGGTCCTGACTATATTGCGTTCATGTTGGACGAAGAACCAACTTCAATCAAAGTAGCCTATGCTCGGCCAGACGGGATGCTCGCAAGAGGTCATTCAGTGAGATTGATTCCATTTTGCAAAACCACACTTGGGTGCTGGTTGATTTGCCAGAAGGTTGTAAGCCCTTAGGATGCAAGTGGATCCTTAAAAGGAAGTACAAGGCAGATGGATCAATTGAAAAGTATAAAGCCCGTTTGGTTGTCAAAGGGTTTAAACAAAGAGAGGGGTACGATTTCTTCGATACCTATTCACCTGTGACGAGGATTACGTCTATTAGGGTGCTTCTCGCAATTGCTGCTTTGCACAATCTTGAGATTCATCAAATGGACGTTAAGACTGCGTTTTGAATGGTGACCTCGAGGATGAGGTATATATAGAGCAACCCGAAGGGTTTGTAGTACCAGTCGAGAGGCAAGGTATGCAAACTCGTGAAGTCTCTATATGGTTTGAAACAAGCGCCGTTGCAATGGCACTGAAATTTGACAATGTAATGTTGACAAATGGTTTCAAGATCAATGAGTGTGATAAATGTGTCTACGTTAAGAACACCGATAATGGTTATGTTATAGTGTCCGTATGTAGATGATATGTTGATCATGGGTAGCAATACTCAAGTCATTAATGACACAAAGCGCATGTTAAATAGAAATTTTGACATGAAGGACATGGGTTTAGGCGATGTGATTCTTGGAATCAAGATTCTAAGAAGATCGACGGAATTGTCTTGACACAATCTCACCACGTTGAGAAAGTGCTTAAGAAATTCAACGCGTTTGATAGTTTGCTGCTAAGACCCCATTAGAGCTCAATGTTCACTGAGTAAGAACAGGGTGAACCCGTTGGGCAAGAAGACTATGCTAAGGTCATCGGTGTTTGATGTATCTTACAAATTGCACCCGACCCGACATAGCTTGCTGCCGTGAACAAATTGAGTCGTTACACGAGCAATCCAAGCAAGGAGCATTGGAAGGCTTTAGTGAGAGTTTTGAGGCACCAAGTATACTCAAAATCATGGGTGCATTCACGAGATATCCCCGGTGCTTGAGCGGCACCTTGTGATGCCAATCGATATCGACACGAAAGATTCACTTTCTACAAGTGGGTGCGTGTTCACGATTCGTGAGGTCTTTGTTTCTTGGAGATCCACGAAGCAGACGTGTATAGCCCGATCCACCATGAAATCGTAATTCATAGCTTTGGATAAAGGCGGTGAGGAAGCCGAGTGGCTCGTAATTTTGGAAGATATTCCATGTTGGTCTAAACCCGCGCCACCGGTGATGATTCACCGTGATAGCCAAGCGACTATTGGAAGGCGAAAAGTGGTTTGTATAATGGTAAGTCTCGACATATCGTCGGCGACATAATACCGTGAGGCATTTGATCTCAGTGGGGTTATATCAATTGACTATGTCAAGTCAATAGATAACCGCGGATCCGTTAACCAAAGGGTTGAACCGGATCAAATGATCAAGTTGCTAGAGGAATGGGACTAAAATCCACATCTTAAGAACAATCATAGTGGTAACCCAACCATGATGACCTGGAGATCCCAAGAACTTGGTTGATGGGAGAACTAAGCTATATGAGTTCGTGTATAAACACTCAAGTTAGTCTGTTCCCTAGAAAGCAAACGAGTGTTGAAAAACTTGCCTAGTGGTGAGGTTGAGTCGTTGACTCTCAATGATTCCTAAGATACCTCGAGGAGGTTGAGTATGGCAAGATACTCGGTAAAGAATCACCTATGTAAGTGCAAGTGGGGCGCTTCAAACAAAACACTTATGAATCCAAAGTGGATGTCCATGGCCAAAATGGAATCAAACGTGAGAACGGATGAGGTTGAGGTGTTAAAGTGTTAATACCATTGTTTCAGTGCACGCTGTGGGGGAATAGTTCAAGGCATCGTGTCCACTAATCCGCCTGTGTACTCGATGGTACTAACTATGGAAGGTTCAAGGCCATAAACCACCTGTCCAAATATTTTAACATCTCTTGAGGACTAAGCGTGTCTCGCATCATGCATATGGCTATTTCCACTCATGTGGGGATTGTTGAAAATCGCGTGCATATATATATAATATTATATATGTGGTCAAGTTTCCGAGGAAGCTACTTTGACCAAGATTTTGAGTGACGAACGTTTAATTTTGTGAAATTAAGCGGCATAGGATCGATCTACGTTCGAGTAGATGATCGTGGTGTATTCACATTCTCAAACCGATTTCGGTGAGTGAGAAATAATGGATCAAAGTTGGTCACTTAAACATGGAGTTATGTGATTAATGGGATAAGCATGGATTAATTAATCCTTATCCCACATTGATTAATGTACCTTCATTAATTGTCATATAAGTGGGTCATTGAACACTTAGTATAATTATGTGCACAAGTGATGGTGGAAAGCCCACGCCACAAGACACGCCATGCCGCCGCCGCCGCCGGCCCGGTGCCGGCGCCCGGCGCCGGTGCCCGCTGCTGCCGTGCGCCGTGCCGTGCCCGCGCCCGGCCCGCCCGGCCCGGCTCGGCCCGGCCCGGTCCGGCCCGGCCCGTGGTCCGTGGTCCGTGGATCGTGGATCGTGGATCGTGGATCTTGGATCTTGGATCTTGTGATTGGTCTGGGTGGTCTTTGGGCCGTTCTTTGGGCTGCTCGTGGGCTTGCCGTGGGCTGGTTCCGTGGCCCATTGTCCTTATATTTTGGATCAACGTTTGATCGAGCCCAAAGATGAAGTTGGTCCGGGGCCCAATTCGTGTAGCCCAACCGTTGGGCTCTGGCGTGCGATGGAGTTGGTCCGGGCTCAACTCGTGCGGCCCAATCCGTTGGGCTCGCTGTGCACTTGAAGAGCGTCCGGATACGTCCAATGAACCCGACGCACGCGTTGTCCGATTCGTCGTAACCGTCGGTAACGCCCGACATGATGGCTCTGCGGGAAACGTGCCCACGTTGTCTCCGAAACCGCCGACTCGATGGGGACATAACTCCGTAACACCCGACATCAATGCGGTGTTGACTCAAAGATGCTTTCCCATGAGGGACGACGCCTATAAATAGGACATGTCTCCTCAAAGATAAGCAACCCATCGCTAATCAGCATTCCAAAGATTCCAAAGCACTCACTGCATACATAGCTAGTGTCCAAGCTTTGTCCTCGCCTCATTCCATTCACGGAGCTCGTTGGTCCGCGGTCGCCACCCGAGAGACGCTGTTTTATCTTTGGAGACGATACGCGTAACCGAGAGCACTACTGGGCGTATCTCGTCTTATGGAAAGAGGCCTCCTCGACTCGGCATTAGAATACTGATTAGCGTATTTTATTACGCTTTCTAGTTTCAAATTCATTGTTAGTTTTGATCTTTCTACCTTCTGCATTTCACGTTGTAATCGCCCGCAAAGCTCAGATCTTGTTTTGTACACCTTTTCCAACATTCGGAAAATACTAAGGGAAGTTTTAGGATGGGAATAAATAAATTTTTTATTCGTAATTAATTTATTTTCTATAGAAATAACAGATAAGCGTCCACGAGCTATATTATTAATTAGATTTCTTGCACTTAATATTAGCTCCAATATTTACCGCGCTAACTAAAAACAGTCTTAACTTCATACACAACATTCAGCTTAATCATCCAAAAGAATTATTAAAGTTCATCCGTTAAATCAAACTTTATGCCTAACCTATCGATCAAGATTTTTTCATGCGTTAGACGTTGTTTGCCTCTTATTAATTGAACTTGGATTATGTTATCAATAATTTTCCAGTCTGGATTTTAGAATATGTACACATTATATCCCCACAGTGCGTCCTTGTTTTCTTCACAATTTTCAAACAATATTAATGTTATGTGTCGTCTTCACTGTCGGCCGAAGAAATTAAGGTTGCTTATCCGACTACAGAATCTCAGATCAAATTTGTTTTAGAAGTCACTGCGTCCTTGTTTTCTTCACAATTTTCAACACTCAATTATATAATTCAGTTAGAAACTTTGCAAATATATGTAATTCAAAATACATGCACTTTTCGATTTGATTATCTAACTTTTTAAGATGACTTTGTAACTTTTCGATTTGATTTTATTATGTAACTATATATTTCGCACTTTTTCCTCTAATATTGGTTAAGAATTATTTCCAAAAGCTCTCTCGTGGCTCACACAGTTATAACTAGGAGCCCTTTAATATTTATAGAGGACTAGATTAAAAGTAGTTGTTGGAAGAGAATCAATTTAAATTTCAAATTTTCATCTAATAAATATAATCCTTGTACTTGTCATCTTCTACTCTATCATTTGAGTCAGATACATGCGCTTAACATTTTATCTGCTACACTGACTCTCCTTCATCAGCTTTAGTCTTCAGTAATTCCTAACAAATAGTCTATGTAAGGGTGAGCAAAATACTCGAAATCCGAATATCTGATCAGAACCAAATCGAAATTCAAAATCCGGTTTGGATTTTTGGATTTTCGGTTCGGATCGGATTGGATTTTTTAATCTTGAGAAATTCGAAAATCCGAATTGTATATAATTTATATATAATAACAATATTTTATTTAAATATTTTTAAATCTAATATAAATATATATAAGAATTAGCAAAAATTGGTTTCGGATTTTTGGTTCGGTTCGGATATATTTATAAAATTTTCGGATTTCGGATTCTTCGGATTTTCGTTTCGGATCGGATTGTATTTCTCTCAAAATTCGAATTTTTGGATCGGTTCGGATTAGACAAAAATCTGAACCGAAATCCGAATGCTCATCCCTACTAGATATTACAATGAGCCACATCACATTCGTTATTCGTGGATTTAATTTCTCTATTTGATTCAGACTATATCAGTACATGTCAAATGTATTATAATATAATCAAATATATATAATATCATCCCATATATTGTTGGAAAAGGTAGTACGAGCGATGTAATTACTTGCGGGCGTATTACAACTTAAAAGTAAATGTAGAAATAGATCAAACTAACAAATGACTAAATTGTATTGTAAAAACAATTGAAACAAAAACCGTAGAATGATGATGCCGAGTCGAGGAGGCCTCTTTCCAAGAGCGAGATACGCCCGGTAGTGCTCTCGGTTACTCGTGTATCGTCTCCAAAGGTAAACGGCAGCGTCTCGTGGGTGGCAAGACCAAGAAACCAACGAGCTCCGCGAACCTGACGGAGGCGGCGGCAGAGCTTGGACACAAAAATGTATGCGAGGAGTGCTCTTAGGTATCTTGGAATGCTTTTGCGAGAGGTGGCTTGTCTTTGGGAGACATGTCCTATTTATAGCGTCCCCCCCATGGAACATCTTTGGAGTCAACACCGCATTGATGTCGGGTGTTACGAGTTATGTCCCCTATTGAGCGCGGCGGTTTCGGAGATAACGGGCACGCTTCCGCAGAGCCATCATGTCGGAACGTTACCGACGGTTACGACGAATCGACAACGCGTGCGTCCGTGTTCATTGGACGATCCCACGCCTCTTCAAGTGCACAAAGCAGCCCAACGGATTGAGCCACACGAGTTGGGCCTCGGACCAACTCCATCGCACGCAGCCCAACGGATTGGGCTACACAATTGGGCCTCGCACCAACTCCATCTTTGGGCTCGATCAAACGTTGATCCAAAATATATGCGACGATGGGCCACGGAACCGGGCTCAAAGAATGAACCCAAAGACCACCCAAAGACCAATTGCCAAGATCCAAAATCCACGGACCACGGACCACGGAACGGAACCGAGCCGAGCCGGGCCGGGCGGGCACGGCACGCGGCGCGGGCACCGGCCCGAGCACTGCAGGCGCGGCGGCACGGCGGCGGCGTGGGCTTTCCACCCATCACTTGTGCACATAATTATACTAAGTGTTCAATGAACCACTTATATAGACAATTAATGAAGGTACATTAATCAATGTGGGATAAGGATTAATTAATCCATGCTTATCCCCTTAATCACATAACTCCATGTTTAAGTGACAAACTTTGATCCATTATTTCTTACTCACCGGAAATCGAATTTGAGAATGTGAATACACCACGATCATCTACTCGGAACGTAGATCGATCCTATGTCGTTTAATTTCACAAAATTAAACGTTACGTCACTCAAAATCTTGGTCAAAGTAGCTTCCTGGCAACTTGACCACATATATAATAAACACATATATATATATGCGTGATTTCCAACATATATATCGAGTGCATGTATAATAATTAAACGTGATTTGTTATACTAAAATGTAACAATAAGTCTCATATATGGACATGAAAGAAGCATGTATTTTTATAATAATATTTCCAAAATTACAAAGTAATCCAGTTCTATTGGGTTTCTTAAATTTCGTTTCCTTTTTGTATAGAAGGAAAATATGTTTTTTATTATATTATAATACTAAAAGATTTATAGAGTTCCAATTTTTCAACATAAAACCACGAAAACTTCAACACTTATATAAGTAAATTTCAATATGGTCCAGCCTTTACGATCACAGTTTTGTTGAACAACTAGAGCAACTTTCATCTAGATCACTGAAGGTGCTTCAAATATCAAATTATGAGAAAACGTGTGGTGAAAATTGTGTCATGTATGAATAAATTAAGCTTTCTTCTTATAATTATTATTGAAAAGAAAATGTTGCTTTTTGATTATTTAACTTCAAGAGTTCCATGGAAATCTAGAAACAAGAATAATAGTCTATGTCACACGAATATTGTAGTTTAGTCATGTCCCTTTTCTTTGAAGGATGAGTAATCAAAGTATGAATCACAAATTTTCCATTCCCCAATTCAAAAAAAAAAAAAAAGAAAAACGATAATACTAGTCTATTTTCTAGCTATTAGGGACGGTCTAGTAGTGGAGTGGGTATTTTAGAAGCCAAATATCTCAAATTCGAGATCCATCAATATCTTTATAAATCTAAGTCTGTCCGAGTGTAGCTTGTAATTAATTTAGATAAGAATGTGAATTTACTCAATGCATACCTAAAATCAAATATCAAAAGAAATTTGAAGTTTAACAAATATATCGTATATATCTTAATCTTTATTTGTTTAATTAACAATAAAACTACTCACTAAAGATTTATTGTACAAATTAAAATCATATAACGTATGTACAATATTTAAAAAAATAATTAAAAGTATTTTTATATTTTATTTTATTTTTTATTTTATATATAATCTGCAAATCAACCCTTCAAAACAAGTAAATTGCACATAAACCCAAATATAATAAATTTAGACCCATAATAAAGACTGGTGGAATTCAAATTTAAAATCTGTTAACATCAGGAACACCTAATTCACCGTCTAATAAAATTTGTTCTCCAAATACGTAATGAGGCAGGCAGGTGGGTCATTTCTGTAGCTCCCCGGGTTTGACCTTAATGAAGGCAAGGCACGTAGTCAAAAAGGTAGTTTTTATCAAAGAAGAACTGCACGTCACGAACAACTTTATTGTTGAAATAAAAATTTGAGTTTCTAGAATTAGTAAAAGTTGAAGTAAAACTAAATAAAACATGATAAATGTAGTTTTGACTTTGTCGCCTAAAAATATTCAAGTTTGTTAGAAAGTGAAGAAATGTCACAGCCCGATTATTTAATCAATTAATTAGGCCATGACGTGGATTAAAAAAGAACTTTCGGTAATCAATAGCAACAAATATGACTAATAATTCATATCGATCACAATGTGTGACCTCATCTTTCATCATAAAGTGATCAAACATTTGTGGCTCAAAAAAGTAAAATGGAGTTTGACAAATGATGATTTTAGGTTTTCAATACATAATAAGGATCAAATGTAGAAAGACAATGGCTGAGGACGGATAATCACAAAGATATAATGAATATCAAGAATATACATTTTCATACGTACTTTTACAACATAGTAAATTTATTGACGTTTCAAAGCATGGTTTAACAATGTTTTCAAGTCATGATATACATCTTATTGGGTCTAACAAAGACTATTCTGAACTTTCAAGTAAATCCTTGTTCACGGAGGTATTTCAATGAATCCATGTTCTTAGAATCAAGTCGATATTTTAACAACAATGTCGAGATCATAAGAATAAAATCAAGACTATCATCAAGATTATAATCAACTCATCATAGCAATATTCCAAAGCAAATGAAGGCCAAAGTTCGGCAACGAGGAGTGTGGTTCAGAATTATGTATGATGACATAAAACTCTGGGTAACGAAACATGTTAATATCGAATAAACATCATCAATAATTGAACATTATCATCTTGAGTCAAATATTTAGAGAAGCTCCTTTGCACAGCATTCGATTCCAGCATCCTCTCAAGCTTAACCTGCACGTTTAGAAATACATGCAGGGCGTGAGTACAAAAATGCACTCAGTGGGTATACGCCGAAAACATAAAACATTGCCCTTAGGGTTATATGATTGACTTGCCATAACATTAGCAACACACAATTGTTTTAATGAAATAACTAGTGCATGCATCATCATAATAAACACTTACTTACTTTCATTTCATAGCATCATCATAAAGTATGCGTATGCATGTTCTCATGTCGATCGATAACTTTTCCTTCCCATATCCACGGATTCTTTCTGCGTGTTGAGAAGTAGGCCTTCTTCTCAAACACCTTAATATTACATACCCGTGTTGGACCCGAAGGGTACCAACTATGGTCATACCCGACGTCGGTCATTTCTTACTTTCTTTCTTTCTTTCTTCCTTCTTTCTTTCTCTTCCGTTGATAGGTAGTGCATTATGCATGTCATGCTCAAAACAGACAAGTCATTCAACTTTGAAACTTTGTAAATAAATGCATATCATGTCATTCGAAAAATATATAAAAACATAAGCATATCATTATAGAAAATACTTATACCCACCTGACGACAGTCACTCGAGGATTGTACTTTCTATCTTTCTCTTCTTTCTTCTTCTCATTTGGTCCATCATCAACATAAATCGACATATAAGCATATCCTGAATCAACAAGAATATAACTCTTTATCTTAGTCGTCAACACGACTATAACTTCTCGATACACAAAGCGTTATGGTCTATAAACATTCGGGTCATTACATCCTCTTTCATCTTAAACATATAACAACTTCACGAAGCCTCAGATGACTAAACGAGCATAGAAAACTCGACAATAAGCTTAAACCATTCAACCTTAGCCAAAACCTAACGACCCCTTAAGACATAGCTTATGTTCGACGTCGAAAATTTGCGCAAGACGTCGTCTAACTTAGAAGAACCTCTATACATGCTCAACTATCATCAAATATCACTAATCAACCATCAAAACCCAAAGATCAAAGCTTTAGCATTGAAAACTCAAATTTGGCGTCAAACTAAAATTTTTCAACTTTCAAATACGTCAGCCCAAAAATCCGAATAAATCATTTTAAGCTTTATTCATATCATAGAATCCAAATATGAAGTCAAAATGATCAAATAAAATCAAAAATCCAACAATATGAGGGCTAGGGTTTTCACCAACATAGGAGTTTTTGCATTAGTTCGATTTCAAACGTTTTTCTTACTCAAAACATGTTTATATCAACTCCTCAACACATATATGAAAGAATATTATGCATATAAACATCATAAATTCAATATCAAAGCTTCCATAATTTTCGAAAATATCAAAGTTCCAAAGAATGGATATAAGCTCAAAATTTCAACGTTAAATAACTTATCGGCGACGAATCTAACATAGTATCAAGAAATAATCAAACAAAACATACATCATCATAAATTTCATCATATGACCGAAAATATGAAATGTACATAAGTTCATGTTTGTCAAAATTTCAAACCGTAGATGTGTTCTAGAGATTGAATTATACCTCGATTTGAAGACGGATTGAAATTTCAACGGTTGGATCCTTCAAAATTTTGCTTGAAAATTTTCAAAATTTTAGTGTGTGTGTGTGTATTTTGGACGAAAATTAGAGAAGAAAATGGAGATGAATAGTGATCTCCAAAAAATTATGTGTATTTAATAACAATGTCTATTTATTTTTCATTTTCTTTAATAAATGATTAATCATCATTATTCTAGAGAATTCCACAAATTTCTTCATTTTTTCATTTTCTCATGTTTCTAGAAAAGACGATTTTCTAGAAATACATGCTTTTCGAGGAATAATACTGATGTTATAATACATGTTATTAATCCATATCGTTCGATTTCAAAACTCAATTTCTGATAAAATGCTCTTTGCTTGAAATTCTCTTTAAACTCAAATAACATATTATAAACATCAAACTTTGATTGTAAAAACATTTTTGGCTTCAAAAACCATTTTAGACATTCAGCCGAAGATTAGGGTTCATACGGCAAACGTATGTAACAAAAAAACAAAACTTTGAAATCAAGACTTTAGGTTCAAAACTTCTTATGAACACATACTTATTATCTCAAAACTCTTGAAATCTAAGTCTTCTTATTCTTAACAAGACCTAAGAATCTTATTTTAGGTTTCATCTCGGATTCTATTGTGAATCTATCGCAAATTCTATCTTCTTGTCTCGAATCTTAAAACAAAAGCTTCTGGCTTAAACAACTCTTTCTTAAGGATCTTAAGGATGCAATGCCCTTCTCATAAGCTCTTAATCAGGAGCTAATCTCTGCTAAAGGAATGTGGGGTATTACAAGAACCATTTAAGTATGAAAAGAATAATTATACTAATACAGAAGGCAGATGAAATTTGTATTTCGCTAAAAACTGAGCTTTAGAGTAGTTGTAGTACCTTATATATATTTGTAATTTGTTAGTTCACATGGTATTTGTAGTAGCATCATACTCGACTTACATATCACATTAAATCTAACTAGCGTTCGGAATGTGGTTGGTTCCATCAAAAATTGAACCGTGAAATCTAATGAACTGACTTTTATACAAAAAATGATTGAACTATCAAACGGTTCTGATATTTCGGAGACCCGAGTCGGAAAAAAAATGGTTCCTTAAAAAATAAAGATTCGAGAATCCTACTGATAACACATGATAGTCTTCCTTCGATGAGTGGATCTTTCGTTGGATGAGCTCAGATCGATAGAGAGACTCTTGTTGCTGTTGAACTTATGAAGATTGATCCAATGCAACAATCTGATGACTTCAAACAGTTGGTTGAAAGAGTTTTTGCTATGTATGGACAGAAATGGAGAATAGAAAATGAATTGATCAGGATCTCAATGTAATAGATATGTATAGGCTTACTGATACTGAACTCAACAGTTATAACTTTTAACTTTCAGCAACCTGAACATATATATAAAAACTGATCCAGTTTATCCTAGCGATAATGACTATTTGTCCAATCTCTATACTGGCTTTAATCTTATTATGTTGAACTAACCATTGTCTTGGAGAGAATGATGATCTCAGTAAGGGGGAATCAAACCTTTTTGGCGGAAACCGATTATCTATCTAGCTAGTCTGTTTTTCAGTGTAATAGACAGGTTTTGGCATCTTTATAAACAAGGAAGTTGTTGGAAAAAAATCTGTCTTAACTATATGTTTTAATTAGATCCTAAAACTTGTTGATGATTGTTCTGCTTATGTAACATAGTGGTGTTCACTTGTTAGGGAGTCAGCTTCTTGTTTATAGGTTTCAGCAGAAGAACTACTAGTTTGGACAGGTCCTAATACTGAAGGAGTTCAAGCAGTACAGAAGTCAGTCATACTAATTGTAATATCCTGAAGAATTAAATACCTAATTACGATATTTAAAACCCGTAAATTAGGTTTCGCCGAAATAATAGAAATTGAAATATATCGAATAATGATTTCGATTAATTACAGAGTAATGAATTCCTATTTTATATTCACAAGGAATTGTGAATTAAGGAATAGAACCTTATAAAGTGTTTCAGCAGTATAATTTTAACGTCGATTGAGTATCGATAGTTAAAATTTCGTAAAATTTTCTAAGCAACGAAGCTTAGAATTAAATTCCATATTAAATGGGATAATCTAATAAAGTGATTACGACTTTATTACGACCATTTTGAGATGAGTCGATAGTTAACGTTTTGAGACGTTTCAAACGTTAACGTTTAGAGATAAATAGAAAGATGAGATTAATGATCAAGGAATTACAGTATTTAAATTCCTATGATTATTTTATGTAATTAGAGTATTATTTAGCATTAAAACAATGCTAGAACATTAAGAATTAATTATTGAACAATGTACTAATTTTCGAAAACCCTAATTCGAAAATTAGGGTTTTCTTGAATAAAATAATACCAATAATTTTTCCTATGATATAATTTATCATCTAAGACATACACTATGATATATATCTATAATTAGCATGAAAATAAAATATGTATCAATTATACAATGAAAATGCCGTGAACATGTGTGAGTGTAACATGATTTACGTATGATTTGTGCATGGATTACTATGTTATGTGATTAAATGATTCAAGTGGGATATATTGTACACTCTTACCAAGTAAAGTAAGTGATGAAATCAAGTGGATGCTTGGCTTTGTTTGGAACCGTGTATTTGGCCTCCAATTTGAGGAAAGAAGATATTTTGCTTCTTTAAAATGTGTAGAGATAGTATAAAACAAAATTTAGTAACTCCTCCCTTTTGTTTTGCAAAGTGCCGTCACTTTTGTGAGCTCCAAAGTCAAGTAATTGTATTGTTCAAGAAAAAAATGTGTAAGTATACTTACTATGGTGACATAATAACATGGTGAGTCATAAAGCATAATTTGAAAGGCTTCCAATTTGTTTTGTGAGTGAGAGTGACCGAGAGTGAGAGAGAGATGTGAGATTATAGGATTTTCTTTTTAGACTTTAATTCATTTACTTACTTAAGTCTTGGACAAAGCAAACAAAGTCACTTATCCTCTCCAAACAAGAGAATACCGAGAGCAAAGTGAGAAAAAAGGGCCTTGAGTGTTCTTCATCTTTCATTCACAAAAGCTTGACCTAAAGCTTGATCATACAAAATCAAAGCCGTTAAAAAGGTTAGAAATCGAACGAGCTTCGATTATACATTAAGATTTTAATTTTTCAATGGTTTGATCTTATGTTATAAGCATGGTTCTTGATTAAGAAATGATGTTAGCATGTGATGTTGTGAATTAATAATGTATAGCATGATGATCTATAAGCATATAGCATGTTTAGAATTAAATTTAACATGCTATGAATTTGTATCATGAGTATCGAATTTTTCATGAATGATTTAGGAATGGATTAATGATCTATGATGTTATAGGAGCTTGTAGTGATTTATTGGAAATTAAAAAAAAATCCTATGCTATATGATTCTATACTACCGAAAATGAAAGAAAATGGTAGGTTGATGTACAAATTTTATTTAAGTAATATTATAGCATAATGTTGATCTAGAGCATTGATTTAGTACCTTGTAAATTTACTAGAATTTTTGGAAATTATATGCTCATATGTTCAAAATTTTCGAAGGCTATATAGAATGGATACATGATATGTGAGTTGATATTGATGAATATTATGGTGTATTAGTGATGTAAAATGATGATTAAGCATTGTGAAATTTTATAAGATTTTTACAAAAATATTTGGTATATGTTGATGAAGAACCGTGAGCTATGAGCCATTATACATTGGTGTATTAATTAATTAGTTGGACATTAGGTTATAATTATGATATAGAATGATGTTTTAGGCCTTGTATAATTTTATTAGAATTTTAGAAAATTATTGGCTAATTTTTTTTGAAAATAGTCGAGACCTATAGGTATAGAATAAGTGATGCTCAAATTTTTCTATAGCTAATATTAATACATATTAGTGATACTATGATAAAATAGTACACTATATGAATTTAGAAGAATTTTTGGAAGAAGAATAAAAAAAAAAAGAGCTTAAAACCGTAGTTAGTAATAATATATTAAGGATTTTAAATCCTTAATATCAAGAATAATAATACATTATATGTCTAAAATTAATTTAGACATATTAAGAATTTATGAAATTTTATAAACATAGAATACTATGTTTATGACTAAACGTTATATTAAATAACGTTAGAAATGAAAATAATGTTTAAAGAATAAGTTAATTAATATTTAAGAAAATATTAATGAAGTTTATCGATTTGCGTGAAAATCGAGAATTAGGACTTTATGAAAAGAAATCGATTGAAAATCGATTTATATTGAATTTAGATATTAAAATATGAATTATTAATGAATTTAATAAAGAAAAGTCAAAATGTTGACTTTTGAAATCAACGATGAAATACGCTCGAAAATACGCTAATACGTAAAACGATTATTTATATAAGGAAATCTCATTAGTGAGAAAAGATTTCATAATTGAAATCCTTGCATCGAAAAAATGTAATATCGTTAAACGCTTAACCTAAAAGGTTAAAATAAAATAATTGAACATATCTCAAGCACGAGAAATGTTAGTTCAAAATACGCGATTGAAGCGGCGTATTGAATTAGATTAAGGAATTCAAATTATATTAGAATAAGTTATCAAAGTTTATTCTAAACTTTGAAAATCTCGAAAACGCGACCAACGATCGTTTTACGTAAAGGTGTAGAAGGCGACGCGACGACTGACGCAGAAGAAGAATCGAAAATTTGACGATCAAGGAGTCCGGTGGGCTTTACTATACTCTTAAATGATAAAATCTTGAACAAATGATTTTATTTACGATGCTTATATCAAAGAATGATGATAAAATGTTTATGAAATTACCCGCCAAAATGTTTATGTTTTATGTATGAATCCTATCCATGAATGAATGAATGTTGTTGGGTCATTCCCAACTTATGAATGAAATCGAATTCGGATCCTATGCTTGGGAAGGCTTATACCGCTAGATTAACGTGTACACAAGAAAATAGTGACCGTGGGAGTGTAAGGACAATGCTGCGGCCGGTCGCGCCGACGCAGAGTGAGGCCTCCTTCTACGACGCTAAATTATAAAGATATGATAAAAGGGTAAGGACATGGATCATACATGCAAGTAAAATGCTCGCCAAGCGATGATGTTTATGAACCGATGAAAATGATTTAGTAAGCATAAGGCATTTCAAGTAAAACCTTATGTCTTACCATGATGTGGCGATGTAATTTAAATACGATAAAATGTTTTCGCCCGAGTCCACCGAGTGCATTCTTGTACTCACCGCATGTTTGTTTTAAATGTGCGAGTTGAAATGATGATGATGATGATGGAGGGTGTTGAGAAGTCTGAATGCTTTTTGAATGTTAAGCTAGAAACCTTGGGTGCACGTCGTCATACGTGTATTCACATGCCTTCCGCTGTGTTTGAACAATGTCTACTTTTGAATATTATGCTTATGTCTGAATGTTAACAGTTGAAGTCCTTCAGATCGTTGGTATTCTTTTCGATCCGTTGGCTCAGCCTTTCCCGTACATTATGTTATTAATGTATATAATGGTTGAATCGCCTTATTTTACGTGTTATATGTCTTGAATTAGGCTTTCATGAACCCCACCATCGCTCCTAGTATTAGTCCTCTTTAATCCGTCTTTAGGATTATGGGTCATTACACTAATAGAAGTATCGTTACTGCAATTTGAAGTCGGAAGACTGAAGACCGAAGACTTAAAAGTGTCATACCAGCAGCTGAGAAGTTAAAGTTGTTGATAACTACGTCAAGCTGAAGTGTCATTTGAAGATTTGGAGTCACCAAACTGATAGAAGACGAAGTTCATGCTGCTGATAAAACACATAGTTGACCCCCTGGTGGAATCCAAAATTAACACACCGAAGAAATACGGAGTCAACTCAACTGAAAAACTACGGAGATATTTAAACCTCGAGTGTTTGACTTGCAACGTGTCGTAGCGAATCTGCAGAAGATTCTTACGAGTCAGAACCACTTTTCAGAGCCACGAAGCTATAATGCACGTTGATGCAAACATGGAAAGCAACGTACCAGGATTCAAACGGGCAGAATTCGAAGAACAAATGAAATGGATGTGATTGATGTTTCCTACAACGGCACTATTTATCATCCGCTCTATAAATACGCTCAGAATCCAACATTTGATGGGTACCGAAACGAAGCATTCAAATATTCAAAGCACCGAGAGCTGTTTATATCTCAAGAATAATTACTCAACGATTTTCTAAAAAGAGAGTTTCAATTTATTATCAGTAAATCCTCAAAGTTTATATATATATATATATATATATATATATATATATATATATATATATATATATATATATATATATATATATCACCAAGATTTCAAGATACACTTTCTTATCTTTCTAGGTTTATATTTTGTAAAATGCCTAAAATTCTTGAGTTGTCGACCTGTGACAGCTCAAATCTAAGTTGGAAAACTCACTACTCAAAACCCCAAAAGAGGTTTAAATAGAAGTTGGACAAATAAGCAACGAAGTGTTAGTTACTGGAAGCTTGGTTATCTTCGCCTATAAGCAAGAGGTTAGGTTGACTGCACCCATAAGCAGTTAGAGGTTTTCTAGCACCAGCAAGCGTAGGAAGATATGCTAAGTAAGACGAGATACTGATAAGGTGAAATTGAGTATCTAAATTTACTCATGTACCTGCAAACATGAGTTAATCCCATATAATAGATTGACTGTGTTATCAGTCCATGGATGTAGAAGTTGATCTTTTTGAACCACGTAAAAACTTAGTGTTCTTTTACATTCAGCTCTTTACTTTCAGTATCGTCTCTACATTACATATAATTGAACTAAAATCTTCAACACATGCAACACTGTATACTATTTTAAATAACTCTATCAGT
The DNA here is from genome assembly GCA_036937905.1 of Salvia rosmarinus. NCBI lineage: Eukaryota > Viridiplantae > Streptophyta > Magnoliopsida > Lamiales > Lamiaceae > Salvia > Salvia rosmarinus. The sequence goes on along the minus strand of CM072815.1, from coordinate 77,243,625 downwards.
ATCAATTTGATACTGATGAGAAAAATTGAAAACCGACTAATCAATATTTGACTAAGTATTTTCTATCAGCATCAGTTTTTAGTAAGAAAAAATATAATCACCACATCCTACACGCATATCTGGTATCAGTTCAATTGACCAACTGCCTCAACAGTCAGTAGGATTGCTAACTGATATCACTCCGTACAAGACTATCCATACTTGGCGGTCGGTGGTGCGATACGAGATCGAATCGACTTCAATTAACTGACATTTACTGATCAGTAGAAGGTCTAATTTTATTTTAAAAAAAAGATTTTAATTTACCTAAACTGGTGTATTCCTTCCCCCCACATATACCAATACGACCTCCAAGAAACCATCAATCTTATATATATTAGGCACCTCAAACAACTTTTGACAAGAATCATGAAGAATGTTGGGAAAACATTCTTAGAGTCTTGATTGCATGCATCATGACACCATATTCCACAATGGTGCCAACATTGTTGCATTCTTTCATGTAACGCTCCATTTTTTAGCACTTGGGATCTAGTGTCTCATTTTTTAGTGTAACATTATAAATTACTTTCAATTATTCTGCAAAAATTCTAAATTATAATTTTTTTTATTTTAGTTTGATTTTATACTTATTAACTGGGGTTTATAATGTCCAATTAGGATATAAAATCATCTTTTTAGTATTAAATTTCAGTTGTATTAATTAATAATTGATTATTAGGGTTGACAAATTCATAACAAGATATATAGTTTTTTAAAGTTCAGTTTTTGATTATGAATAGTAATTATGATTCATTTTATTATAATAAAATTTACTTTTAAAATAAATATTATCAAAATAACGAATATGATAGTCGGACACCAGTAGAACATAGAAAATATTCAGACATTGAGTCAGAATTTTTAGATTTGTTGAATGACTTACAATTAAATATTGTTGTGACTCACAAATCTCGACATGTTTATATTGAATTTGAGCGAATCTGTTGCTCCCCTAGTTAGAAAAACGAACATAAGATTTTGAGTCGGGGACTTGAGATACGTATTCACAATCAAATTTGAAAGAAAGTGAATTTTGTTTTGGGCCTAATTATAAAATAAGTTCTGGACTTTCTCTAATTGCTGGGCTTTTGGAAATGGGAGTAGGCTGAGAATTGCATTTGATGAGATGTTGCTGTAAGTTTGATTCTTTGTTTCTGGGTCTCGTTTTCCTCCAACAACAACTCTATCTATGTCCACAAACTTTATGTTGTAAACGCTTCCAAGTCAAAATAATTGCATGGTTTACCTCAAATGATTTTGAGCCAGACATTTCACGTCGTGACCCAAAATAATTTTTATAATAAAAATAAAAATAAATAGATTGTTTAAATTACATTACAATATTCAAAAATAAAATTAAATACAATCACATAATAACATTTTCCACTTATTCTTCATCTTCCAAATCATTGATAATAGTTTCATTAGTGATATTGACGAACACATCATTCTCAATATAAGGAACCAAGAATCATTCAAGAAGTTGGTCTCTCATACGATTGCGTAGAGAACTTTGATGAATTTCATTCTTTGAAAAAGCTCTTTCATCGAGGCAAAGAACCTGGTATGATCAATGATAACTTAACTAACAAATACACCACGGAAAAACTTCACGCTTTCTTGTAGAAACCATCTGTTAAGTAAGACCTCCAATCCCTACTTGTGAAAACTTTTCATCTATACGCACATCGAAAATAAAATTTTCAAGTTGCCTCCGTCCCCGATTCGAGTGGTGTAGACCGTGACTCGAGTTGATGATGGCGAGGGTCCGGGAATAAGATGAGAACAACATACATGTCAAATTGCAATGCAGCATCAAGCGAAATGTGGCTCTTGAAATTTGCTCTTTTCATTGATGCAGCCGGAGTTGAAGATTAAAGGCTCATCAATCATGATCGAGGATAGATCAACGGTTAGGAGGAATACACATGTCATTCGAGCTATGAAGGGCCAAGTTCGGCCATGATGAATGCCGAGGGGAGGCTTGGCCGATATTTACTATGTAAATTGTAATAATATATTAAAAATTTTAATTAAATTGTAAAATTACTAAAATACCCCTGCATGTTTTCAAAATTGCTGGGGGGCCCATGGGCCCCCCAGGCCCCTTACTGCCTCCGTCCCTGTTTACCTCTATTACTGAATTCTTTGGTTTAATTATGTTCAACTCTGGTTTTGATCTTTTTATTATTCCGAGATATACATTTTTTATCAACTAGAATGTGTTTGTTTTCTTCAGGCTGAAAGGTTGAAGTAATCCATCTATTCATTTATTTTATCATGTTTTTTAAATAAAGGGTTCTAGTGAGTAAAAAGGAGAGTATGTATGCAATTAGCAAAATTAGGATTGGGTTTAATAGAATTTGGGATGGATTAGGATTGCTACTATTTCCTTACATTAACGAAATAAATAAAAAACAAAAACCACATCTCAACCTGTAGGAGTTCATCACAATCTTCATTTATTTGCTTTATATAAAAACATCATCTCATCAACGCGGAATTCATCGCAGCATAATATCACCAGAAGCTTCTGGAAATGGAAAGCATAAACCTCCAACATTAATTTTAAAGTTTGCTAGTCTTGGATCCGAACTCGTTTCAACATGGTTTTCCCATCTAGCTGGCTACTCTGTTGTTCCAATAGATAATCCTTATATTTCATCGCAACATAAGCTGCCGCGCCGCCTTCAGCTTCCACAAGCCGCGGAGTCGGGGAAACGACGGCGTCTAGCGACGGCCCGTTAGCCATTGCAACGGAAACCCTCGCCGTATGATTGTTCACGACGGCTCTGTGCAGTACGCTCTTGTACTTTCCATTGCTAAATATCTACAGACAAAATGAAAAAGAAAAAGAATCATTTGTAAAGTTCCTTTATAGACATATAAATGGTGAACATATCCTCTGTATTAATAGAGATATCTATCGTTCATTCACATTGTTTCCTTTCGCCCAATTAAAAGTAAAAAGTAAAAACAAAAATCAATTATAATCCCTGAAGGCAAAAACTTGTATGCATGTAGATGTAGGTTCACCAATCATCAATTAAAATTTATTAAATTTTAACTATAATTTATTAATTTGAAATTAGAATTTATTGATCCTAATCAAAATATAATTAGGACGCGATGCATGTACCTCAATTCTGAATTATTTTCACGTTGGACGCGAAAGAGCGGATTAATCAATTACCTCGAGATGATCGCCGGTGTTGACCAATATGGAGTTGGGCGGAGCATTGACGTTAAGCCATCTTCCTTGATGCTGAATCTGCAGGCCGCCGACGTCGTTTTGTACGAGAAGCGTGAAAAGGCCGTGGTCGGAATGCGGTAGGATTCCCATTGCCGCTTCTGGATTCGGGCACCGCGGGTAATAATTTGCGACAAAAATTTGTAGTGATGAGCTCATTTCCAACGCCGTCGCCATTTCCGTTTCTTCCAGCCCTAGGCTTTCCGATATACCTTTCGACAGTTTGACTACCACATCTCGACTTCTTTCACAGTATTCTGGTAGTAGGCGCCTACATATTACATACATCATATATCTTTTCATATTTTTGCAACCTTCGTTTCTTATCATAAATGTTTCGGGGCCTCGGCAACATTAGTTTAGTATTAATTAATAATTAACTAAAAAATTATTAGAATTTCTACTAAAGCTTATGAATACGTGATAAGAGTTTAATTATTGATCACAGTTAGGCCGTCTTTGGTAGATTTGTTTAGTTACAAATATAGATAGCCAACCTTGTTGTTTGGTACATTAGTTACAAATATAGATTAGGAAAAAAATAAAAAATGAGGCAAGCGACATTGAGTCACCTGGGTCATTAGCGCGACGAAAAATAACACGAAAATGAGGCTAGCTAGCGTTATGCATGTACTCTGCGGTCACTAACCTCATTTTACTACGCAGATAGGATACAATCGGCTCGAACAGTGAGTTCGAAACCAAACGTAACAGTGGATTTTAACATGGCTAATCGGGCCTACCAAACGAGCCCTTAGAGTTTAATACTTCATAGTTAGGATTTAATTAGGGTGGGCTCCTGTAAGTGCAGCCACTTTGAAAACCCAACACCTATACGGACCGTTTGGGTGTTCTCAACATCTAAATTGTTATTTTTATACACCTTTACAATTTGTTTATTTTTGGTTTTAAACATTTGTGCAATTTAACGGTATGATTTGTTAATCAGTATTTAAATTTATTTGTAGGAGTAGTTGTTATATCAACATCTTGTATCATTGTTTAATCAAATAACATACAAAATATATACATAGGTCCATCAACATATTTACTGCACATGTCTTTTTCTATTTCTTGCCCCACTCAATAATAGATGCTCTCGACGTTACTATCCAAACATAAAAAAATCATCAAATCGGACACGGCAATGAAGTGTGCTTGATTATTAATTGAAGAGATAGTTGGGGATCAAAAGGCCCTAGCAGTCGCTTTCCTTTCTACTAAGCCAATCCATTTGTGTCATTGTTATGTTTCCTTCTTTATTGAAAAAAACACAAGAGGCATCTCAGCACAACTCAAGAAAAACTTTATTATTTAACAAGAATCAAGATCAACAAAATAACTAAATTGTTAGCAAAGCTCAATGGAATACACAAATTATAAGTACAATTACAACTTAAAAAGTAAATTATGAGCATGGCCTATCCGACCTAACGTCAAGATAACTAATTAAGATACATGTAAATTTCATGAGGACATTGAGATGCTAGCTAGTGCTGATTAATTTAGTACTTTTAAGAAATCATATCTCATAAAGATGGAATAGATAATCACAAATCTTTCTTCTTAATTCATTTCGTAATCATGAGAACTTTTTCATACAATTAGTTTGAAAAAGGTATATCAAACATCCAACTTACAAAACAAAAGGTATATCAACAAATGTTTTCTGATATATATAGTTGAATTATTTACCTGAGAGATTGGGGTTTATGAGGACAAGAGAAGTGAGGGTGCACAATCACCTTCAAGAAATCCCTCCAGCAAAAGACGTTGTCTGTTGCAGTATTAAAGCTGGTGCCGTACCGAATCGGGCTCAAAACATTTTTGGGTTGGAATTCGGGCTTCTCCGCCTCAGGCAGATTAAAGAAATCACTCGAAGCTTCAATCAAACCCCGGATCAACTCCTCGGGCATGCCATGATTCACTAACTACAGCCAAACATGGCTAAAAAAGTGAAGATCGAATTAGAAAGAAGAAACAAAATGTTATGTTAGTTTGTGATAAGAATTACGATGAAGAAGCCCCAGTGCTGACAGGCTTGGTCCAGATCGTGGAGGGCTTTGGCCTTGTGATTGGAGTTGTGAGAGGTGAGAAGCGAAAGATCGATAACGGGGATTGGAGCTTCGACTTCAGCAGCAGCAGTTTCAGATTCGGTGTAGTAGACGTAATTGGATGGGATAGAAGAGAGATTACGTGATTCTGCAAGCTGTTTCACGCACGAAATGCTTCGTGCTGCCATCTTTCAGCTGTTTCTGTCTCTAGAGAGAGAGAGAGAGAGAGAGAGTTCAATTATGGAACTTCATTTCTATTACTGTGGCGGTTACTTAGATTCTTGGATTTTTCTATTACATTTTTTATATTAATTATAGTGATAATGTATGTAAGTAACAAAAAACAATAGGAATGAGAGTTTTATAGCCTACATGATAAAAACATGAGTTTTATAGTCATTTTGACTTAAAAAGACAAAATTGTCATTGGAAAAAATTCAAAAAATATGAATATTCTCTCTCTCTCTCTCAGCCGTGCGTGCCCTACTCTCTCTCTCTCACACCAAACCAACTCTCTCTCTCTCTCTCTCACTCACTCACTCACTCACGGCGCCTCCCCCTTCCCCAGCAAAACCGTGACTAAGCTTCAAAACTCCTACGCAAACCGCAGCAAACCGTGCACTCTCTCCTTCAATCACAACATGAGTGATACGGATACAGATCCACGGTACTCCCCGGATGCGGCCGAACAAGTGGCGGCTGAAGGAGAGAGCTCCTCCACGGCGGAAGAAGCTTCTTCGCCGGAGCAATCGCCGCCGTGCACGCAAGCACGCCGTCGACCTTCTGCTTCGGGTCGAAGAGCTTCAACTTCAGGCATCGATTTAGGAGCGTCACCGCCTCCGGTGATTAATATGGCATTAAAAACTGAATTTTAATATATTACACGATAGTTTTCATGTATGACACGATACTTTTCATGTTGTTTGTGTGTTTAGAAACTTAGAAATTAAATTCAGATTGCTATGTTGTTGATATTATGTGAAAATTAGAGTAGTTCGTCAAGACACGGTGCTAACCGAGTACTGATCTTCAGTACATGGTGCTAACCGTGCACGGTTCTTCAGTACACGATGATAACCGTGTACTTAAGAACCGTACACGGTTCTTCAAGACACGGTGCTAACTGGTATCGATCTTCGAGACATGCTAGCACGTGTCGCGACCGCGTTACACGTGCTTCAATCGTGTACAACTTCAGTACACGGTTAGAACTTCACTTAGTGTATACTGATTAATCTTGTGCATTCAGCCTTATTATAGGTGGTTACGACCACATATGCAAGGCTATGCCGGACGCATCAACCAATATATCCGAATTGATGTGTTAGCTGAGGTGAGGACATGTCTGATGAGTACGGATGTATTGACGTATTTAGAGAGCTACTTTGGGCATCTTCTTCGTCTCGGGAGAGGAAAGCGCAAATAATGCTACCGCACAATCGATGGCCCGACAGGTTGTGGATTCTAGTCTTCCTTAGTTAGAGATTTGGTTCCACGTTTGTGGAACCGATATCTGATTGGGATGTTTGAGTTTGCTCTAGTCTCCGGACACGCTTTGGACCATCTTCTTCGATCCGAGCTTGAGGCACGATATTCCCATACCAAAGATGTTCTATAGGTTGTTTCGGCCTGAGGACAACTATTTCAGCTCATGACCGATTCATCAAACAACGGCTGGGTGATGATGCCGCAGACTACTTGAAGGCTGCTTTTATATTAGTAGCATATTTCATCGTCCTTTGCCACAATAGGGAAGCCATAGAGCCTTGGGTTTGGGCATTGGCTGGGGATTTGGATACGTGGCAGAGTTTTCCTTGGGGCTCCTATTCATTCCAGGCCCTCTGTCACGGGATTGATGTGCTCAAGAGGCACCCGAGCAAGGTGGCTGCTTCGAGGAAGACGTACCATTTCTATGGTCCTATTTGGGCCTTACAGATTTGATCATATGAGGCTATCCCGGACTTAGGATGTATGTGCGGGTGCCGAGACAACGAGATACAGTTGTCCAGATGCTTGATGTGGGCTACATGGAAGTCCCCGACCCAGTATATTGGGTTTTTTGACGAGCAGGTAATTTTAATCTCATGTTTAGTATTTGTTATATATTTATTAAATACATTATAATCAATAATATGTATGTGTTTTTTTGTAGCGTTTATGTCATCCTGTGCTGGAGTCGCTCGAGGCCGAGTTGACAGAGGCATACTACTTGAGCCTATTCGATGGCGAACATTTGGCTATTCGGTTTGTGCCTGTGGGGTGGCATGCCAGAGGAGCACATGACGAGCCTGCGCCTGAGCCACAGCATGTGCTTGTGTGTGAGAGAGTGCCCCACAGGAGGGTGGCAGAGCATGTCCCTATCATGCAGCGAGTGGCGGCGGCGGGAGGCGAAGTGCGAGATACATCTCGGGTTGTTGAGCCTAGTCGACCTGGCGTGTCTCGATCGCGATCAGTGTCGCAGACACTCATCGCAGCACATGAGGAGGCGGACCATGTGCTGCGAACACACCGTGAGTGTTCGACTAGACGAGGCCTCCATTCTTGTTGGATCGAGGCGTCCGTCGTGCCATTATGGACGACGATTTGGAAGGCCTCATAGCTCGAGTGGCTCGACGTGTGTTCGAGCAGTTGGCGGATTTCTTCGGGCGCATATCTTAGAGACGTAGATCTCGTACCCCTATATCTGCACGTGGGAGCTACGCGGCTATTGAGCATGTCACCGAGGCGCCAAGATCCCAAAGCGAGGAGGTCTCGTAGTAGCCACCGACGATCTGCTACACAGCAGGTCGATCCAGAGGAGGTGCCCCACATTAGCCATTGACGATCTGCTTCACGGCAGGTCGATCCAGATGAGGGGCCCCGTACTAGCCACCGACGATCTGCTTCACGGCAAGTCAATCCAGATCAGGGGCCCAGCACTAGCCACCGACGACTGACTCTTGGGCGTTGGGACGTTACCAGATGTTGCCCAATATTCGGCTTTTCCCTCGACTGATGAGGGTAGCTGGATTTTGGACCAGCAATCTATTGAGGACGGCACATTATGAGCATCTGACATTGGCGGAGGTGCCCGATGATAAGCAGTTCATGCAGACTGACTCAGTAAGTTGCGGTGTCTTTACATGCATCTATATGTATCGCCTCATCACAGGTATGCCTGAGAGGTTACGTAACATTCAGCGGTACATACTAGCTCAGCGTACAACGATAGCTCGTAGGATATGGTTACTGTGTCGTTTGGTTTAGTTTCCTCGACTTTTTTGTATTTATGAAGGATATTGTAGTATTTTTATCATTATTAGTGATATTTTTTTTATGTTTGTTGGATTGTTGGATTGTTGTTGGTGTTTGTTGGATTATGTTGGATTGTTGTTAGTTTTTATTGGATTGTTGGTCTTGTTGTTGGTCTTGTTATTGGTGTTTGTTGAATAATGTTGGATTATGTTGAATTATATTGGATTGTTGGATTATGTTGGATTGTTGTTAGTTTTTGTTGAATTATGTTGGATTGTTGTTGGTTTTATGTTGGTTTTTTGCACGAGGGTACACGCCCGTGCACGATCGCAGCATCTTGTGCACGATCGTGCACGCACACACGGTCAGTAACCGCACACGCCGCCTGCACGCGTGTACCCTCGTTCACACCCGTACACGCCCGTGCACGGACGTGTACCCCCGTGCATGCCCTTGTACCCTAGAACAGTAGTCCGTGTACCGTGCATGCCCTTTCTCGTTATAATCCAGATACAATAATAATTCAACACCCTAAACGAATAATATTCATAAAAATAAAAAATAATCAATCCAAAAACAACGAATATCACTTCATATAACAAATATCCTTACTCAAGAGGCCACTGAGGACCCAAATTCCTTGTATGCTCTTCACTTCGACAAACACTACATTTTTTCCTACGTCGTGTCCGTTCCACACATATTCCATCACTAATGGCAATAAATGTTGTGCATGAGCGTTTGTTGTGGCCTTGACCCTTGCAACGTGTGCATATTTGACGATGTGATCTTGACGAACCCTCAACAACCGATTGCATCCTACTCAATCTAGGACGCCCAGCCTGACGTGTGATGATTGGAGGTCGAATAATGTAAGCTGATATAGAGTATGGTACAATCCATGCACCGGGATGTGATACAGATACAATTCGATAAGAATAAATCACCGCAAAAACAGACTGTCTATAATACTGAACCACAAAGTCAGTGTCTTGTAAACCAGCACGCCTAAAAAAAAGAAATTAATCACAAAAAAAATTAATAACAAAATAAATTAACCACAACGTATGAGTTGGACTTTACGTTTTGATAAATATCGTACCTAATAACAGCACAAGCGTGACAACAAGGGATCTCGTCCAAATCGAACTCACGACTGACACGCTGTCGTTTAGCGTTCAAAATAAATTTATAACCTATTGCTCATCACAAGCGTAGCCTGTGATAAGTATAGGATCGGTCCCACGAGGAGTTGGTGTAGCAATCTCTGATGTCACGATGTCACTTAAAAGGAATGAGGGTGGTGTAATTATCTTGATCACTATAGGTATGGCTAAAGTAACACAAACAAACTCAAAGGAATATCAAATAATAAGACGAGTCGGCTTGGGCAACAACCGTGAAGACGATTAACACTCGGTCCTAGGTGCAATGGTTTTCACTACATGATATGCATCAACCGGTTATAAGAGACATACGTCGAACCCCGTTGTCACGCGTCACGCCCACGACGCACCCCTCCAAGTCTATCCTTTCTGTGTAAAGAAGGTAAGGGACACCCTATGCAAACTATCTAACTCGTAATGCCCACGCACGAGGACACCTCAAGACATGTAAGCTCACAGCAGCGTTATGATCTAGATGGACCCAGATTGGCAAAGGCGTTGCTAGGACTACTCCAACTCGCCCACACCGGTCGTATTATTTGGGGTGGGGACACCGACACCTTAATCCAATTATTACTTGTAACCTCCCTTACCCACTATGTTATTTGCAACTAACACACCGAGTTTGGTTAAGTTATATATTGCTCAAGACCTAGTGCTTCGGGAACACACACATGCAGATCGTAATGCCCTACTTAGACCTCTCGAGTTATATTAATCATGATTCACTTAGTCATGCCCAAACCAGAATAAAGACTTAGCTAGACATAAAATAAACAATCATGCAACAATTAATCGAAACCATAATTAAACGGAAACAACTTACTATTACTTGAATGTAATAAACGGCGAGCCCAAAGTGCCGTCGGCAAAACATACGACAAAGTAAATAAAAGTGTTTGCCTCGAAGGGACTAAATGTATGCGATGGTGATGATAAATCTGATGCTAAGAGAATGAGAGCGAGAGTCGGAGCGAGGAAGAGACGCACAAGTAGCGCCTTCATCCATATATATAGGCCGAGAGAGGCTGACGATAGTGTTGGCCCATGGGCTGAGCAATCTGGTAGGGTTTTCTTGTTGATCGGCGATCTTTCCTTGCCCAGACGGATCTGGGATGATCTCCTCCGTGTTTCGGGGATTTGGCTGTAGCATCCTTCCGGGTTAGCGAGATTCACCCCGATCTCGCGATCTTGCCCATCACCTCTCTCTCTTCTCTCTCGCCTCCTTCTTCCTCTTGGTCTCTGGTTGCCTTCTTCACTTCCGCTTGCCCATTAGCCTACCCTTCCGAGATTGAACTTGCGCGGTTTGTAAGGAGGTCACGCGTGTGTGGAACGACTCGGGGTTTGATGCCTGGGCGTGAGCGAAGCTCCTTGTGCCCTCGGTGCGGTCGTATCACGATCATCCGCCATGCAAGTTACCACACCGTTTTGCTCATTTCTGCCCTGCCTTGCCCCTGCGGACAAAGGTGTCCTCCCCACACAAAACACAACAAGAAAGACACAAAAGACTCGATCTAGACCTAAACAAGACACAGAAAAAGAGCACAAAACTTGGGCTCGTCACACGCACACACTTTAAACATGCTTGTCCTCAAGCATGCACATGCAATTTGCCTAAGACAACAGAAGAAATAAAAGACACAAAGAAAAAACACAAAAGGTTAGCACATCTTCACAAGCGGGTTATCTCGGCCAATATAAGCTTCATCAAAACAAACTAGCAATTCAAGTAGACTCCATTCAAGCAACGACCATCAAACAAGTCAAAATACGAATTTGAGCATATTGGGCATTTTCCTTGTAGGGAAAACATATGTTAACCCTCGCCCCGAGGATCCATCTTGGGTGTTTAATTCACCATACATTGATTATAAACCTAGCATGCGTCTATATAATTAATCGCAACACGTAGGGGTTTTCACGTGTTTACCTTTGGATCTGTCGAGGTGGATCGAACGGGATGAACGGATCGAACGGTCGAGACTCGTGCTTTGACCTTCTGGACTGTATCCCGGATGCCCAATCTCCAACGTCGAGTGAGGACGATCTATGGAGAATGCTTCGGAAAATCACCCTTTGCTCTCTTCACTAAACTCACGAAAATTCTCTCTCAATCACTTATGAGACGACCGAAAATATGTGGGATTAATGAGCATTCACCTGACTTTATCTCATACCTTATATTTATAATGCACTACCTTAATCCCATATGGAAATTACCATAATCCTATATGGAAATTACCATAATCCTATATGGAAAATTACCATACTCTCGGGATTATTTCCATACTCGTGATTATTTCCATACTCGTGATTATCACCATAATCTTATATGGAAAGGATCTATGCATATACCATAAATATAATAATATCCTTGTGGGATAAAGAGAATAAAATCTTGCCTTTGGGAGCATAAGGGCGCCGATTTTCCTTGGCTACGGCCCTGGATGGGCCAACCCATGGATCAAATGCAAGGAATAAAGATGAACCTCAAATAAATTAATTATCTTATGTTCAACTGTAACATAAATTAATTTATAAACATTCGATCATTCCACTAGAGAAAGAATGTTGACTTACCCTTTATTACCAAGTTGAGTCGGGCTTGCACTTAGACATTACGAATCCCGTATTTAAGATATCGAACGTCCATTAATCATTTATAGCAATGATCGCTTAAAACGATTAATAACTTTATTTCCTTAAGTAGTACCACTCAACCTTATTATTGTACTTGAGCTAACTCAACTGCGCAGGTTTAGTACAATAAACCTTTTGAGCTCCTTAAGGGACGCCATCATCCTAAACGGATACGGTGACTGACATGATAACTAGCGTGACATACAAGCACTGCCACCACCCAAGATGCGGAGAATCTTGGGTTAGAACATATAACCCTCACTCATAACAAGTCAAAGTGATGGTCAGCAATTCATACTCACCTAATACCTTATCGAGGTTTAGATCATCGTAAGTCACCGAGATCTTGGTTCTTCACGACGGTCAGAAAGAAGAACACATCTCACTGTGATCCTTCAATACGTCAGAGACGTATCAAAGATAGACAAGCAACTAAGTCAAGTCACTTCTTATCTATATCGCACCTAAACCGACAACTCGTCTTAAGTCGCCTCAATGTGAAACTTTTATATCTCATTGCTTCGACCAATCATACGGACTTCGTGATCTTCTACACAATCGATGATCTAACTTATATATGAGATAAGGGACATGATATTTGCAATCAAGTATTCAAATCGATAGGAGATTGTAATAGTGGTAACGAAACATCAGATACAAGCTCAACCAAACGCTTTCAAGATACAAATCCAACATTCCTTACCAACACTGCACCCTTGTGTATAGGCTAGTGTATACGCCAGACATCTTTCATTTCGACTATGCCATGCTCATGCGTGCCATCTACCATCTCCACCGCTTAGATAAAGTTTTAAACATTCATCCTTAGGTCTTTTATTTGGTCAGAATGGGGCTTAAGACATAGGTGGAAAATTTTTGAACGAGGCTAAGGTCATCATGGACTCGGGTTCGAGGAATTTATTTTGTCCTCCATGGATTTTCTTTCGCTTTTTCTTACGGGCCTCAAGACAACCATCTTAGGACTTCATCAATATATATTCTTTTATTTCAAGTCCTTCATTTTTCTTTCAATTCGGTACCTTCTTTATATTGGGCATTTTGCCCATTTTCTTTAATCTTGGTAACCCTTTGTTGCTTGCCCATCACGAGGCTAACGTTTTCCCTTTTGTTCACCTTTCTCTTCTATTAGCCCTAAGTCCAATCGACCGGCAGCTTCTTTTCCGTGCTAATTTAAGTGAGTGAAAGAAATTATTAAGCTCAGGGGTGAACAGGATTAACATTAGGTAGGACATTTTGGCTCGATGGGCTATTTGAAAGAAAATTGCCTAAGTCATCTAAATGTTTTAGTTAAGTCAATAAGGCCTCGACATAAGAGTGCACGCAAGTTTTAGCAAAAGCCTAATGAAGATGTCATTAATCACACAAGAAAGGAAACTGTGTTGATCAAGATACAACAGTTTAAGCTCAAATCTCACCATGTGTGCTCAAATTCAATTCGTCATCCTTATTTACATACGGTCATGCTCAAACAGAATTCCTAAAACTATTAGCATTATTCAAAACAAAGCAAAATACAGGCCAATCAATCCCACCAATTTAAACATGCCAACCGACACACAAAAACGAAAACCCCTCCCCACTCACACACTTTGCGTTGAGCAAAGTGGGTAAACAAGGAGGGAACACAAACAACAAACAACGAAACGACACGAGCAAGGTGGCGGCCCCCACTCACACACTTTGCCTTGGGCAAAGTGGGTCGAGTGGGACCACTCTTAACTCGAACAAAACAAAGAAGAATCCCCTCACTCACACACTGCTTGAGCAAAGTGGGTGAGGGAAGGGGGTTGACCACTAACAACAACAAAAACAAAAAAAAGAAACAAACAACAAAACAAAAAAATTAAAACGAAACAAAACAGAAAACAAAAGACAAAAAGGAGGACAAAGGTCAAGGAAGTCGGATACAGAATCCAACAGGCAAAGTAGGCTAGTGGCATCATGGGTCGCTTTCCGTTGTTCCTCCATCCTAGTCAAGCGGGCTTTGATGTCATCATCCTCCTGGTTATCTCCTACTCTCTTCCTGGCTGACTAGGAGATGGCGAGGTTGTTTGGTCATCGGTCGGCTCAGTGAAAACCGGGTCCGTCCCCGGTCATAGTAGATGTCCTTCATTCGCTCCAAAGATAGTCGTGTCAATATACGCCTCGGCTCGCCTGTGTCGGTATTCGCCTCGCCCAAGACCTTCAACTTCGTGGCCAAACGGTTACCAAATGGGCAAGAGAGATCCTCTGCTTGGGACGAGTCGGGATGTCCTTGAAGTGGGCTGCTGCAAACGCGGCAAAATTAATCTTGTGGCCATGCCACATGCACCTAGGAGATGGAGTTCTGCTGTCCACCTTCCCGAAGAAACCGTAGGGATGGGAGACGATGGCACATCCTTAGCGCGTTGCTCTTGACTCGCCGCCTTAGTGTATCCCGACTTGAATGTTGTGCCTGCACCAATCGTTGACCATTTTTCATTCCACCTCCCCCTGTGTGCTCGGGACGAAGGTGAAAGCCTCAGCACTGTGGTCTTCGCCTCAAAACTTCGTCATGCCGAGTGTGCGGTTGAAATCGCTCACGAGAGAAGTTGTTGCCCATCGCCCTAAATTTTATGCGCCTGTGGTCGCCTTCACCTTGCTCGGTTTTTACTGGTTTGAATGAACTCCCTGCCGTGTGATGTCTGCAGCCCCGCCATTCTAAAACGCCCCCATCCAATCCTTGCGAAAAACTTCTTCACTTCATCCTTAACCCCGCACTCTCCAACACCTCCATGTCTAACGCCTGGGCTCACAATGCCCCTCATCGCTGGTCCGATGGGTGAACTACGGGTGCCCTCCGTGGTCGATGGCTTCCTTTTACGAAGAGGTGATGCCATCTTAGCGAGGACCCACGAGTTCTCTCGTGATGGCACCGGGAGCTCCGATGAGGCTTCTTTCTCGGTGGTGGTGGTGCCCCGAGTCTTTGTCGTGGGTCTCTTCTCTTCCTTCACTTTTTTTCCTTTTTGCCGGAGGGCTCCAGTTCGTCAGCTTCATCCGAGGTGGACTCTCGCCTCTCGGGGTATCCTCCTTTTCCGTCATTTGGGGTGGCCTTTTCCTGAACGCTTTGCTTTCTTCTTCTTGGGCTTCGCGTTGGCTCTCGGTGGTCCTCCGCGCCTCCTTTGTGGGTGAAGGTACGGTTTCCTCGATTATCTTCTCCAGGTCCTCGGAGTTTACTGGAGAGGGGCTCTTGGGCATCTCGGGAGTGGCAGGAGTTTCAGAGGGGGTCGCCATCTTCGTTTCGAGCTCGGTGGTTTTCTTCGATTCAGAGGGGGAATCGGAAATTTTTGTGGTGTTTCTGGCTCTGGTTTTACGGGTGGTCATTTTTGAAAATGGAAAGGGTTTCTTCTTTAAGGTTCAGGTGAGAGAGAGGGGGAAGTTGCAGAGGTTGAGGCGGCGACGGGGGTTAATTATGGTGGGATGATATAAGAGACGTTCGTCCTTTCTCCCGACAAACCGCCACTTGTTTTAACTCACCCTCTTGCCCACGGTGAATGTCAAGCGTCTCATCTTGCCCTCTTCGATCATGATCACAACTGTTCCTGTAGATTTACCAACACAACACCACACGCAAAACGGGGGCAAAGCCCAACAAAAACAAAAAAGAAAAACAACACAGAAAGCAAATAAAATACCAGGTTGCCTCCTGGTCAGCGCCTTGGTTAACGTCGTGGCTCGACTAGACCTCTTCATTATTCTTTCCCGTCGAGGGCTTGCACTTGATGCAGTTCCCCTGGATCTATCTCGTGATGCCCATAGTAAGCCTTTAGACGCTGTCCATTGACCTTGAAGGTCTTTCTCGTCTTTAGGTATGCGACCTCGACAGCTCCATTCGAAAATTGAGTTTTGACTTCATATGGTCCGCACCACTTGCTTGTTAACTTGCCCGACATCAACTTGAATCGAGACTGGTATAAAAGCACCAATTGCCCTTGCTCGAATGACTTAGCTTTGATAAGACGGTCATGTGCCTTCTTTAATCTTTCTTTGTATAGAACGGCATTGTCATAAGCCTCAGCCTTATCTCTTCCAGTTCTTGAAGTCAAGCTTTTAGCTTGGCCATCACGGTCCCGACCAAAGTTGAGCTTGTTCACGCCCAAAATGCCTTGTGCTCTAGTTCCACCGTAAACGACACATCTTGCCAAACATAATTGATGCGGTGACATGCCCAAGGGGTCTTGTATCGCTCAGATGCCCATAGCGTCGTCAAGGCGAGTGCTCCATCTTTACCAGTAGGTCCCACTACCTTCCTCAATGTAGTCTTGATGATTCTGTTGGACAACTCCGCTTGCCCATTAACTGCGGATGGTGGTCAGTAGTCACCGATGGGTTACACCGTATTTCTCGAACAATTTGGTGATAGTAGTGTTGCGAAATGGGTTCTTGATCGGCGATAATTGCCTTTCGCACGCCGAACTGTTGAAAATATTAGCTTTAAGAAAAGTCGAAACCACCTTTGAGTCATTGGTGGCACTTGCTTGGCCTCAACATATTTCAAACATAGTCCACCGCAAGGCGGGATGTACGTTGCCCTAGAGCTTGGTAATGGTCCCATAAAGTCCATCCCATACATCAAAGATTTCGTTGGGAGGATAGGTATCATGGGCATCTCATTCCTCCTTGTGATATTTCCTTCCATTGACACTCTTTGCATTGTTTACACAAACTCATAAGCATCCTTGAATATCGTGGGCGGAAGAATCCACTGTCTAACACCTTCCTCGCCATTGTCCTCTTGTACCCAAAGTGACCTCCACATTCTTTGGAGTGGCGGTGATTCGTAATATCTTTGATCTCGGTTTGGGCACACATCGTCGTGGGACTTGGTCGGCACACTTTCTCCATAAGTAGGATCATCCCATATGTAGGTGCGATAACCGCCTTGATCTTGTTTCTTTGATACGTAGTGAGCCCAACGGGGAGTTCTCCGGTGGTTTTGTAATTCACCAAATTGCATACCATGGCTCGAACTCGCCGTGCCTCGAATGAATATGATGTTCTTTGGGAAGGTCTCTGCAATGGGCATGGTCTTCCCCTTCAATATCCTACTCAGTGGTCGGCCACAAGGTTTTGTGCTCCACTCTTGTCTTCAATTCTACATCGAACTCTTGAGAAGCAAGATCCATCCGATCATCGTGGATTTGACTCCTTCGCCATCGTGTATCGAGGCGGTATGATCGGTGTAGACGATTGTCTTGGCCCGATGAGATATGATCGAAATTTTCAAAGGCAAAACGACCGCCAAGAGTTCTTTCTCGGTTGTCTGTAGTTGCATTAGGCGGCATTGAGAGTTCTCGAGGCATAGTATATAGCATGCTTTCCTTTCCTCTTCGTTGTCCCAAGACGGCTCCCACAGTACCAGCTTGCATCGCGCATAACCCAAATGGCATGCCCCAATCGGGGTGGATGATTAGTCTTTGAGATTAAGTTATTCTTGAGTATCAAAAGCCATCTTACACTCTTCATCGAATTCCCATGGTACATCATTCTGGAGTAGTCGTGTCATGGGCTGGGCGATCTTCGCAAAATCCTTCACAAATCTTCTGTAGAATCTAGCGTGCCCAAGGAAACCTCGCACTTACTTTACTGAAGCTGGATAGGGTAATTTGGCGATGATCTCTACTTTAGCTCTATCTACTTCAATCCCTCTTTCAGACACCACGTGCCCAAGAACAATCCCTTCTTGTACCATGAAATGACATTTCTCATAATTGAGAATCAAATTCTTTTCGACACATCTCTATGGGACTACCTCCAAATTAGCCGAAACTCCTCGAATGATTCCCCGTAGACGGTAAAGTCGTCCATAAAGACCTCGATGCATTTCTCCAATAGGTCCGAGAAGATGCTCATCATACATCATTGAAATGTCCTCGGGCATTACATGTCGAAAGGCATTCTTACGTAGGCAAATGTCTCGAGTGGGCATGTGAAAGTAGTTTTATCCACGATCACCTGGGCAACCCAGATCCGCATGTAGCCCGAGTATCCGTCTAAAAACAAAAGAATTTATTTCGCTAACCTTTCCAAGATCTCCTCAATGAAAGGTAATGGAAGTGATCTTTTCGGTTACCGTGTTGAGCTTTCGATAGTCGATACACATTCTCCAACCTGTTTGGAGTCTCGTTGGGATCGCTCTCCTTTCTCGTTTTTACTACCCGAATGCGACTTCTTGGGCACGGCGTGTCTCGGGTGACCCATTTATCGTCGACACGGATATATGATGCCCAAGTCGAGAAGCTTCAAGATCTCCTTCATGACTACCTCCTTCATAGTCGGGTTCAACTTCCTTTGTTGATCGCGTCTTGGTTTGGCCTCTTCCATTAAAATGTTGTGAACGCATATGGATGGGTCGATGCCCTTGATATCGCCAATGTCCATCCAATAGCTTCCTTGTATTGCCTAATAACATTCTTCATGACTTCTTCCCGATTCGGATGAGTTTAGCATTGATGATCACAGCAAGGTGTTGTCCTTCCCTAGAAATATATATTTCAAGTGGTGAGGAAGAGTCTTTAGCTCGAGTTTGGGAGCTCTCATAAGGGATGGAACGAGCTTTTCTTCTTCCTTCACTGGCATGTTCGGTATATTGACCACTTGAGTCCCTCGGGTTCGCTCATAAATAAAGCAGGCCTCCGACATTGTCCGTAAGTCGCTTCTCCTCGAGTGTCTCCTCCTTAAGACCACATCAATTGCTGCATCCAGCGGATCTTGTAAACCTATCTCGGGCATGATATCTCCCACCATGGGTTCAATGTGATCAATGAATTCCACGACCTCAATATCAATAGGATGCTCCATGGCCTTGAAGATGTTGAAGGTCACCGTCTCGCCGTCAATTCACATGATAACTTGCCCGTGTCGCAATCAATCCTAGTTCTCGCCGTCTTCATGAATGGTCACCCAAGAGCATAAGCGAGGATTTGTTGCCCATCGTGCCCATATCCGTAGCGTAGAAGTCCTCTCGAAATATGAGTTCCTCCACTTTGACCAATCGTCTTTGATGATTCCTTCGGATGAGCGTTGGACCTATCGCTAATTGAATAACCACTCGTGTTGGCGGGGTTCCCACTTTAATTCGTTAAACATTGACAAGGGCATGGCGTTTATAGATGCCCCCAATCCAAAGCATGGCCCTTTCGATCCTCGTGATTGCTTATTACGCGGGGAATGAAAACATCCCCGGATCTCCACACTTCTCGTGCAATTTCTGCATGTAGGATGCGGATACATTCTCTCCCACTGAATTTTGCATCATCTTTGTATTTCACCTTCTCGTGCATAATTCTTTCATGAACTTTGCCCACTTCGCATCGTGCCCGGAGCGGTGATGAGTGGTATATTGATTTCTACCTTCGAAACACGCGATACATCTCACTCATTTCTTCCTCTCTCCGGTTCTGGCCAATCGCACGGAAGGAGGTAAAACCTAGGATTAGGTTTAACATAGGTTGGCTCAATGATTGCCTCTTCTTTTCCGTCTTTTCATTGGGCGGCCCACATGATCATCGTCGTCTTGACCAATGTGTTCTGTGAGATCTTCCACTCGGGTATGTCTGCAAGGTCTTAGGCATGAAAACTTTCTCGCGGTTTCTTCCCACTTCTCGAGGCTCTGACATTCATTGGGCTAACTCGTTCACCTCTACTTGAGGAGGTAAATTTCTTTGCTTCTTCTCAAGACGTGTTACGGCGGCCGTCAATTGGGAAACTTGGTTCCCAAGGCTCTGGAGGGCTCCCCTTGTCTCGACCTTGAATTTCTCGTTCTCTTGTTGAGCCTTCACATTCTCTCGTGCCATAGTATGCACAAGTTCGGCCAACGATGGCCCACCGCTATGGTCACGCTGATTATTCATGTACTGTTGTTGTTGTCTGCCCTCCGCATCGCCTGCCGTTGTTGTCCTGCCCCTGCTGGTTGTTAGACCACCTAAAATTTCCGTGGTTCCTCCATCCCGGGTTGTAGGTCTGGGAGTTTGGATCATATATCCTCTGCTCGTATTGCCCATTACCATTCTAACCCACTGCATTGACTTCTTCTTCTTCTTCAAAAATGGTGGGGCATTGATCCGTGTGATGTGTCACGGCCGCGCAAATTTGGCAAACTTTAGCTTTCTTTTGTCCTGGCCCCGTGTTGGTTATGAACTTGTCGAACAGGTTACAAAGTTTGTCCAGATTGGTCTCCACGGTTGAAGAAGTAGCCGCGGCTTGCCTTGGAACTTCTCCTCCTTCGTCTGCTTTCTTGACCATCTCGCCCAAGAGTCTAAATGTCTCACCGAAACTTCGCTCATTATCGATCCTCCACAAGCTGCATTCACCCAAATTTTCTCACTTGCCCTTAACCCGGCCATGAAATATTGGATTAGATCATGGTCTGGAATTTGATGTTGAGGGCATTTCGCCTGCAGCTGTTTAAACCTTCCCCAGTAATCATAAAAGGTTTCCCCCGTGCCCATTTTGATGCTGCTTATTCTTTTCCTCATGTTCTGAATGCGGGCGGCAGGAAAGTACTTCTCGAGGAACTTCTGATGCAGTTGTGCCCAAGTGGTCACACTTCCTGTGGGCAAGGTGTAGAGTCATTCTCTTGCCCCATCATGCAGAGAGAAGGGGAATGATACTAATCTCACATACTCTCCAAGATTTTCATTGGCGCGGATAGTCCCACACGCCATCTCGAAGTCTTGTAAGTGTCTTTGTGGATCCTCCCCGGGCATGTCACTGAATCGGGGGAGGATCTGGATGAAGGAATGCTTCATCTCCCAGTGGCCATTGATCGCGGGCAAAGTGATGCCCGTTGGCCTCAGGTTCTGGTTGTTGGGGAACACCATTTTCAATGTTCGCTCTACTTGCGGTTGTTCACCCATCTATTGCCCTCTCGGGTTCTCTACGGATTAGCCGCCTTGCGACTTGTCGTGCCTCCGCATCGCCGCTCTCCTCCGCCTTGCGTGCTTTTCGATCTCGGGATCGCATAAAAGTCCTTCGTTCTTCCCGCAAGGTTAGGTCGTAGCATACAATAAAGAAAGCAATATAAACTCAAGAAATAGAGATACTACTGGAATGCGCAACTCCCCGGCAACGGCGCCAATTCTGACACGCTGTCGTTTAGCATTCAAAATAAATTTATAACCTATTGCCCATCACAGGCGTAGCAAGTGAAAAGTATAGGGTCGATCCCACGAGGAGTTGGTGTAGCAATCTCTGATGTCACGATGTCACTTAAAAGGAATGAGGGTGGTGTAATTATCTTGATCACTATAGGTATGGCTAAAGTAACCTGAAACAAACTCAAAGGGAATATCAAATAATAAGACGAGTCTGGCTTGGGCAACAACTTCGTGAAGACGATTGCAACAACTTCGTGAAGACGATTAACACTCGGTCCTAGGTGCAATAGTTTTCACTACATGACATGCATCAACCGGTTATAAGAGACATACGTCGTGACCCCGTTGTCACGCGTCACGCCCACGACGCACCCCTCCAAGTCTATCATTTCTGTGTAAAGAAGGTAAGGGACACCCTATGCAAACTATCTAACCCGTAATGCCCACGCACGAGGACACCTCAATACATGTAAGCCTACAGGCAGCGTTATGATCTAGATGGACCCGGTATTGGCAAAGGCAGCTGCTAGGACTACTCCAACTCGCCCACACGGTCAGATTATTTGGGGTGCGGGACACCCGACACCTTAATCCAATTATTACTTGCAACCCTCCCTTACCCACTATGTTATTTGCAACTAACACACCGAGTTTGGTTAAGTTATATATTGCTCAAGACCTAGTGCTTCGGGAACACACACATGCAGATCGTAATGCCCTACTTAGACCTCTCGAGTTATATTAATCATGCTTCACTTAGTCATGCCCAAACCAGAATAAAGACTTAGCTAGACATAAAATAAACAATCATGCAACAGTTAATCGAAACCATAATTAAACGGAAACAACTTACTATTACTTGAATGTAATAAACGGCGAGCCCAAAGTGCTGTCGGCAAAACATACGACAAAGTAAATAAAAGTGTTTGCCCCGAAGGGACTTAATGTATGCGATGGTGATGATAAATCTGATGCTAAGAGAATGGGAGCGAGAGTCGGAGCGAGGAAGAGACGCACAAGTCGCGCCTTCATCCATATATTTAGGCCGAGAGAGGCTGACGATAGTGTTGGCCCATGGGCTGAGCAATCTGGTAGGGTTTCCTTGTTAATCGGCGATCTTTCCTTGCCCAGACGGATTTGGGATGATCTCCTCCGTGTTTCAGGGGATTTGGCCTGTGCGCACATCCTTTCCGGATTTAGCGAGATTCACCCCGATCTCGCGTATCTTGCCCATCACCTCTCTCTCTGTCTTCTCTTGCCCTCCTTCTTCCTCTTGGTCTCGGTTGCCTTCTTCACTCCGCCCATTAGCCTACCCTTACGGAGATTGAACTTGCGCGGTTTGTAAGGAGGTCACGCCTGTAACGGAACAACTACTAGATTTGATGCCCTGGCGTGGCGAAGCCCTTGTGCCCTCGGGTGCGGTCGTATCTCAGATCATCCGCCATGCAAGTTACCACGCCGTCTTGCCCATTTCTGCCCTGCCTTGCCCCTGCAGACCAGTGTGTCCTCTCAGACACAAAACACAACAAGAAAGACACAAAAGACTCGATCTAGACCTAAACAAGACACAGAAAAAGAGCACAAAACTTGGGCTCGTCAACGACATTCACATGTCTCATTCTGCAAATCAACCATGTAGGATGTGTTTTCCTCTTCGACTTTAAACATGTGTGTGGTCGTTGAACGAACAACCAAGCGACGCTTTTCGACAAAGGCATGTAGCTTCGACGTACGCTACTTCAGTCAACTCATCGGACCTTGCTGCTGCACTAGCTCATCGTACGTCAAACCATTTCTTCGTAATAGATCGAAAAGTCTCAAGCAACGAGCAAACATGTAGACGTCGAGCCCACAACAACCGACTATTGAAACTCTCGCGCGATTCAAGTCATGAAACTATAGCGTCAATGCAGACACTTCAACCTAGACCACCTATGCTCCCAATGGAGAGTAGATGATGGTGTCTTTGTCGGTTTTAGAACATCCATGCGAAAAAATATCTCGAAATCCTCGATCGATAGCATATGCAACCGACTTGATAATCAGACAAACATGTGACCCAAATCGCACCATATTCTTACGCAAATGGTAAAGCACAACACATGTGCGACGTTCGGATACACGGACTCCAAAGATTTTCGATGCCCTTATGTTGATCGACACAACTAAGAGATCATCGGGATGACCAATGCACTAACGCAGCCGAGATAAAAAACAAGTCCATGACTCCTCATCCTCAATCGGACATAACCCAATAGCAAGCGGGAAGATTCCTTCATTTCCATTAACAGCGACAAAACAAATTTCTTTGTTCTTTCCCTTAAGATGAGTCCCGTCTACAATGACGACTGGCCATAGGTAACGCTTGAAAGCATGCAAACTCTATCTAAAAGCAAGAAACAAATATCGAAATTCACCATCATGAGCCGTCTCAATATCATATAGTATCCTGGGGTTTGATTCTCTCAACAGATGAAAATATGATGGAAGCAATTGATAAGACCGTTCGAAATCGTCATATGCCATCTCTATAGCGACGTTTCTTGCTCGGAGAGCAAAGCTGTAATCCATCTCAATGCCAAATTGTCGATGCATCTCTCCAATCATCTCTTTCGACAAGACCACACCTTAATCGACCAATTTTCGTGCAAAATACTTGCCAACAATCTTAACAGGCACCTGTCGTGGAGCAGTGCGATTCAAATCCAAGTGACAAGTATGACTATTGTTCAACTTAATGATTCTCCATATCGTTGCCCTCTGGACGGCTCGTAGCTTAAAAGGACAACCGTTGCCATGCTTGCAAACATAACCCAAACGTGTTTTACTTGACCGATCGACCACGTATTCTACATGATTCTCCAAGTGGTACAATCCCACGGCTATCGCCAAGTCATCTTTCGTCTTAAATATCGAATCAACACATAATTGTCGGTATGGGCTCCACAAGGTTCGACCCAATCTAATGGCAATGCACTGTCACAATCAAGTAGTGGAATAACCCAGTTGTGCAACTCATGCTCTGTATCATCCTCTCTGGTTCGTGAAGTTGTAGCATGAGCCTCACCATCATGTTGCTGTTCGGAAGTTAAGTTACGTTGTCCAATAACCTTATCAAGATGTCCTGGTTGTCGAATCCAAGCACCAAATTCAGTAGCCAATGAATCAAATATATCTCTACATCGGTTCGTGTCTTCCTCTTCATCTGAATACACAAGCTCGTCTTCCTCCTCATTCAAGATAACAGCTCATCTTCGTGTATAGTGAACCAAGACATCTTGCAGTAGACTCGGGCAAGACGTAGATCGTTGTGAACCATATAATACTGGTGTCTCTGTGTGTACCGAGGCTGCATATTGCTTGCCTTTTTCAATCACATACATAATCGATCATCCTTATGTTCCACAATCAATCGGAACAAATCGGTGTCGGTTTTCAACGATACTTTTATTCTTCTTCCATCACTAGCGCCGTCGTATAAAAACATATAATCCGATCCACCATTGTTGCCTACTTGCTCATGAATCTCTTAACAAATTAGCACGTGAAATCTGTTTCTGACCATGCATACGAGAACCTCGTCGCGCCTATGTACTTTGCTCGTCCCAACTACCACCATGACGTATAATAAGATATTTGCCAAGACATCTATTGCAAAATAAGATATAAAAGATAACAGTCAGTAACATAGGATGCACGGGATGCGTTGTGTGTAGATAATGACCGGCATTGGTTGTGCACAGGCTTGTACGGCTGTGCACGGTCATGCACGGTCGTGCACGGTGCACGGACCATGCACGGTCGTGCACGGTGCACGGACCATGCACGGTTGTCCATCGTGCACGGTCCATGCACGGTCGTGCACCATGCACGACCGTGTAAAGTGCAGGACCATGCACGGTCGTGTACCGTGCACTTATAAACGCACTGATGAGTTCTGTGCACGGTTTATGCGTTCATAAGTACACGGTATAGCCGTGTATTGTACACGGTTAGTGTTAGCGATTCATATTTTTAAATTTAACTAATTAAATGATCCTAAATATTAAATTAATCACTTTATTAATATAAAATCAACACAAATAACATATTTGACGCATAATACTTCTACCGTGTACAACCGTGTACTCAAGAACGTATTTTTTTTCTTCAAAACATTAAAGTTATCATTCGAGTAACATAAAATTATTAAAAAAATATATTTAGGCAGTAAATAATCAATCGTGTACAGCCGTGTACTCAAGAACATATAAAAAAATTCTATACGGATATTAATTTACCTTAATCCATTAGCAATGCTCGATTTCAGTGTTTGATTAAAAAACGAGGTAACAACTTGTTCTATTAATTATTTTCGCTCTCTTCCTCTCTTCAAAAGCAGTAATGTTACAAATGAATTGTTTGTGATTTGAATTCAATGTTCACCGATTTTTCAAATTAAATGTTTACCAACCTTTTTACAATTAATGTTTACCAACTTTAATTTAATTACATTCAATTTTTTGGTAGAGAAGAGCATTCAATTTAGGGGGATTCAATTTATTTTCGACAAAGAGAGAGAGAGAAGAGAAAAGCATTCAATTTATTCACTTTTTTCGACAGTTTTTAGGCAGAGAGAGAGAGAGAGAGGAGAGTTATTATTTTAAATGATGGACCCAGGGATATTTATATCTTTTTAAGTCAAAATGGCTATAAAACTCATGTTTTTATGAGCGTGGATATAAAACTTATCCCACTATTTCTTTTGGTTACATATAAAGTTACCCCATTTATTATATATATGTATTTGTTATTTTACTGTATCATCTAATATGGTATAAATGAAATCCCAATACATATTTATGTCTATCGTTGTACGTTTATGTTTGCAAGTAATAAATTCGATAAAAAGTTAGGCAACGCGCAAGTTATTTTTCTTTTTATTATTTTATTTTGAGGAAAAGTGAAACGAATTTATTTGAATAGAACTTTATTTTTTATTTGAATGTATAAGTGTGAAGATATTCTTACTTATTTGAAGGTGAAGGAAGAAAGAGAAGTTGGTAGAATCAATTAGTACGGAGGGGGTGTTTATTTGCCATGATTACATTTTGAAAGATTGATTATTTGATGGATTAAATATATGATAAGATAATTTTTATCTATCAATCCTTTGTTTACTACAAAGGATTAGTTAAGGATTAAAATTAGGATAAATATTTCTCCCTTTATTTGGAGGATTATTTCAATCATACCTATATTGGTTGGATTATAATTAGTAGAGAATAATTCAATGGATTAAAATAATCCCGGGCTTTGGGATATCCTCAAATGTTAATCCCTAAAAGTAAACACTTGATTAGGTTGGATTAATTTTATCTATCCAACCTAATCATGGCAAGTAAACACCCCCTTATGGATTCTTTCGAAACTATGAGGAAGTGACTAAATAGGATAGAATGGATATGATTTGTCTATGTTTATACTTTTGTTAAAACATCTTACCTATTGAGCCGTCTATAACAAGTGAATTTGGGCCGAGATTTATTTTTAACATATTCTTAAATATCTTGTACTTTAATTATTATTATTATTTTTAAAGATTCTTTTTAGTTATTCTTAAGTATCATGTTTTGTCGTGCTTTTCCTTTGTAGTTTACTTACTACTATGTCCATATTATGTTAATTAATGATGGATGGAACATTCTAAAGCATATTTCATAGTTTTAGGTAGTAACGTCAAATGTCCGAAACTATAATACTATGTCAAAGTTACGAGTTTAGAGAATGAAAAATACACAATTTTAGCTTAATAAATTGATTGTTATAATTTTAGCCTAATCAATCAATAATATTTTTATCAAGCCTAATGAATTGATTTTGTGATCATTTTA
This sequence comes from Salvia rosmarinus, assembly GCA_036937905.1. Lineage (NCBI taxonomy): Eukaryota > Viridiplantae > Streptophyta > Magnoliopsida > Lamiales > Lamiaceae > Salvia > Salvia rosmarinus. The sequence continues at coordinate 77,216,229 of CM072815.1, read as the reverse complement.
GTTCATAAGCGATTTTTCGACATCGAAAATAACAAATATTCTGTAAATAATTTCCAACTATTTTTATAAGTTGTAGATTATGTATGTAATTTTAGATGTCGAATATATTTTTGGTACAAAAATCACTTACGGCTAAAATTTTCACAAAATCATTTCATTGGATTTGATTGAAATATTATTAATTTATTAGGCTAAAGTTGTCACAAAGTCAATTTATCATGTTAAAATTATGTATTTTCCGAATTATATCCCTACAACATAATACTGCTATTAATAACAAAATGTTTAGGTCTTCAACCCTGCCCAATTAAATGCATCCCACTATCTAAATTATTTAAAGGTCAACTATTTTAAATTATTTTATACTCCACTAATTGTTTAATCAAAAGTGCTAAACCCAATCAACTTAACATAATTGAAATCTAAATTATAATTAATTTAAAACATACAAAATTAGTTAAATGAAAGCTTAATATGATCATTTAGTATAAGCACGTAATTTAATTAATTGAAAGCTCAATATTTTAGTTAATTACACGATCCAACCTTAAGAAGTATAATAAACTATAGAACAAGCCCAACAATCTATATTTTTGTTTCGAGACCATCTTTTTCTATATTCATGTTTACTTCTTGTTAATTTTCAGTTTTATTCTATTTACATTTTAACCCACTGTATATAGCATATTAAACCTATTTACAAAAAAACTACAGAACATGAAATAATTGAGATTATTATTAGGCCACATCCATGTATACTTTAATTACCATAACACATGATTATATGTTTTTGACCCCTAATCGTCATTCTTGGAGCATCTCATTCACACCACAACAAATTAAAATCAGGCAGCATAAGCGAAGAATCTTTAAAATTAGTTTTAGTTTGAGTTTGAGTTGCTTTCATTCGTTTTTATTTCCCAAATCATTTCACAAATTCATAACACTAAAGGAGGAAAAAGTCAGGAACGCGCAATATTTGCAGTTCAAACTTGCAAGGAACATGTAGCTTGTCTTAATTAGCATCTTTTTTTACAATTAAATACAATGTTTGGCTTAAAGATTGGCCAATCAAATTCGGCCACGTCATTTCTTGGCGTGTAAGAATCTTTATCCTCTAAGCATTTCTAGTTTTTTTTCCTAGCAATGCCTCAACTTTTTTTTTTTTGCTTCGCGTGATTCGAAAGTGTTTGATCCAATTGGCATCATCCTCTCTAAAAGCTTGCTTATCAAACTTCCTACTGCATGTTATATAGTTTCTCACAATGTCTTTCCTTTTTTTTTTTTAGTAATTGTATAGTTTTGATATTGTTCAACTTATGGCTGCAAGAAGCCCATCATCCTCGTACAAACTCCAGGCTCTGGCCACTTTCCTCTGCCGGTACAGAGCCGTATCCGGTGGTTCATGGCGGAGCCACGCTATTATGCACCACCACGTTCCGCCGGCTTATAAGGTGCGAGGTGGTGGATCTCTCAGGCTACTAAGCAACAGCTCCAAGTTGGGAACGTTAGTTCATTCTTGGATTATTACTTTTTTTTTGTGATGGCTTGATTTATTTACTTAAAACTAAATTGCATTCTTCAAGGGAGACGAATCGAAGTGAAGAGATACGGGAGCAAACACAATTGCCAGCTTCGCCCAAGTTTGGCTTCCCCAATTGGTAACAATTTCTTTCAAATTACAATAGAACCTCTAAAAATTAATAGCCTTTGGACCTAGGAATTTTATTAGTTTATATATATTAATAAGTTATAGAGTGTTCTATTAATATATCAATTTATAGAATGTTTTCTTAATTTTAGATCAATTTATAATGTGTAAAAACAAATGGTAGATAATATTTTAATATATTTAAATTAAACAAATTATGCATGTTTAATTAAATAAATTCACGTATATCTTAATTCATTGTAATTAATTAAATATTTTCATGTATCTAAAATTCAATGTAATAATTAAATATACATTCATGTCTCAACTAATCTAACTAGTTAAATATATTTATGTGTGAAACATAATAGAATTATTATATAAATTTCAATATGAAAAAGTTACCATAATACTCATAATGGAAATATTTTAAAAATTATTAATTTATATTATTCACTGGACCTATATATTTATAAAGGGGTTCTTCAAAAAATTATCATTTCATTATCTTATTGAAACTGGTAATCTTTTCAACTGGTCCAAGTCGGGACCGAAGAAATTTTATTAATTTAGCAAGTTTATTAATTTGTCAAGTATTATTTTAAAGAGATTTTACTATAAATCAAACATTGCTTTTTCTATTTCTCAAATCTGCCTCAAACATAATTATGTTAATGGGAGAAATTTCCCATTTTGATAATGTTCATGTGAAAAATACTGGATTCTATAAAAACATGTAAAATATATCCATATTTAAGTTAAGAAACAAAAGAGTTCTTTGATGTGATAAAGTTTGCATTAAAATCAGTGTTAATCTAACACTAACATGCACATGCAGTGTCATTAGCCGTTGGAATTCCACTAGCCGATGATAGTTGTTGGAATTCCACTAGTCGGTCGACCGGCTAGTCCATTAGCATTTGGGCCTAGCGGCTAATGCATTTCATGTGCGTGGTGTCAGTGGCTGACACTGATTTTCACACAAATTTTATCACATCAAATGACTTTTTTGTCTATCCACTTAAATAAAATAAACTCCAACATATTATAACCTACCGAAAACATAAATTACTGAACTCCATCTTATTTTTCATGATCTTATAATCAACAATCAATTTACAAAAATAATCTTACTCTTCTAATATCATCTCTCATTAATTCATCTCTCTAACTGGGATGTTCTCTCTGTACTTCACAATTCTTTCTTTAACTTATAAGCTCAATTATCCAAATATTTTGATAACTTATGAGCTCTTGAGACGTTACATCTTATAAGCTCTTAAAACATCTTATAAGTTATTGAAGCTTATATATTGTCTCAAATAAGCATAGCCAAAAACCCTCTAAATACTATTTGAAATGTGGATCAGAGTTCAGGTAAACCGTTCTTGTGCAGGGTGAAATGGCTTCTGGGATATGTAGTAACATTTATGCTACCATTTTGGAAGAACAAATGGGATAACTTGCTGACTTTGGAAGGTAACATAACATGCCATTAATTTCTCTATGCAACTAGTATACCTATCGTAACTTATCTTGCTAACTCCAAATTCTAATACTGATCAGGAAAGGCGGCGAAAGTTGTGGGAGAGGTGGAGGCGGTGGCGGAGGTGGTGGAAAAGGTGGCAACCACCGCGGATAAGGCGCTGGAGGAGGTGGTGAATGAGCTCCCAGATAACAGTAAGCTCAAGGAAGCAGCTCAAGCATTGGAACATGTCTCTAGTGTAGCTGCCCAGGATGCTCAACTAATTGAAAATATAATCAACAAGGTTCTTATATTTATTTTTTATGCTCTTTCAATTCTACTTAAAACTATTTTCTCCAGTATATATTTTTGGATTGGAAACAGGTTAGTGATGTGGAGCAAGATATAGAAGAACTGGAGAGCATTGTTGAACCAATTGTTGACAGAATTATACATGGGAAGGACACAAAAAGTTAGCCAACAATAAATATCAAAAATTGTAAATATTACAGCGTAAATTTTATTTTATTTTTAGAGTGCAGAATTGAAATAAAACTAAGAGGGCCTAATACGATAGTTCATCATGGCATATCTCATCGTATAAATTGTTTTACCTACTTATCGTGTTCGACTCACATTTTTTATTCAACGAAGCAAATTGTGTTCATTTTAACCGGCTGACACGTTATGTGCTGCAAATTTAAAATATTTTTTTGAGGGGGAAAAATGTGTTGCAACTTTTATTTTATTTTATTTTTAGGGGGGAAATGTGCTGCGAATTGATACAGAATGTTATTCCACTGCCAGATACTGAAATTCGGCCCGTTATTTCCGATAAATGAAGAAAAGCCCAGAGGCCTTGAGAAAAACAAATTATAAGGCCCATCTATTAACCTATATAATAGCCAAATAACGTACCACCTTTCATCTAATTTGTATTTTCGAATTTGTAATTTCGATAAATTTTTGAATTGTTGTAACTATGAACCCACCTTTATATTTTTAGCAAATTAGACATCCTCAAAAGATTTAAATTGCAATAATTCAACAATCCTGTCAAAATTGCAAACTAGGATACAGGTGGTACATTATTTGGGAATTAACTTGCAACAATTTAATATTGCACTTTTCTCGGCAAATCATTTGGGAAAAGATGAGTGAGAAAAATAATTGGTGAAGACATAGTAAGGTCATTTCCAACCCAACTGCAAAACCTATTTTGCAGTCAATATTCATCTTCAATATACCTGCAAATCCAAACTCAAAATGAGTTTTGATGAAGTTTGTCTCTCCTCCAAACTCATTTTTGCGTTTACACTGTAGCTAAACTTAAATCACTTTTTTATGTTGATGATATTGCAAAATAATCCTTCTACATATTGATAATTTATTTTGTGTATAAGAAAAAAATGGTAAAGAAGAAAGAACAAAATGCGCAATGATCATGACGAAGAAGAAGAAGAAGAAGAAGAAGAAGAAGAAGAAGAAGAAGAAGAAGAAGAAGAAGAAACAATTAATGATAATTAGGGTAATTTTATATTAATTAGTTTGGGCTTTTCTTGGGCTTCATAGATATTGCATATATTAAATTGTTACTTAAGTAAAGCCCATTAAATGGATTAACCCATTAAATGGTAGTTCACATTGGATTGCTGTTGTTTCTTTTCTTTTCTTTTCTTTTTAAATTATGTTACATTAAAATGTTAATAGTGTTGTTTATTTTTTTATTCTTATAATCTTGTTTCATTTTTATTCTAAAAAAGACTAAACTTTAATTATTTAACTTATTCTAATTTGTAATTTTAAAATATTCATATAGTAATTATTAACTCATAGATAATAAATAATAATTAATAATATTAATTATTGATTTAGTACAATTTATAAGTTTTGAAATGTGTATATAATAACTAACTGATAGGTGTACACTAAAAACAACAACATTAACTTATACATATTACACAATAATACATGACATATTAGGACATTTAATAAAGACATAATTGAAAATAATATGAAATTACTAGAGTATAACATGGAATACTAGAAATATAACGAAGACATTAATATTGAAATTACACAACAAGTGACGAAATTATCATTACAAACATGCGATTAATCTAATAGTGCGGTAAATCATCACGACCGACTATTTAATCACTTAATTAACTAAACAATCAAGCCGTGACGGAATTAATTAACGATAATCTTTTAACAATAAGTGATTTAGAGAATTAAGTTTTGAAACAAACAGACAAAGATAACGTTTGTAAATGGAGTAAACCAACCTACACTCGTAAAATATCCAACAACAAAGAATAATCACAACCAAGGGTACAAATTGAAAATACATGTATAGAAGTTTTCAAAATATTTACAAAGTTTATCAAAAGTATGGTTTCACGCTTTCAAGGTTAACAATGAAGACTAATGAATGTCATGTATGACGACATGACACTCAGCCACAATAGTTCGCAGTAAGAAAAACAAAATAAATATTCAGCTCAGTTCCTGGCCACACCTCTTCCATGCTCAACCTGCATCATAAAACACTTATCGGGTGTGAGTACTAGAAGTACTCAGTGGGTAAATGCCAACATAAATTTTCAAAACTTATGATTTCGTTCAAGTAAGCATTGCTTTCAAATAACTTTTAGGAAAACAGTGGTTTGGATATTCATAAGAAACATTTATCGTCATAACATATCACCACACTTTATTTTGAAACATACCGGCATTACATACCCGAGTTGGTCCTGATGGATCACAACTACGGTCATACCCTATCTACGTCATTTGGTAAAGGGAAGTAGGCCTCCTCCCCGCACCATGATCGCCTACATTTGCAAGCTCACGACCATCTACCCTGCACAAGACATAACATTTTCCTACCGTAGATAGGTAAATCGTCATACCCACAATGTGGTAAAACATTCATTTTCAACATATTCATCATGTGGTGATTGAAAGTAATTTCATAATAAAACAAGTTCAAGCATAACATAAATTCTTTTGCTTAACATAACTTTGAGAGGCATTACCCACCTCGTGACGTCTAATCCAACAAGTTCGGTTCCTCGTTCTTTACTTCCCGATTCCCTCTGCTTGATCCTTGTAGCATAAGATTATTATTGACTTTAGTAATCTTCCTTACTAATTCAAATATATATCATTAGTGATCAATCTAAAACGTCCTATTCATGTCAAATTCTACCGAAATTTCGTCAGAGTAACATCTGTAATATGTATAGCCCAAACACACCAAACTACACCAATATCATCACAAACTCCTCAATATCATCATTATATGCTTAAATATAAATTTAGGAACTTAAAATATGTTTAAACTCATTCATCCATACGTTAATCGGCTAATGCCCTTCAACCATATATTTATAAGATTTCAATATTTTTATTATCCACAATCCATTAATTATCAAATATCATATAATCATACTTATTTATCATCAATGATCATAATTTTCCATCATCCATTCAAGTCTTGATTAAAATTTCTCACATAAAATCATAACATTTACTAAACTTTAATTTTCTATTTTCATACCTTAAGTCCATAAATTCTTATAAATTCAACTTAAGCATTATTTTTATCCTAGATTTCAAATATCATATCAAATACATCAAATAAAATTAAGAAATCAAAGTTCAATACCTACCCTTCATTTTCGAAAATTTGGGCATTATGCATATAGTTGAATTAAATTCCTATAAATTCATTTTATGCATTATTCATATCCCTAAGCATGAATATCATATCAAATTACTCAAATAAAATCAAAATCTTCAAGTTCCTATCACACCTCATTTTCGAAAATTTTGAAGAATTTAACAAACATGATTTAACTTTTAATTTCTTCATTCATATGTTGTTTATAATCATCCCTAAGCATATATCTAAGCTTAATTTCATCATATCATAACATATGCTCAACATATAAAAATTAGGGTTTAGGTACCATTCTTGAATTTCTAATCTTCATGAATTTAAACAATTTAAAACCATAGAACATGTTAATTATGCATAATAAGCATACTTAAGTCAATAAACATAACAAAATTTAAACAAATCAACCTTAATCACAACCTCCAATTTTTCGAAAATCCTAGCTTCATGGAACAACATATTCATCAAATTAAATTACAAAAACTTAGGTTAAATGAAGTAATTACCTTGTTTGGAGTGATTTGCCACTAAGTTCACACTTAAATGTGGATTAAAGAGTGAAAATTAAAATTTGTGTGTGTTTGTGTGTGTGTGTGTCGAAATGAAGGGAGTATTCAAGCTTGAGGATGATATGTTTCATATATTAAAGTTCTAGATGTTCAATTTAGATTTAATGTACATTTATTTAAAATTTCAAGATCATTAAGCACTAATTTCAAAAATTATTATAATTACACCCCCAATTTTACTAATTCCATACTTTAATGTAATTTAATTAATAGAATTATATCTCTAATAAATTATAAAATCTAATACAACTTATATTCATAATTTAATTTAGATCCATATAGTATAATTTAATTCATTACCATAATACTTCTCAATTTTCGAAAATTTGTATAAATAAATTCTTTTATTACTAATTATTGCTAAATAAATTTATTCAAGCAAATTAATAGCTTGAATAATAATTCATTCCATTTTATAAGAAAATATCCATATAAAAATAATTAAAGCATTTCATAGCTTAATTTCTAATTTATAGCATTTTTCATTCACACATATCATAATAATTCATTTATTTCATATAATTCACTTTTTACCACAAATAAACTCATTTCTAATAAATCTCTATATTTTCAAATCTCATAGGTTCAAATCTTAAATTAATTGAATTCATGCCGATTAATATTTCATTATATCGAATTTTATAAATTCTTAAGGCTTAAATAGCTTTTAAGCCCTTAATTATACCTAATTAAACTTTAATAATTACTATAAGATTTTCGGGCTACTACAAAATCTGAACTTGATCCTCCAATTTTACCAAAATATGGAGAATATGTGCGGTTGCAAAATGACTTGGTAAGCTATGTTCTTGAGCTCTTTTTTCATAAATACGAGCTTGTTTGGCTCGAACAAATGCATGATAATTTGGATCTTTTATGGAGTTCACGTCTTGAGCTAAAATTCTATTTTCTTCCTTCATTATTCTAAATTCGGTCTTAGCTCAGAGTTCTTGGTTGAGATTTGCATTTGATTTTTACCACTTCCATGAACTGCTTATTGTCTTCTCTAAGTGTGTCAATCAAAGATGACGCAACTTTCTCTTTTCTCGATTTGAGTTTGGTTTTCTTCACTCCAATAGTTCGTTTTGATGGAGAGTCACCACCAAATATATTGTTATCATCATCAGTGTCGCCTTAATTCATGGAAAATGAAGAAATATCTGGCGAATCAGGAGTCGGATTTTCTGAATCATAAGAAAGACGAACAAGAGATGGTTTTTTAGAGCTCCTAGCACAATCTTGAAAATTTTCAAAATCTTTAATAGTATTCCACACGTGATCGAATTTCCAGCCTGATTTGAACTTTGGATCTTGTTTGTATAGCACTTTAGCTTGATTCATCTGTAAGTAGTTATAAATAATTAGTAATATGATGAGAATATTTTTAAACTAAAGAGAAATATAAATAATAACAATAACTTCATTCGAAACACCGCTCTGATGTCTGCTTTCAACAGTTCTTATGCACCCATGTAGTTTCCTCGCAGCTTTCTCAATAATTTGAATTCGAGCTTGGATAGATCTTTTGCTTCGAACTTCCCAATCTTGTAGCTTTGAGTTGTTGTAGATATCATATATACGGGACCAAAATCGATCAGCCGATTGTTGCACTCCAATAATTGGGTCTTCGAACTTTCCAATCTCTTTTCATTTTTTTAAAGTTTATATGTATTATTAGTATGTTTTATTGTATTTTTTTTGAGTCACGTTATGTAATTTTCTCTTATTTAATGAATAAGTAAATTTAGTTATCTTTATTTATTTACTAATAACTAATTTATTTAATACTAGCTCATTTCATATTAAATTATTGATTGAATTTTTTAATAGATTTAATGTGTAATATTAAAAAGTATAAATGTTTATTTTGTAAAAGTATAAAAAGTGGTATGAGAATAAATATATAGAGAATATTCTTTTGAGTTAGAATTTGAATTTATGTGTTGAAGATGAATTAATGTTTAATTATGATAATTACTGTAAAATGAAGTTGAGTTTAGTGTTGAGTATTGGAGACAGGGACGGAGCCACATAGGGCCTAGGGGCCCATGGGCCCCCCAACTTTTTTGTAAAAACATCTATATATTTTATATGTAAGATTGTATTAAAAATGTCTGTCCTAGCCTGATGGGTAGGATTCTCTAAAAATCTGGGAGGGCCGCATTCGAATCTCACTGGCAGCATGTCTATCTTCTCTTTTTTTCTTTCTTTCCTTGTTTTCTCTCTCTTTCTCTCTTTCCCATTTTTTTTCCTCTTCTCTTTCTCGTTTCCTTTCCTATCTTTCTTTTTTTCCTCTCTCCTTTCTTTCCTTCTTTTTTCTTTTCCTTTTCTGTTTCTTTCTTTTTTCTCCCTCTCCCTCTATTCTATTTCTTCTCTTTATTTTGGGATCTTTTTTCCTTTTTTCTTTCTTATATAATTTGTTTATATTGATAAAATAAAATATGTATGCAAATAATAACATTATGTGAATTAATTCTTAACTAAACATGTGTACTCTTTATAAATATTTAACATTTAATAACTAAATCTATTATAGTCTAATGTGTTATGATTTTTATCTCTCATTTAAGAGATCTTGGTTCGATTCATTTTAGTTACACATTTTCTATTTTCTATACTTATTTTCTTTTATTTCATTTTTCTTTATCTAATTCTTTCCTTTATCTTTCTTTCCTTTATCTTTTTACTATAATTTGTTTTATGTTGATAAAATGCTATTTATTTTCTTTTTTTATAATTTATTTTATATTGATATAATAAAAATATATACAAATAATAAAGTTTTATATGTGAATTAATATTACCAATCAAATTTCTAAAAGGATTATAATAAATTCAGTATATTATTAAATTATTATTATTTTATAATTTTATTTTGTTACCTTTTAAAATTATAATTAATTGTTTTAAAAAAAAATTCTGACTTCTTCGTCACTGATTGGAGATGACCTAATAAGTAATTATTATACATGAAACGTTAGCTTAGCTTTTACTAGACTACATAAGAATACTTGTATGTAATTTACAGTAAATAATGCATCAATAGAAACATAAAAAGACTTCAAATTTCCACCGCTTAAAAGCCAAATTATAAGACTCGAATCATGATTCATGGATAAAGCCAGCATGAAATCTAAGGTAATGTACTTTTTAAAAGCATGGGTCAAAGGCGTCTTTTTAAGACTGTTTTTCATCATCCTCCAGTCACTTTAATATCAAAGACAAATTGATATAAATAGTATACAGAAAAATAAACAATAATGCTATCACATTATGAGGATGTTTGGCTGTTTTATAAGTTTTCCCAAAACAAATTTATGTTTGCTTTCAAAACGAAAAACAATTTATAAACTGTTTTGGAGAGCTTATAAGCTCAGCCAAACACCCTCTATATCTAGCCACACAAAAATATTTTAATAATTATCATTATAATTAATTAATAAAATAATAATATTAAATTAATGTGTTAACTATTTTTGCATAAATATCATTTTTCACCTATTTTTATATAAATTAATTTTTTAATAGATCAAATATTAAATAAATTATTTTTTTATTCAATAAAATTTATTATGACCGATAAGTCGAATAGTATCATTCAAAAATAAAACAGGTGAAAGTAAATCGTAAAAAAAAAATGAAAATAAATAACACAGCAACCCCTTTTGAAACAGGTGAAAGTAAATCGTAAAAAAAAAATGAAAATAAATAACACAGCAACCCCGAATACAGGAATCAATCACTAGCACCGTACAATCAATAAAGATGTATATCTCTGTTAATGGCATAAAATGAACAAAAGAATATTAAAAACTAAAAAAATTCTAAATCATATATAGTAGGGTAAATCCGAGCGTTCAAGCAACCAAAATGACGGCGAAGAAGCCAACTGCGGCGGCTGCGAATCCTACTCCGTTGAGTACGGCACCGTTTGCTGCAGGCAATGGAGCGTCGCCGGCGGTTGGAGGCACGGAGACGGATGGTGAGGAGAGCTAGTTGATGGCGGAGGAGATGGCGGCGAGAAGAAGGCCATGGAGAAGGCGAAGGCGACGATGACGTCGGAGGAGGAGCGGTGAACATCGTAGGGGCCGGGCTAGGGCTAGCGTGACCCAGCGGAGAAGGTACAGGTGTTTTAATAACTGGAGACGGCGACGGAGCGCCGGAAGGCGACTGCGCCAACGCGAAGCCTAGCAGCAATGCAGACATCAGCAGCGAGAAAACTTTGGAAACCGCCATTGCTGCTCTCGAAGTTTTTGAAAGAAAGTAGAGAGAGAAAAAGTAAATGTTTGACGAGTAAATTTGTTAAGATTAAATGAGAATTGAGATTTTTGATGTGAATGGGCATCCATATTTATAGGGAAGAGACGTAAATGTTGGATCGAAGGTTTGGCACTGCTAGCTTCGACTGGATTTGACGGTCGAAGTCTAGTAGAGTAAACGCGTTAGGCTCTGTTTGGGAAATTTTAAAAACTTCCCCCAGATTTCCTGAATTAAAGGACACGGTTAAATGTAGTACAGATGTAGAAACGCGTTAGAATTCAAGAAAACAAAAAATTACACGTTTATAAACTTTATCGGGTAGATTTTCAATGATTGATGAAATATAGTGCTTCTTCACTAAGCAAGTCAGTTTTTACAAAAAAATATTTAAATGCTGGAAGAATTATACTGAAAAGTGGAAAGACAATAACTTTTGTGTATAATGTGTAGGGTTTGATTATACCAAAATTATATTTAGTAAGAATTCCTAATCAATGCATTTTTTTACATTTTGTATATAAAGTTACTTTATTATTCGATTCTAATAAAAAAACAATGTTGCACAAAAATATTATTGCAAGAATGTATTTGTTATAATTCTTTGGTCCGAATTTTTTTTATCAATTAAATACAGAAATTTTAAAGGCAGCGTCACGATAGACTCAAACCCAGACCTTAAATTTCGAAAATTAACCACTCTATCATTCAGTAACACACACACACAACTTTGCTCCGATTTTTATGATGGAAAATGTCTAGGAGCAAAACTTTTATTGAAGCCAGGCACATTACAGGGTGTTTGGTTGTTTATTTTAGAGTTTATAAGATGTTTCAAGAGCTTATTCAAGGTAATGTCTCAAGAGCTTATAAGTTGTTAAAGTGTTTGGATAATTGATCTTATAAATTAGAGAAAGAATCGTGAGTTAGAGAGAAAAAATCACAGTTAGATAAATAAATTTGACGAGAGGTGAAGTTGATAGTGTATATGTAGAAAATAACGCATTATAATAAGATTATTTTGGTAAATTTATGGTTGCTTATAGCTTATGAAAAATAAGTTGAGTTGAGCAACTTATTTTAGAGAGCTTGTAAACTGTTGAGTTTATTTTCACAATTTATAAACTGTTTAAAACTTATTTTACCAAACATTTTGCATCAATTTATAAATTTCTAAACAAATTTACAAACTGCTTTTAAAGAGTTTATAAGTTCACCAAACACCCACCGCATCTAGTCCGAACTGGATAGTCAATAATGTATAATGTGAACAATACGCACTTGCATGTAGGGATGTCAATGGGTGGATTTTATCGGGACCGATCAAGAATCGTTCAAAACTCATTAAATTTTAAAGCAGTTACGGTTCTGGTTCTGGTTTCGATTCCAGACCCGCTTTAGACCCGGACCGTTTAGATCCATAGTTTGATGGTCCGATCCGATCCGGATATGGTTCTGGTCCGAGTAAAACCCGTCCATTGACAAATCTAAGTTTAAATAGGCATGTCAATGAGTTAGTTTTATCCATATCGATTCGAAATCACTCATAACTCATTAAATTATAAAGCAACGGTTTTGATTTCAGTTCTGGTTCTTGTCTGGTTCTGGTCCGATTCTGATTTCAAACCCGCTCAGATCCTGACCGCTTAAGCCCATAGTTGATGTTCTGGTTCCCGTCCGGATCGAGTGTCTAATGTGTCGGTTCCAGAACCAGAATCATTACTTATTTACTGGTTCTGGTCCTGGTAAAACCTAACCATTGACATCCCTACTTGCATGCGCGAGGAGTGCTACGGCCACTTTAATTAGAGTTTAATTTTGAATTTAAAATCGATTAATAAATTCTGATTATAAATTAATACATTTTAATTAGGAATAAAAAAAATTAATTAACTATCAGTTTAAAAACTAATTAATTTTGCGGACTTGAGATGGTGATGGATGTAATTTAAGGTTCTAGAAAAATATGCCAATGAATCCCTCGAAGAGGAATAAAAGTAGAAACTTAATCAGATAGGTATTAAGAGACTATAGATCTTTTTATCACCCTAAGAAAAAGAGAGAGAGAAGAAAAAAAAGGAGCACCATGTATAACTGAAATCTCATTACAGTAAAACCAATATTAAGGAATATTTTGATAATTACAGAAAAACATGAGAGAATGAGAGGTTATTACTAAATAGAGTTGTAAGAAGAATTATTTTTTTTCTATTTTTAATGTACACGAACAATACATAAATATTATAATTGCTAAATACATATATTGTATAATGTATTATATGCAAATACATGTACAATATTTAATTTATTTGAGTTAGAATATTTAGAGTTAATCTCTTAAAGTAGATACATGTAAGTACATGTAACTTTTGTTGGAATCATTATTATGTGTTCTCATAAATATTACACAATATACATATTTTAATATCATGTCAAATATTGTTTCAACGGTTTAATCGTCTACTTTTGAAACGAATCGAGGAACATGTTTTGGAACCATCAAAGATATCTCTCCTAGATGGAATGATAAATGCAGTTGCTTCGTGGTCAATAGATGTGAAATCCAGGAAAATTGGGAATTGCTTCAAACATTGCAAAATTCGGACCTCCGACGTCGACGTCGACGAATCACAAGTTGCAAAAGAAATGGATGAAGAGAATCGAAAGCTACATGAAGAGTTGAATGGTCAGATAAAAGAATTTCACTACAACAATCAGATGGACATATATGTCTTCCTTAACCATCCAAATGAGCAACAAATTGTGCATGCTTTGACTGAAGAAGAAATCATTGAAGAAATGAGGCAAGAAGATGAGGGAAATAATCTGGAAGATGATAGCGTAGAAGCTCCAAAAGTTTCATGTGAAGAAGCTTTGAGTTTGCTCGAGAAATTGGAAATATTTTGGGTTCAATAAGAAGATGGTCATATGGACGAGCTATTGAAGACCCGCAAGTTAAAAGATATAATTGCAACAAAATAAATGAAGTCATTGTCACAAGCAACCTTAGAGAAATATTTTAAATCTGCATAAATTTATTATAATGACATATATATATATATATATATTATTTATTGTGATTTATTCCTAAATGGAGATGTATTTCTTTAAGGTGAGGCCTTAAAAACTATAAATTATGACAAATGTGGAGTTTATTCTGAAATATAACTGATCCCAAGTTGGGATCATGAATTTTTATGACAAAATAGGAGGTTATTCCTAAATAGAATATTCCTTTAGAGAAATTCTACTGTATAAGATATGTTATTTTGAGATATTTTGTTAAGAAGCGGGCAATTGTGCTTCTGGATGCACGGTGCATTCGTATTAAATTTTAATTATAATTTATAAATTTTAATTAAAGATTATTAATTGGAGAATAATGAACCCTATTGAATTTAATTAAAAACTAATTTGTCCTCCATACGATTTTCTGAAATCATTTTATATTTTATTTTGAGATGTCCTATATAATTATAAACAAGTGAAAATTTAGGAGTTTGATCATTTTATATTTTAAGTGTTCAATAAATTTTAAATATTCTATCTAAATGTAATTAATATTAACAGTTGTAATAAGTTTGGTTAATGAGAAACAAAAATAGGTATATTAGTAGAACCGTACGCCTATATATAGATTATTACAATTTGGTCCAAATGATTTCTCAAGATTGAGATCATTTCGAATATTTTTTTGGCAAAATACATTAGATAAGGCAGAGTGGATATATTTGAGTATACACGCGATACAATGAAACAACAAGGTTGCTAACCGAAGCTAGCGATAATTAGGTGTATATATTACATTTGCTAATTTCTATTACAGTTTATGATCCACTTAAGTTGTGTACAACCAAGCAAAAAGAATAAGAATGATTTAATGAATGACTGCCAAGAATTGTTCTTTAAGGGAGTAAAATGATCAACAGAAACTGTGTTATTACCTTGTTATTCTCATACGAACATCGGATTATGCAATGGGAAATACCAGATCTCAATTTCTTCTCTTCAAGTCGAGCACTTATGAGTCTGGTGTAGCTGGGCTTTCACCACTTGTTCGCCCATTCTTGTTGCCGATGAGCGCTGGATTACCATTGGTGTCTAAACCATAAATATGGCCCATTTTGGCACGTTTTGTCTCTAGATATCTCATGTTATCCTTGGTGATCGGGGTTACAAGGGGAACCCTGCCTGCAACAGCCAAACCATAACCCTTGAGCCCAATGTACTTTGCAGGATTGTTCGTCATCAGCTTCATAGTTCTAACACCAAGACCTCTCAGTATCTGCACAAAAATTACACAACCATAACTAAGCTGGAAATTCTTGTATTCCTAAGGAAGGGTGAAACCTAAACTCTCAAACCCAAATTGTAAATTATGTAATAATACTCATATAAACAGAGGTCAACGCAAGCTTGATAATTGATGTGAAACTAACCAACCAATACAACCCAGAAGCTAACTAACCCAGAAAATGTCATGCCCAGCCAGGATTGTCAATAAAAAATTCCCTCGAGCCAGTCAAACTGTGTGCATTCACAGTCCAAAAATGTAGAACATTTTGAATTTGAGTAATGGTCCTGTAAACTGGCCCTACCTAAGATGCTTCTCATGGAATCTTTAGGTTCATGAGGCAAGAATGATTTATGCCGTTCTATATGAGTTAGAATTGGTACTAAAACAAAATCGGAAAGAAAAAAGAATATTAAAATTAATTTGAAGACATATAAGCCCAGCGCATTTTGCAGAAAGAGTGGCTAAACCCACAGAAGTACTCCAGGTAGAGTCCTCTTCTGCAAATCTTCTCTTTCCTTTCTTCATCATAATTTATTTTTAGCACTTTCTTTTTCTTTTGGGCAGGTTGGTACTAGCTTAAGGCAATTACTTGAATGATGAAATATAGAGGTACTGCATGATGTTTGATAATACATTACCTGTGCACCAATTCCGTACTCCCTCGAATCAACAGGTAAACCCAACTCCTCATTAGCCTCGACAGTGTCACGCCCAGCATCTTGCAAATTGTAAGCTCGGAGTTTGTGGCCTAAACCATTCCCTCCCTCGTGACCTCGGAGGTAAACAAGAACACCCTGCCAGCTGCCTCAATCTGTTGCATTGCAAGTGACAGCTGGTTTCCACAATCACATCTGGCCGAACCAAATATGTCACCAGTAAGACATTCCGAGTGTACTCTAACAAGAATGTCTTGTCCGTCACCAATTTCACCCTGTTGAACGTGTTGTGTGAGATTGTGACATTCTAAAAGAACAAAGAACAAAGCTCAAAGCAGGGTGCTGTGACCGAAATATGCATATTACTCACCTTAACCATGGCAATGTGTTCAATCCCATCTATAATGGACCTGTAACAATGGGCAGTAAATGGACCCCACATAGTCGGTATACGAGCAGCGGAAGCATGGTCCACTAACCTATCCCTCTTTCTCCTATATCTGCAAAGTACAGCGTGTCAGGCCTTCTCAGTGAAATTTCTGAACATAGTTATCAACTCAGATAACCAGATGCATGGAAATAAGAGGGAATTAATAGCAAACTTAGCTCAATAAAATTAAATCCTATCCCCATTTATTATCCATGATTGGCTATAAATACAGTCCAATAGACATAATCACAAGAAAAAATAAGCAGAATCATAATATGTATTCTACTGATTTCTGATCACATTCTTCTTTGGCGTGTGGAGCATTTTTTTTAAGTCAATTTAATGTATTCAAGATCCAATAAAATGTCTAGATCAAATTGTAGACTCCAAATAAATGGTACATAAATGAATCATACCCAGAGAGAAATAGAAGATGTCTCGAAATCATTTTAACTAGATAGGTTCATCATAAATCAATACTTATGCATAAATGCCACAAAATCAACAATACTGAGGCAAAATTATAATTAGTTTCACTGTTTGCAGATTACTGCAAACAGGTGAGTCAGGTGAATGAAAGTGCCTAATTGAAACTTAAGACCACAGAAATGCTGAGCTAAATGAAAAGATAACATTGTAATACTGCTACTGTTCTAATAGAACAACGACATCTACAACAACATCATCATCTTAATTCCCTCTCTTTTCCACATCCAACTTCCCTCTGAGACTTTACGTTAAGTGATGCAAAACTAGGATCATTTAGAAATGAAGGCACCATTAAATGTACGAAAAGAAGCTCGTCAAGTACCTTATTAAATCAGCAATAGATATAATTTTCAAGTTTTCTTGCTGTACAAACTGCCTCAGCCGAGGTAATCGAGCCATGGAGCCATCGTCGTCTACAATCTCACATAAAACTCCGGCAGAGTCCAACCCAGCCAGCATTGCAAGGTCCACAGCTGCTTCCGTGTGCCCTGCTCTTTTCAGGACACCACCCTCTCTGTACTTCAGTGGAAATATGTGTCCCGGCGATTGAAATCCTCAGGCTTTGAATCTTCGACGCAAGAGCCAATATTGTGGTCGCACGGTCATGTGCTGAGACACCCGTAGTTGTACCATGTTTTGCATCCTACATAAGTGTTGTTAGTTATGCTATCTTGGAGACATCTTCTAGTATTTTATCTAACTGGCTCTGAACTTTCCAGAAACGTGCGTGTATAGCATATACATTAAACATTAGCCCATATTTCAGCAAGAACTTCAATAATATATTCCTATAAACTTATATTAAACAACTTACCACTGAAACAGTGAATGCAGTACAGAGCTTCTCCTCATTTTCCTTATGATTTACCATCAACGGGAGCTGCAGCCTCTCCAAATCTTCCTCCTTCATGCTCACACAAACTATTCCAGTTCCATGCTTCACAAAGAATGCCATAGCCTCTGGCGTAACTTTTGATGCAGCCATTATGAGATCTCCTTCATTCTCTCTATCCTCATCATCTACAACCACGACCATCTGCATTGTAAATCCAGATAATCTGTAAGAAATTATGAGATCCACTACTATAACAAAACCAATGTGAAAATCTAACCTTTCCTTCGCGAATGTCTTTAATGGCCTCCGGAATACTCGAGAAACCTTCTGATGGCATGTCCAAGTCGAACTCATCATTTTCAAGAGGGAAGACACTAGCCGAAGGAGCCATATCAGCTGCAAGTGCTCCTAATACAACAGAATCGGACTGTACCTCAACTCCACCAGATATATCGCTGATGAGAGCTTTACTCGCAACATCAGAACCAGCAGAATGTGGAAGAGAACCATTTTCTGCTGAGAACAGGGCTGACTTAATTTTCCCACTGGCCTTGATACTGAAACCGAATTTCGCATTGGGCTGTTTGAAGACTTCTATACCATTGGCATACTGAATATTTCCGCACAGCAGACCATTGAACAGTCTGGAACTGTTGAATTCCCAAGAAAATAAAAGTTAGCCCAGAAATTCATAATGGGGAATAGAACTTGGACAGATGCACATCTTCTTTCACAGCAAACAAAGGCAAACTACGATTCTGGTTCTGGCAAAAAGGATGATCTATCATGCCGAAGCAATTTCCAAAATAATGCAATTCCACAAATACAATCTCCGATCACCGACAATCATCAACTTTAGACAATAAAACCAGTGACGCCATTTCTAACACGGCCTAAAACCTATACTGCTTCTGCAAATGGAAAGCAACAATAATAGTAACATGACATTCCATTTCACTAAAAGAAAAAGGAAATCATTGATTTTGAGATTCAGTCCTCGATCAAGCCCGAAAAAAATAGATAAATCATAATGAAGCTGACAAATATACCGGGCCAAGGAAAAATAGCTTTACATAAACACGATATCAGAGAGAAATAGTCCGATGAGCTAAGGAGCCATCCACCAAAAAGTTATAGCATTCACAATGACATAACACTATAGAATAATAGAAAGCCAGGTAAGAAAAGTTGCCGTCCATTCAATTGGATGAATCAAAACAAAAAGAAGGCAGCTTTTAATCACGCAGCGAACGAAGAAGCAGAAGAAAGACGAACCCAGATAAAATTAATCCTTAAAAGAAAGTATAACAGTAAAGACTGCATCAGAAAATAAGGAAACACTAACCCAGAGCGAGAAAGCGAAGTAGTAGGGCAAGAAAATTAATGGAAGCCATTGTTTCCGTCTACGTTTGAAAGGATTCTGAAGAAGATGAGAAATCTGAAGAATAAAACAGCTCAGAGATTTTGGCTGAATGATTTCCGCGTATGGGTTCTCTTTTTGAAAGCAAAACTCTGATTATTTTATTTGAAGAATCAAGTTGAGAAAGAAAAGTTGGATTCAGGTAATTACACTAATTTGGCTGAGAGGCGGCGGGTGATTTCTGCGTCACCAACCATTTGGGATTTAATTCCAGACCTACTTTTCTTCATAAAAGAAAAAATAATAATTTGACTTTTCTTGGATTGTTTCAGTTTTTCGGGTTAATCGTTTGGAAAATAAAGAGCCCCCGATTGCTAATCGTAATGTTCTTTGACTATGGATTTTGGTCTCACGTTCAAGATAAATACCATCTTAGTTGTGTATTCTTGAATGGGTACATGGTGCATTGTTAAAATAATATACTGATTTTGAACGTGAATATACATTTTTTTGGTGCTGTGAATATTTTTATTTTATGTTTGAAAAGATGCAGTGTTTGTTCTATGTATTTCAAAGAATGTATAAGATATTGCTAGAAATGGACAAACCCAATTTTTGTCCTAAATTTCATCTTCTTTTAGAACATTTGAACTGTACGAATGTATTTGAGAAAATATATGTTATACTTTTAACGTTTAATTTTGTCTATAAGTGTATCCCAATATATACGAAATTACAAATTCAATCCTATCAATAAAAAAATTTAACTTTCTTTCTTCCTGTCTCAATTCCAACTAGTTCGATCATCAATCACTAGAATTGATATCACGATCAGAATCCTCTTGACTTGAATTATCTAATTCTGAAAGAAATTATTTTTTCCCTCAAAAAGAAAAATGTATATTTTCATTAGCATTAGTGAGAACCAATAAGTTCTCATTTTGAGCCTTCTCTCATTTAGTACTGTTTGACTTTTGATTATCTTAAAAATATATTCATCACTGATGCGTTCATGACACATAATAAAAAAAAAACTTGTACTGACAATGAAATTGATGAAAATCTGGTATTATTGTTCCAGGAAATAAAAATGGCATCTCCAGTTTAGGGGATAATAGTTACAATATGGGGTTGAGAAAAATAATGGTGGAATGGGCAAATGGGACCACCAATCTCAATTAAAACCAGATCTGGATGAGTTTAACTTTCTGTAAAAGCCAACCAAATTGACTTGACATCGAAATACAAATATGAAAAATAGAGGTGATTTCAAATTTGATGTCCATCGAAATACTCAACCAATAGTGGCCAGTTTTGACCCACGCCTTGTGTTCTTCCTCCTCATTTCCTCGATTCCTCCTGCTTACTTCTATTTCCAAGTCAGCTTCTTCCCACGCACAATCTCAAATCTTATGTTGCTCCATTATCTTTTTTTTTTCAAATCATTGACTTTGAAACATGGAATTCCAACTTTCAATAAAGAAATAAAACATCTATTGCATAATATTATATAATTTTAATGTAGTGGTGGATAGGGCAGTATAAAATTATAATTTAATTAGAAGGATTGTATCGATTGCTTTTTAGATAGAAAAAGTTGGTTGGAGTTTGTTACAAACCATTAGGGTAGTGATGAGTTGGCAAAATACATAACAATTATACAAGGGCGTCAATCTGATAGGAAATCTATGGATTGACCAAATAGTAATAATAAAAAAGGAATAGGTTCTTTTTATAAACGAAATCAAAATTAGATTATTTGGGTTGATCGTTTGGATTGACGGATTATTTAGGTTGGCTCAATCGGGTCGCGGGTCAGTCCGACGAGTTGGAGGTTTTTTTGTTTTTTAAAGAGCATGCATGATAAGTGAAATCATAAAAGCGTGAAATATATGATTTGATGTGCTGATATGTTTGAGTTGTGTGTTGTCACATTTTCAAGTGAATTCTATCGTAATTGTCTTTTTACTTATAGGTTCTCTTTTCTGAATCATTCAAGAAGATACCCCTCACTTAAAAATCCATATTGATTTTTCACTAGACTTCACAAATTCAAAAACATAAATTAAAAAAAATACTCAAATCTCACATTGATTTTTTATTATACTTCATCAAATAAAAACCTACCACATTGATTTTTCATTTAACTTCATCAAACGAAACCCTATATAAAAGTATACGTTTACTCTACCAACCAAAAATTCACAATTCAAAGTATCTTGAAACAAATACTCCCTCCATCCATCAAATTTAAATTTGTTCTTTGATTTTGGTGGTGCGAGTTTTAATAAATTGCAATGAGTATAAAGTAAGTAGGTGTAAAAATATGGACCATAAATGGTTTTTCTGTAAATAAATTGATAGGTTTAGGGTAAAAATATGGGTTGATGTTTCCAAAAAAGGAAAGTGAATATTTTTTGTGGACGGACCAAAATAAAATTAAATGAACGTATTTGGTGGACGGATGAAGTAATTTTTTTCAATCTAATATTATAGTATAATCAAATAATTTTAAAATTTTATTTGAAAAAATAAGTTTTCAATTTAATTCAATATGGATATTAATACCACATATATAAGCCAAATTGACTAACAATTTTTAAAATAAGAAAGCACTCAACTATCAACTTATATTTATAAATTTAAATGAGTTGAGATAATTAGTGGGTATTACTATATAAATTTGAGATAAAATGAGTAATCACTAGATATTTATACTATTTATTGTTATATGTAACCTTTCGATTTTATTGAGACAAATAATCAATTAATGTAAAAACTTACATTTACCTATTTAGCTACTTTATAAATTTATTCGAATTTTGGTAATTAGTAAGTATTATTATACAAGTTTAGGATGAGAATATGTAATTAAATCACTTTTTTAATAGGATTTGGGATATGTACAACTATATAAACTATAAACGGTCTGCACATTAGTAAAGTCTATGCATAATTTTCTCCATTTTTTTTATCTTTTGTTATTTATTATTTATGTTTACTTTGTAATGTTTGAGTTTTTATTGTGACGGATAACCAATTACTATAACAAGTTATAGTTTTAAATTCATACGAGTTTAGATAATTAGCGGGTATCATTTACAAGTTAGAGACGATAATGAGCAGTAAAATCACATTTTAATCGAATTTGGAATGCCTACGAGTATATACATTCTTGACGAGTCTAAATGGCTAAACCGTATGACATTTTGGTTCATCTTCATCTGTCGAAACTCGTATTAGATCTGACTTATCATTAAGACATAAAATTGTTTTGTTTGTTATAATCATAAACACAACATAAAATGATTCTCCATTGAAAATCAACATTTTATACACTAGTTATTTCAATGTTCGTTTGTATACTCCATCTTTGATATTGTTATATAGGTAATTCAGCATTTTATTTTATTTTACATTCTTCTTTCTTTCTTTCTTTTATTGGAGAATTTACTGTGTTTTCATGAATTTAAATAAGTGTATTTTATTATGATTGGAATAAATTAATTTCACTAACGAAGCACTTCAATGGTGTAATTTTCTCATCATAAAAGTGAGGCATTGGACCCATGTTCTTTCTTTCCCAATGAGAAGAAGTAAAACAAACAAACAAAAAAGAGTTTAGTTAGATTGCCATTTGACTCTTAAAAGTTAAAACACCTCAATACGCCCTAATTTTAATCGAATTACTCAATGTATTAAAATATACAATCCATAAAAATTTGGGTTAATCAGTCTTATGGATCAAGATTTGTGCCCATATTTGAATTAAAATTCAAATTTGATGACATATTCAATCTCAGGTACTTATCTAGGATAATAAATTATGATGTTTAGTCTAACAACAATCATTGAAAATTATTCGGCAAAATTCATTAATAGCAACTTATATTGGACTTCAATCCATATTCATTAAATATTCATCTCAACTCGTCAAAGCTCAAACATTGATTTTTCAAATCAATTGCTGTATCGATAAGAATTTAAAAGTTCGGGCTGCCCAAATATTTGGACGAATTTTAATTACCAAAAATTGTAATTGTAAAATTTAGTACTTCGTTTGAAATGATTTTAAAATCAGATTGAAATTGCAACTACAATCAAAAGTCCCAATTGCAATGACAACTATCCCTATTTATAATTAGGGGTGAGCAAAATATCTAGAATCTAAATAACCAAACCGAACAAAACAAAACCAAAATGTTAAATTTAGTTCGAGTTTTTGTATTTTCGAATCGATAAAAAATTCATTCAGGATTTTCGAATTGATTCATATTATTTTTAAAAATCAAAAGAAGTCCAAAAGCCGAATTATATATATATATATATATATATATATATATATATATATATAGTATCCAAGCTCAGGTAGTATGTAGTATTCAATCTCATCCATTTATTTCATAGATCCTATGATGAAGATTTTTAACAGATCTTTTAAGCTTATTTTCGCTGATTTCGCTACAGTAAAAATATATTAGTAATTTGATTTGTTATATGATTGAAAACAAATCATGCATATGGTTATCTGACTTATGCATTTAAATGAACACAAAAATATATGCAGATGAACACAAACATGCACGTACATTGGAAGTGCGCGTACAACACCCAACATGCGCTCGTGCGTCCCTCAATGTCTGTTGGCCAACATGCATGTTTATGTTTTGTTAAATGCATGAACATATTTTGTTAAATGTCTGAATGTGTTTTGTCTGCATATTTGTGTTTCGTGACCAACATGTAGATTTATGTTTTGTTATATGCGTGAACGTGTTTTGCTAAATACACGTTCATTGGTGTTAATAAAAATTTCAGTTCAAATTAAAAATTTCTATTTTTAAAAAATTAAAAATTTATTCAGTTCAAATTTGACCAAAAAATTTAAACTTTCAGTTCAAATTTCCAGTTCAAATTTGACCAAAAAATTAAAAATTTCGATTTTGGCTTTGAGTTTTTTGGATTTTTCAGTTCAAATTTGCTTATAAAAATTTCGAATTTTTAGATTTTCGTATAATTCAATTCGGTTTCAATTTTTTCTTTCAAATTTTCAGATTTCCGAATCGGAAACATCATTGGTGTTAATTTTAGCCAAAGTCTTGATCCGTTTTTCACAAGCTCCCCCCATCTCGTACATTCGACTCATAAGTCCATAAAAATTTATCCAAAAGATTATTGAAAGAGTGACATAATCTCTTAGAAGGACCATTGGAGACACATCTAGATCACGATTTGTTGGCACGAAAAGACTTGGTGGGGCATATAATGGAATCTCATGGGCTCAAGTTCGTCCAAGTCTCAGCAATCTAACAGTGACACCCACCGAACAAGTTCGATTATTTCTTAGGTAACCCAAATAGTACCAGAAGGTTTTGTGCAACCCTACTCCAAAATACCTCACGTTGTCGAAATCCAAAATGTCTCCTATTCGTATGGTTAGTTGAACTATGAGTATCCCAAACCAGTTTAGGAAGATTAGATCAATCAGTTTACGCAATTTGCTTTTGATCTTCTAGTTGGTAGAAATGCAACTTGTAAACCCTTGGATGACAATATTTTACTGTGAAAAACAAAACAAAACGGCAGCAGCAGCAGAACTCTTTTTCTTTGAATTTATTGCTCATAAACTCAATGTAAGCAAACTAATGCATTTCTTGTTTGTTCTCAGAAGATAAACAATTTCTTTCTGAGTTAACAAAGCCTGGGAGAGAGGTCAAACCTAAGTTGTCAGCTGAAGCTTTCTCGGGTTCCAGGTACCAATTGTGTCTCGAAATGAAGAACAACACGCATCAGATACCAAAAACTTACTTACACCATTGTCTGAAATCAATAGAGCCCCAAGAACTTCCACCAGAATCCCCCGACGACTCCCCAGATCACTGCGTTAACAAGGGCCATGATAAAGCCGTACTTGAATACATCCGGAAGATCTATGTAACCGGCTGTTTACAAATTGTAAATACACTAGTCAGTACAAATATATAAGAACAAGCACCAATTTAGCATCTAGCTAGCAGAAGTTCAATTGAATACATTTATTTTGCATTCAGCAATATAGTTGGCGATTTTAGGAGCTACATCGGTATTTAGATAGCAATTGTGCACAGGATAGAGGATATTGCAATAACAAGCCCCACTCTTGACACAGAAGTCGTGAAAGAAATTGGAGAGAGAAATGGAAATCAAACTAGGGTAAGAATAGTTGTTACCTCCGAAATATACAGCAGCTTGGCCACTGCTATAATGTGTCAAAGAGCCAAATAGATTGGTATTGTAAGCCAGAGCAAGTGCTGCTAGCATGCCTGGAACTCCGGATGCCAAATGCATGGCAAGAAATGCAGAGTACAATGCTCCCACATGACCAGTTTGACTTGCAAATAGGTAGTGGATACAGAAGTAAGCAGCTTGAAGAACACCAAAAGCTGCAGGCCAACTCAACGACAATGACTGCAGCGCTTTGGCTACGCAAGTAGACATCCAGCTCACGATGCCGAGATTTGTCAATTGGCCAGCCATGCCCACCAGAACCGCAAACCATGCTAACGTGTCCCATGCTGATTTCTCACTCAAGCAGTCATCCCAATCAAGCACTCCCAGTAACAGGAGGATCGAAAGACCAAGCATTGCAGCAACAACACTTGCAATACCGAGAGCATCTCTGTATAAATATCATCATCTCATATCAATTGACAGTTAATAGGGAATCTATCAACACTAAACATAATATTCAATCTAAGGAAAAAATATTGAGCAATCAGTTTCAAACGATGTAAAATCAGAAAAGCGTGTCGATCTCGAAGGATGTCATCCACTTCCTAGGTATCTCAAGCATATATAATATGTCATAGAACTCTATTCTGGCATGGTATTAATGAAATATGAATATGGCCCACGTCTAACTTAAATGTTATTAATACAGTTTAATCATTTTCAGATTTTATTTTCCACCCGAAGATGTTTCTTTAACAGTAACGAATCAATAGTTTTTTAACAGAAATTGGTTAGACTGATTCAACTGAGAAAGTAATACATACCCGAAAATCCACAAAGAAACGGCAAGAAGCATTGTACCAATCATGACCAATTCGTTTTTTGTGACAGGTCCCATAAGCTCCAATCTCTTTGCAGCCATTGCAGGAGCGTCGGGTGTATCTCTGATTTCAGGAGGATAAAGCTTGTACAAGATGAATGGTGTAGCCAAAAGAGAGACAAATGCAGGCAAACTTGCTGCCTTGAACCAAGAAACCCATGGGTTTGAAATCACAACCCCAAGCTCCTCAGCAAGTTTGAGACACAGCAGATTTTGAGCTGCAGCAGTTAGGAAAAGACCACTAGAGTTACCAGAAGACTGTCACACATCAAAAAAAAAGAATGCATGAGTAACTGGGAGACAAGTAAGTAGCAATTGCACAAACCATTCAGAAATAAATAATGCCCGCCTGGAACACGGAAATTCATATCTGAGACAAAATTATATGATGCATTTTCACTGATCGGATTGGACAAATGCTCAGGGAATGTCTTATAAATATCCCTTACATTCTTTTCTCTCTTGGTTCGAATATAAATTCAGTAGTCTTACAGCCACACAAGTATCGATGAAAAGTTATTTCATTAACAAACAAACCTGAAACTGCGATTGAACTAAATATGATCCAAGCTTCTTCTTGGAGGGGTCTCCGGGCTTGCTCCCAGCCGACAACGAGAGCGACTTAATGATGGGCAAGAACACGCCTCCGGCTCTGGCGGTGGTGCTAGGCATTGCCGGCGCAATCAACGCTTCACTCAGCGTCAAGCCGTAAGACAACCCCAGAGTACTTTTCCCCAACCATTTCACGAAATAGGTCGCAATCCTATCGCCCAAACCCGTCTTCACGAAGCCGCGGGCGAAGAAGAAGGAGATAACAATCAACCAAATGACCTCGTTAGTGAAGGCGGAGAAGGCGGAGGTGAAGCTGAGTGTTTTGGTGAGAATTGAGGTGGTGAGGCCGATGAAGGCCCAGGCGCCGACGGGGAGGGGGCTGAGGACGAGGCCAGCTATGGTGGAGAGGAAAATTGAGAGCAATTGCCATGCCTGAGGGGTGACTTCGGGGTTTGGGAACGAAGAAGCGGACGCCGACGCCGATTGCGACTGAGATGATTAAAGGGATGAGTTTGGCGCCTTGTAGAGGAGGAGATGAGGGTTTGGATTCGATGGGGGCGGCGGAGGAGGAGGAGGCGAACAAGATGGGGAGCCTTCTCGGCGTGGTTTTGTGAATGGGGTGGAATTTGGGGGACTGTGAGTGAAGGGAGTGTGGGGGCGGGGAGGTAGATTTGAGAGGGCGGAGATGGGCGGCGGGGCGGGGGCGGAGACGGGGAGGAGAGAGGGAGAAGGAAGTGGCGGTGGTGGTGGAGGAAGAAGAGTATAGGGCGATGCTCTCCATGGAGGGAGAGAGAGAGAGATAGGAGAAAGAGAGTTGAGATCAAGAATTCAAGATGCCTGAGTGCAGAGTTAGTGTGTGTTGGGTGTGGGCTTTTGGAGAAGGAGAGGGGCGGAATCTACGAAGGCACACACCACCACAGGGAAGTGTTGAAGCTGATTTAGCTGTTATATGTCTGTTATAATTATATATGAGGTCGACATCCAACTTGGAAATATGCTAAATCTTTTCCTCTGTTTTATCGTTATATTTCTCTTTTTAATCATCCAAATATTTCCACTCACTCAAATAAAGTCAGTTTCTGGTCAAACAGCAATTACCAAGTCATAAAAATATTACTTCCATTAAATATATAAAGGAGTATTATTTCGCATGAATAGATACATCAGAGGCCGAAAAAGTTTTTAGGAATCAAAACACAAAAATGATCGCCCAAAGTAAATTAGCTATGTTTACAATGATTTTTTTATATAATAATGATCATATCTAATAAGTTATAGTGATGACAGTAGATCCCGGATCGATCCAAATATGTAAATCCAGATTCATTTTTTATGATCTGAATCTTCAAAAAATAGAATCCAATGGATCTGAACCGGATCCGGATCCGGATCCGGATCATTCTTTTAAAATTCGGATATGGATCTCGATTTCTGAGATCCATGGATCCATAAATATATGTATATATAATTTTATTTATATTTATAAGTGTATTATATTATTATTTTTTTAGTCGAAGTTGAATAAACTAGGTTATAGAATTGTATGTCAATAATATTAGAAATTTGTACCTTATATTTGAAGAAATTTTGTATATGAATGGTCTATTTACTGAGATATGTGTGCTACTTCTTCTATTACTATTGCAATATTATTTGCTGTCATGAAAACAAAAGTAAATTTGTAACTAACATCTTCTTGTATAGTGATGATTGTAGAGTTTCTAAATAATTATCATAGTGTTATATGTATTTAGATTATTATTATTATGGTGTTACTATGAATTATATTTGATTTATGATTTATTTTAGAAGAGAAAATATATGAATCCGAGTCTAGATCCTAGATCTTAAGGATCTTATGGATCTGGATCCAAACAAAAAATTTCGAATCTGGATATGGACCTAATAAGATCCGATCCATTGTCATCCCTAGTAAGTATAAAGCAGAAATGATAATATATAAATCTAGCCATCATCTAATTTCAAAAGACAAAACAATCACTCATCATTTAACTATACTAGGACTGGAGGAGCCATAACTCAGCGTAAACTATATGAAGTAGCCGATATGATATTTGAGAGAGCATGGATCACCAGATCTTTCAAGGCCCGTCAGGTGCTGAATATCATGCTATAAACAGATAGCCACATTAAAATCCCAACACCCCATGACTTAACCTTGAAATTTCTGCTCTCTGTCTCTCTCCAAAGTATTCCACTTGAACAGGTACAGTGTCACAAGTTTTCTTGGAACAGGCATACACAGCTTTGTGGATTCTACGAGATTCTTATTAACTTAGAAATCAAAGATGGGCAGTTTGGAAGAACATATGCAGACAAATAGTTTGAATTTCGTAAACTAGTCATACTTAAAACCGCAAAAGCAGTCAATCAGTTGTATTTGGGAAGAGGTTTACAGATAAGGAAATAGATCTTATTACCTTTTTCAGCACAAACAGCAAACCAAATCCAGGTGGCATGACAGCAGTAGTGGAGAACTGCTTTTCAACATCCAATTATAACCATAAACAAAGTCGACTACGTCATAGGTTTGAAGTGCTGTATTAGAAATATTACAGCTGCAGGCACATATCCAGGTTACCTCATTTAAACTAGTTAAGAATCTAAACTAGTCAAAAGAAAACGACGCATAAAAGAATTGATAGACTCAGACTGTCTATGCAGTTAAAACTGCTACCATAGTCCTTTGAACTGCGATGAATTATAGAATCATCTATTCAGTATTCAACAAGAAACATTGGTCAACTAAACTGACACATGCATATTCATGTAAACATACACTTCATAAAAGGATTAAACCTGTAAGTTATAAGCAGACTCGTATGTAGATCTTTTCATGCAGATATGTTTTTTGAACAAAATAACTCCTTGATTTGTCAAAACCTCAAAGCTTAATAGCTTATAATATTGAATATTTATATGTGATTGCAGCAGTTCAGATTGCCCTGATTTTCTCAGCATCAGCATACATATGGAAGTATGGGAAGAAGTTAAGGATACATTCTTGATCAGGGTTGTCCATAAAATTGGAATGCAGTGCATTCCCAATACATAATATAGCAGTGATTGCATCCAACCGGGTGCCTCATTTCTGAACATCAGCCTAGCATGTGCTAGAATATTCGCCTTGCTCAAGGTGTATACCTTGAGCATATAATTAACTGTCCAGCATCTGGACAGTTGTTGGCTATGATCGTATTCTAGTTAAATCAATAACAAGGAAAAATACATAGATGCCATAACAGTAACCTATATGGTTGAGTATGCAAGACCTGCATTCTGAGTGGCACATCGTCATCCCAATCAGTTTCAGTCAAGTTTTCTTCTGGTGTGGACGTTTCTTTATTTCTGTATTCACCCTTCACTCTATCAGGCCGCAGTCATATGAAATCCCTTTCATAAAGCGTATTTTGTGCATGACGTTGAGAAGATGAATTATAAGCCGACGAAAAATATGAGAGAGCACCTAAGATGAAATGAGTAAAGCAAAAATGAGAATAAAAATAAAAAATAGTGCAGCCAATAATACATACAACAAATTGCAAAGGTACAAAATGGAGTGGTAACAAATGAACTTCGGGTTTAAAAAGATAGTAAATATATATTGTATCACTAGTAACATATAGTCCTGGCTGGCATTAAAAAGCGGATCAAGAGGGTTACTACAAATTTTAGCCTGAAAATTGAAATTGCTGCCAAAATATCTTACCTCCGAATCATGGTAACAGACCATATGTCAGATAAACTTTCATCCTGATTTCATTTCTGTTGTTACACAATATAGACAGTTGACTTCATGACCCAATAGAAATGTGATCAATATCACTCTTATTACCTCATAAAGAATGTAAGATGACACAACTGCACCCCACTGTGGATTTTGAGAACAAAAACTTGTAGAAATTAAAAAACATTTGGGGTCATGAAGGTTGCATGTCAAACGTCCCATATTTGATATATACCACACAGACATGTAAACGTGTGTGCATAAAAAATAACACAAGAGTGACGAAGTTATAATTCTGTAAAGATGGGAAAGTACTCAACCAGATAGATAGGTGAGACATAACCTGCAGAGGTTCCAAAGATACCTTGGGCACACTAATGGTTTGCTGCTCCATAACTTCATGAATAGTTGCCCCATCAATCATCATGTTCCTCATGCTATAAGAGAAAATGTTAGTGTTGTACCTCAACACCTTCTTATCTTGCAGGAAATTTAAACTATTTATAGCCATCAATCAATAAAGCTCAGTATAGATCAAGATGCCGAGTGTGAATATATAGATGTGCTTTTCACTGAAAATTTAATAATAAAGATGCGGTAAAAAAAAAGTTAACTGGACTAGCATTCACTTTCTTTGTTTCAGGATTTCAAGCAATTAATGAATACGACAACCAAACGTTAGCTAGGTTGTTTACAGAAAGTCAGTTTAAGAAACCAGATGAATACCTCACGAAAGAAAAATGCAGAAACCTAATAGTGAAAAAAATGCAATGCCAAAGCTAAATTGATGAAGGAAGATCTCACAGGCTCTACCTGTCAAGCTCATCTATACAACAAACACCACCATCTGCCAACACTAGGTTTCCAGCTTCCAACATCCATTCCCCTGGCCATTGGCGAACCCAGAGGGGCAGTGTGTATTTTAAATTTAATTATTAAAAAAATAATATTCTTTGTTGTTGTATGATTTTGTTTTTTGTGTTATAGAAAATTAAGTTGATTATCCTTTTATATTACTCAGTGTTAAATTTTCGGGATAAGGTGTATAGCCCCTCTTGAATGTAAAATATATCTCTTCTCACCATCCCCATAGTGTATGATACAAATGTATGCATTTCGATTAGGGTCGTATTCTGTGATTACGATTCTACCATATATGTCTTTTTCATTCCGTCGAAAATCGATTTTACGGTATAGACGCTTATGACCTCCCCTCTATGCCTTTGCGGTAATGATTCCTCTGGCATTACGACCTTTACCATAATGATGCAAATATACCCTTAAATATCTTTGCAAAAAACAATTAAACATATATCGTTATATTTAGTATAATTTCATCCCTAACGTGTTTAAAATCATGCAAATCGCCCTCATGGCTGATGGAGGGTATAACTCCGTTAAAAAATTGATTTTTTTGGAATAATGTGCAAATATATCCTTAAATGTTTTTGTAAAAAACAAATATACCTCTATAGTTATGTTTAGTGCAATTTCATTCCTAACATACTTAAAATTTTGCAGATTTCCTTAATGACTGACATGCTTTTTAACTCTATTACATAAATTTTATTTTTTTCCCTTCCTTCTTCAACATATTTATGAATTCCAGAGGCATCATCGTCTTCAATTGTACCAAAATCATCACGTTCTTTATCTTTATTATCCTCATTTCTCTACTCCTCCGCATCTCTAACCACTCAAGAAACTCTTTTCCTCTTATCAGCTACGCCTGCTCATCCACTCTCGACCATTCCTTCTGCTACTACACCCTCGACTACTCCATAGACCTCCTCGAATTTGCCATAGATCAAACCGTCAACCGCATTGAAGTCCCAAGAACCAACCTCGCCTACCACTTCACCGACCAAGATTGAACTCGCAAAAGAGAAACGTTGTCCGAGAGTGCACGGAGCTACTCGATCAAACTTTATGCGAGCTCGAATCCGCAATGGTTGAGCTCATCTCTCTCCTTTTTTCCTTGTCTCGATCGTATGAAAATATCAAGACCCTTTTGAGCGCGGCCATGACTAATGAACATACTTGCATCAATGTCTTCTTGGATTAGAAACAACTCGATTTGATTGGAAGCAAAGAAAATGACAAATCTACAGAATTTGTTAACGTTAGTTTCTCAAATGATCGACAACATCTTGGCAGTAATCAAGCATGTGGAAAGCCAACAAAAAATGTCAAGAAAGTGAAGACAATTGTCGGGTGGAAGGGTGGCGGAGAAACGGCATGTCAGAAAAAGAAAATAATGAGAAATTTTAGGGTAAATGTGGTGGTGTAAAAACACGGGCATAAGAAAAAAAAATATCGATTTTTTTTAACAGAGTTAAAAACCCGTCAGTCATCAGAATGATTTATACGATTTTAAACACATTAGAGATGAAATTGTATTACATATAACGATAGGAGTATATTTGTTTTTTGCAAAAACGTTTAAGGGTGTATTTACACCTTATCCCCTTTTTAAACGGAGTTAAACCCTTCGTCAGTCATCAGAGCGATTTGCATGAATTTAAACACTGAAATTGTACTAAGCATAATGATAGGGGATATTTGCTTTTGCATAAATGTTTAAGGGTGTATTTGCACATTATCCATTTTTAAACAGTTAAACTCTCTCGTCACCATGGGAGCGAGTTATACTAATTTAAACATGTTATGGATGAAATTGCATTAAACATAACGATAGGGGGTATTTGTTTTGGCTAAAACGTTTAAGGATGTATTTGCATCTCATCCTTAAATTTTCTAATAAAATGATCTATTATGTCAATGAAAGTATTTACATCTAATTTTCATGATGTACAAAGTATGAACAATACAACTTTCATTTGTATACAAGTATTGTAATTTATATTCTAATAAGAAATTTGATATCCTACCATTTGACTTTTCCTATTGTTATATTATTCTACCATTTGATTCTTGTTTACAATAATGTGTCATGAATTAGAAAGACATTTTTGTTTTATACATGCATTCCCTTATCTCCAAATTTGTTCTTAGTTATCCTTTTTGATACGTACCCCAAATTTATTTGTTTTTCATTTATGGAAATCACCTCACAAAATACTTCATATTTATTATCATCAACAACATATTTTATCACCCATGACCCCAGACCATCCACTCTATTTACTTATTACCCTCAACAATACCACTTATTTACATATTTTACCACTCATGGCTCATCACTAATTAATTTAATACTATACAAATATGTCATAAAACACTCAACAACTTTCATGAAAATTCGCACCGAAAATTCTCAAGGATATATTTTGGGAAAAGATGGAGTTTTATCTACAAGATGAGGAATTGAAGTTCAAATTCAGCAAAGCTTTTTGTGCAATTCCTTCTTTCCAATTTAGAATAGTGAAAATTAGGATTCATTTCGAATTTTGTTATTATTATAATTTTGGTACAAATGTTTTATACGAAATATTTATCCTATTGTTGATGTTTCATTTCAATAGTTAGTGGATTTATTCATCCAATCTCAAAGAATGAAAGAGAAATATTATGAAGTGATCATATTTAGATTTTTAACATTGTGATATACTCCTTCCATCTTCCAATTTCCTTATTGAGAATCTTCTATACGTGTTTTAATAAAAGTTATTGAGTGTATTATATTTGGAATAAAGGTTCCATATTAGTGTAGTGTTAAATTAATTAGTGGTCAGTCATGAATGGTAAAATGTGTAAATAAGCGGTATTGTTGAGGGTAAAAAGGAGGAATAGTGGTGGAACACGAGAAGTAAAAATGTGTAAATAAAGGTTTTGTTGAGGGTAATAAGTATGGAGTATTTTGGGAGATAATTTTTGTAGATGGAATAAAAAGAAGTTTGAAGAACGTATCAAAAAGAAAAATTAGAAAGGAAATTGGAAACGAAGAGAGTATTTAAACGGTGTTATAACTGTTTAAAATTATTATTATTTTTAAATTAATTTTATTTTATTTTATAAATTTATAAAATTATAATTAATTGGATGAGTTGAATTTAAAAAGTTTGGGTTGCTATTGATTGTCAAGTAGGAGGCCACAGCAGGGGCTAACTAGAGATCGAATAAAGTTATGAAGCGCGTGAGTGAATAAACATACTTAATGTGGAGAGGATAGGAAGAGAGGATAATAGTTTGGAGTTTGGTCCAAGTGAAATGCCGCCATTTATGTGTTGTGCTCAATTTCCCATCCTCATTCTATGTTGTTATAGTTGGCCCAAATATGCAGCCCAAGCCCACTTGCACCCACTAACCCTTCTTGCAACCTATTTCTACGCCTCCCAAAATCATTGAATCAAAGAGACACACCTCTTTCTTTGCAACAATAAAAATAGACGCCCCTCTCCCAATTCTTAAGTAGCCTGCAGTGAGAAAGAAAAATAGAGATAACAATTCGGCTCAGGTGCGGCTCCTCCTTTGACGCGCACAAACAACCACGGCTCCACCAAACGGAGTTGCTATCTCGTAGGCTCGGCAATCACAGTCACTCCTCCCTCACAGACGTGCTCTCTCGGATGCACTCTCACAGGCATTCACGAGCAGCCACAAAGTCTCTCTATTTCTCTCTTTCACTGCGGCTACTTAAGAATGGGAGGCGCCTATTTTATCTGCTGTAAAGAAAGAGGCGTGTCTCTTTGATTAACTGATTTTGGGAGGCGAGAAATAGGTCAAGAAGGGTTAGTGGGCAAGTGGGCTGGGCTGCATATTTGGGCCAACTATAACAACAATCTCCACTTTGGCCCAACCGTGTTCTTTGTGTGCATCGAGAACAAACCACACAATCATCATCGCCGAGTGTCCCCTGCAAAATCATACAAACAGAGCAAAGAACAAGACGTATAGTCACACAGTCTATATATGATCACAAAGATCAACCAAGGGTAAATTAACCGTGTTCATACCTGCAAAAAAAGATACACAGAAAAATACCACAAAGCACAAAGATATCTAACACACAGTTAGAAGCTCACAAAGCAATCACAAAACATGAAAACAACTAATACACAATTAGAAGCTCACAAAGAAACATCACAAAGCATAAAGGCAACTAATACACAATTAGAAGCTCACGAAGAAACATCACAAAGCTAACTTACACAAAGCTAGTTGACCACAAATCAATCACAAAGATAACTAGTACAAAGCTACAGAAGATAGTAAAGATCGTCACAACCATCACACAGATGGTATATCGCAAAGATTGCTATCACTAAGCTAGCATAAATCACACAAATCATAAAACACAAAGCATATCACAAAGTCACTAAGCCATCACGAAGTCACGAAGTTGGCACAAAGCCACCAAACCATAAACCCACATAGAATGAACCACAAAGGTATGTTCACAAAGAACAAGAAAAAAACGAGCATAAAACAAGGGACGAAGCTCTACCTCAAAGAGAGCAACAATAGAGACACACAAGGAAACAAACTCCTAAGCTCATGCACCATAAACTTAAAGCTCAACCACAGACTCCACCTTAGAACAAATCACTCGTGGTTTCTTCATTAATAACCACATTAGCCTGATCAACATGTTGATTTTTCTTAGGACAATCCTTGATATAGTGACCCGTTTCACCACATCCATAGCACTTCCTAGGTTTAAATCTAAGTTTTGACTTCCCCTTATCATGAAACCTTTTTTCACCCCTAACATGCATGATTTTATCCAGTTCTTATGCACCGTTATCAAGTTTTAAATCTAATTCCTTATTTTTTAAAGCACTCACAACAGTGTCAAGCGTTACATTATCTATACCATACTTATTAGCAGATCTAACATCATTGTAAGAATCAGGAATAGTATTTAAAAGCGCAAACGGAGCATAATCATCAATATGTTTATCGCCAGTCAATTTTATGTCTTGAACTAACTTAGTGAACTCATCCATATTTTCATTAACACCTTTAGACATTTCAAGTTTAAAACGGAAGAATCTTTCAATCAGAAATATTTTAGAAGGCAAAGACGTTTCAGTATACAACTCTTTAAGTTTTGACCACAAATCTTTAGCAGAAGTCATCATTCCTACTTTTATAAGAACACACTCAGATAAATTCATGATAATAGCAGACAAAGCAAGACGATTCATTTGAAATTTCTTTTTCTCATCAACTTCATTATCATAAGAATCATCAATTACTTGATAAACACCTTGTTGAATTAAAATACATTTGTTGCCAAAACCAAAGTCCGCCTTACCTAGGGGAGCATTCGATTTCGGTTCAATTTTGCCTAATCCGAACCAATCCAAAATCCAAATTTTGAGAGAAAGCAATCCGATCCGAACCGAATATCCAAACCAAAATTCAAAATTTTATAAAATATCCGAACCGAACCGAAAAATCCAAATTATGAAAATCCAAAATCCAAAACCAATTTTGTTGTTTTTATATATATTTATATTAGATTTAAAATATTTAAATAAAATATTATTAATATATATAAATTAGAGAAAAGTTTTTATATAGCCATCCAAGTTAAGGAATGTCAAATTATAGCCACCAACATAAAAATGTCAAATTATAGCCAACTTATTGGCCCTATTGGGACTATTATCACCAAATAGTACAAATAAGTCCAACCAAATTCCTTAACTTGGATGACTATATATATGAATTTTCACTATAAATTATATATAATTCGGATTACAAAAATCCAATCCGATCCGAAAATCCAAAATTTTGAAAAATGTCAATCCGATCCGAATCGAAAATCCAAAAAATCCGAACCGAATTTTAAATTTCGGATTGATTCAGATCGGATATTCGGATTTCGGGTATTTTGCTCACCCATAGTCTTACCATCAAAAGGTGCCAAACCATAATTCGCCAAAGAAGACATAATGTCACACAATAAATCAAGAAAATATTATCTGCCATATTGCAGCGGAATACAAATTAGAGAACAAAAATATTCTTAAGGCAAATAAGATTTTCGATTTAATCACAAAGTTAACAAACGAGAGATACGTTGGTAAACAGAAACAAAACTCAATCCTATATTGCGTCAATCGGCAGTTTTCTAGAATTTTAAAACTGAGAGGTTTTAGCCGCTTTACTCGAGCGCGATCCTAAGACTAGGATCCCGACTTACCTACTACGACGAGGAAGAACCGTGGCTCGATACCATCGTTAGATCCGGACAGATCTCATTGTCGTCAATCAAGCATTGACAACACCTTTCGAGCCGACCGAACTTAACGTCGTTCGGCAGCTTTCTCGACACACACAACAAGGAAGGAAGAAAGAAAAATAGAGATAACACCGCCGTGCAGCCCTCATTTGACGACACACACAACCATGGCTCCACCAAAGGGAGTGGCTATCTCGTCGGCTCAAGAATCGCAGCCACCTCCCTCACAGACGTGCTTTCTGGATGCACTCTCACAGCGCTCACGAGCAGCCACAAAGTCTCTATTTCTCTTTGTGTGTGCATCAAATGAGGAGCCGCACCTGAGTCGAATTGTTATCTCTATTTTCTTTCTCCTTCCTTGTTATGTGCGGTGTCGAGAAAGTCGTCAGAACGACGTTGAGTTCTTGCTCGGGTCGACGGAGGTGTTGTCCGGTGCTGCTGACGACTTACTTTAGACCGTCCGGCTTCACAACATTATCCATTACCATCTCTGACAGAAAGAGATGAGTTTCAAAGCTGAACTTACTTTATATTCTCGGTGTTGGCGGTAATAGGGAGAAACTCACTATCATTTTTTCTCCTTATAATCTCTAAAATTAATAAAAAGTAGTGTTATTTGTCAAATAATGCATAATTTTATACGATTTATAAATTTAATTTTATTATTAAAGGTTTTAACAATAATTCAACACCGAAAATATCTTATTTTTATTATAAATGAAAATATGAATTTCTATCTTTTCATTTTCCAACCATAGAAGACTTGGACTATAATTCACTTTCCAAAAGAAAAACACTTGATCTATAAAGTGAAGTGAAAGTTGACTTTTGTAGAAATTAATACCTTAAAAAACTTAAGTAAAAAATCATAGCTTTCATTACAAACATTATTTGTAGCCCGCTTCTTATAGTGGAAACTAGGATCATGTAATTTTGGGAAAATGACCTAATGATGAACTGAATATTATGATGTTAAAGATATTTATTAAAATTGTAAATTGTCTAATTATATTATAATACAATGTTATCATTTTCCCAATAGATAAAGAAGAATAATGAAGTTGAAATTGGTGCGATTGTCGTCCTTATGCCTTCATTCATTTATTTATGCATGTATATAAATACAAAAAGGAATAATCTATTAGAGGAAAGAAAATTACTATGATAACACCCTATGCTGTTTCCATCATATACATGCAATCTCTGACAGTTTTGATACTTGATTCAAGGTGCTCGTTAGTTGGATTAAGAGGATATTTGGCTAAGCTTATTTTTGAAAATTTATAATTATAAGATATACAATCTCAAGAACTTATAAATAGTCAAATTATTTTGATAATTAAGCTTATTAGCTAAAAAGAGAACAGAAAGTTAGAAAGACAAAATTGAAGAGAGATAAAAATGATAGGATATATGTTGAAAATAATAAGTCATAATAAAATTATTTTGATAGATTCACTATTACTCATAATTTTATGAAAAAAATAAGTTAATTGAAGATTTTTTATAATGAATTTATAAATTATTGGAACTCATTTTCATTACTTATAAACTGTTTAAAAACTTGTTCTGCCAAACATCTGAAAAGCTTATAAACTCATAAACAACTTATAAATCATTTAACACCCTCTAAATAAATTGCAAATGGTTAAGTTAGACTAGGGTACACCCTAATGCAATTGAGGTTGCCGTAACATGCCCTCAACAGTTCATAAGCAGAAGCAGTTCCATGTAAGGAATAATGATGTTCAGTTATTACATAACTCCTCCAGAATCGACTATATATACTCACACTGTTAATCCAACACAATTCACATTATGTTTTGCATACGTTACGACAAAAGCACAAATTAATTTATTAACCACCATAACAATAACCCGAAAGTCAAATATATATTTTGAACAAGTTTAAGGCAGTCCGGCTAAACTAGTTTGACCCTAGTTATTAGCTTGTTAGTATTGCGCTGATATACATAAATCAGACCAAGTCTGCATCTTTTTTCTCAATGAAGCAATCACAAAAATTATGTTTGTAAAAATTACAGCAGCATAATTTAACAAAGAGCTCTCTACGGATCCCACCAGACTAAGTTTTCAACCGGATAGTCTTACAACATGAGCACGCAGAAAAGCAACCCTAACGATGTTATCGAAATTAGTTTAACACTAATGATCAAAGTGGGCGCGTTTAGCAACTTCTTCATTGTTTCAAGGCTCGAACAACAGAATCATTCGGCTAGCCCTTCATCAAACCAAATTCAGGAAAATGGAGTCATTGACCTGACAATACAAGGGCTGAAGCTTTTTAAATGCTTCACAGGCTTTCTCCAGATCAGTTTTGTATGACCAGCCGACACATATAATCTAATTCCAGCAGGTAGCTTGCATTTGTCCAGTATCGATCTTTTTGAAGTTGCAACAAAGATGGCATGTTCCTTCAATAACTGCAAATGCAATTGGCTCAACCTTATATCACAAGACAGGAAGAGGGAGGAGGGGCGGGGTTGAGAGATTAGACCACTTACATTATCAGCAAGATCTTCAAGCACTTGAAGATCACCCTTTGAGAATCCTGAGGACTTCTTCAGTTTTAGAAAAACTATTGGCGAATTTGGATCACTGACTATCTCAAGGCCTTGTAAATCAGATAAACCTAAAATCTTACTGAGGTTAGACGTGTGAAATGAGAAACAACTGTCCCTGATAAAGAATTAGTTGAAAAATAACTTAATGAGAGAGCATATATGAAACCTTTTTCAAATTATATACAATAGAAAAAGAAGACAACCTTTACGTAGAGTAGCTATGTTGTCTTCCAACTTGGTAATTAGATTAGGATTTTCTTCAAGAACATCAATTGCAGTGATTGCAGCACTTGCCAGATAAGGAGGCAAAGAAGCAGAAAATACATAACCCGAACTACTGAGACGCTGCCAGCGAAGAATTACAAGGTATCAGAGAAGCAGGAGATTTTGTATGCATACAGGAGTCAGTACAGAATGCACTCAGCTGCCTTCCTACCTATTCTAGTTTCTCAAATCCAAAAAGGCTAAATGCTTTAGTTTTCAACTGTGCCTGGAATTCTACAGGGCCATATCCTAGTAATCCTACTATTCAAATTTCTTTTAATTTACTTAGCTGAGCAATTGTTCAAATTCTCCATAGTAAGTTTAAGTGGATCCTTTATAAGGAAAACATAAATATAATTGACAAAAAGAAATTCTACAGGTAAGGATATCAGCAACAGAAATATATCTATTTCCTTAAAAAAATTACAAAAAAAAAAATTAAGCAGTTGAAAATCATCCGATTATTTGAAATGAAGAATCGTCTCATAAGCACTCCTCTGCAAAGGCACACACGCACAAAGCAAAACAAAGGAAAACAAACAAAATAATCAATTGAGAAAATCTAAAGAAGCAGCAAAACGTCAAATGGGTGCTCCGGTTTTATGCGCAATCATATCAAGTTTGAATGATCATTTGTAATGGTTTCATATAGATATTCAGAAGAAAAAGAATAAAAACAATCCTACTGCCAGCTCCATTTCACCATATGAAATAATGTGAGGTCATTTGTAATGGTTTCATGAAGATATTTAGGAAAAAAAATCCTACTGCCAGCACCCTTTCACCATATGAAATAACGTGAGGTCATTTGTTCGAAAACTAGGGGCAATCTTTGCACCAAGTACATGTATACCTGATGGTCGATCACTCTAGCACTTCCAGTGCAAAACCCTCCTTCAGTGGCCAACGTATGTCCCATTGCAGCAGTGACAATGTCTACCTTCTCAACCTGCCAAAAATTGCATAAAAAGAAGAATGCAAAGATTATACAACCAATTAAACATCAAGGTAGTGGAAACTTACTGAAATTTTGCAATGTTCAGTGAGACCTCTACCAGAACTTCCAAGAACTCCAATAGAATTGCTTTCATCTAGTATAACACGGAACCGATATTTCTCCTTCAATTTGATGATTTCATCCAATGGAGCAATTTGACCAGAATTCTGGAATTGTACAAGATTAGTTGGACAAAAAAAATCAAGATCTATACAAGGACTATTGTAACTTAGGGAACTTTTCCAGGATATTAAGTAGATAATATGAACACTAAAGCATAATGACTGCTACAGCACCATTTTCCCATATCAAATGCTTCTGCTTCAAGACGAAATACCTGATAGACAGCTTCTACAATGATATACCGTCTGACCTTCTTAGCTCGTTTGTTCTCATGGGTAACACTTTCCAGAATACTCTGTAAAGACTTGATATCGTTGTGTTTGAAATAAATAATTGTACTTCTAGAGAGGTGAAGGCCATTCTGAATTCCCCAGTGTACGCCCTCATCTCTGTAAGAACCACAGTATTCCCCCCATAAGTGAAAAAGAAAACATGCATAAGTCTTTAATTAGTTTCAAGCCAATAGAGATCAATGCATTATATAGAATCTCCATGTCATTGGATCAAAGTGTATATCCATATGCCAAAGCAATCTTAGGGAGAGCCAGTTGTGTCATATGAGAAATAGCAGTAACCCATCTGTCAGCACTATCAGCATCATAACAACCAAATGAATGACCATAACAACCAAATAAAAATGCCTCAGGGTACACTGAAATCCTTATAATATATGTTAGTTCGTAACAAAGCTACATCCAAAATTTAATACAAACACAGAAAGAGGAGGAGAAGCTTGAGGGCATGAAAGGACATAAGGGACCATTACAATCCAGGACATAATAACCTAAACCCTGAGATGGAAATTGTAGCATAGGAAAATGTGACAAATAATATCCAAAAACAATAAATTTGGGTTAGACTTAGTTAATCCAAATCACAAAAGTCCGTTCAAATAATCAGATGTTATGTTGCATTGCACAAATCTACCAACCAAAAGTACACACCACACGCTGGGGGAAAAAGGAGAAAAGCAATAAAAGCCAAAGAAGACTCACGCGACAACGACATCACCCTTCTTACAAAATGCTGGAATGATGCTAAACATCGTGGAAAGTCCATATGAATAAAGTATTGAATCAGAAGTTCCAAGAAATTTTGCTATCCTGGCCTCACAATCAAGGTGAACATCTGCATTGAAACAAAAGCCATCCACATGGTGTCAAAGCTGGTCAAGATTAACAAGAAACAAATGTTAATGTTAGGTCATACCAATTGTCCCATAAAATCCACGAGGACCACAAGAACCAACACCATACTTTTCTAATGCTTTGGTACATGATTCCTGTATTTCATCAATGCTATCAGTTGAACAGAAGCAATATATCAGAAGCAAAGACCAGGAATAAGGGCAGTTGTGGTTACTTGCAGTTTATGGTGCCCTAGAAGACCAAGGTAATTTGCTGATGTGAAGTTCACGACTTCTATACCATTAATTACAGCATGTGGTCCAGCAGCACTGCATAAATCAACTAATCATCTATCTGGAAATATAAATGAACAGTGCATGATCTTGAGAATTAAATTCTTAAAGCACAAAAAATGAAATTTGAGCTATGAATTAGACAAACTGATAAGCTCTATAAAAATTATATCAGATACTAGCCATGTATATAAAAGAAATAAGTTTACCCAATGAACCAGTTGCTATGTTATTATTTATATTACTTATTTCAACAGAGTGATCCAGAGAAACAAATAAGAAATAAACCAATATTTTGAAGGAAAAGGTTCACCTTTCTAATACTGGAGGTTCATACTTCAGTTCTTCAGTAATAGAGGGAATTAAGGGTTCTGGGACCCATTCATCACATAACTCATCTACTTCCTGAAAGACATTAAGGCACCATCACGCACATCAGCTTTAATGACGGATAAGCACACTTAGATAATGAGGAATGCAAAACGTTTAAGATGACAACAACTGAACTGACAGAATGCTACATGCTTTTGTACATACAAAGATATGTTATAGTTTAAAGCTTCAGGTAAAGTGGTAAACTAAAATATAAAACATGCAGCCTTGGATGACATTTTGCATGATAGCAAATTACCAATTATTCAAGACCAAACCTAGAACAGAAATCCTTTCAAATAATGTGACCATCACTTGCAACAA
The DNA here is from genome assembly GCA_036937905.1 of Salvia rosmarinus. Lineage (NCBI taxonomy): Eukaryota > Viridiplantae > Streptophyta > Magnoliopsida > Lamiales > Lamiaceae > Salvia > Salvia rosmarinus. Next base: position 77,171,907 of record CM072815.1, on the reverse strand, counting down.
TTCAAAACTAGTAACAGAACTGTAACTACTTATACGATTTTGGATACATAAACAAGATAAATATAAATAAAAGACATAGTGCATGACCGCAGAAAAAGAAGACATATAAGTTAGAAACACCAAAAATGGTGCTCAAAATCATGCCATGTTAGCCTTAAACAGAAGTTAGAAAATGGAGCAGTTCATATCACTTACTGCAAATGGACTGATCATCAAGAAGGACATCAAAGCAGCAAGTGGAGTAAGAAATAAGCACAAGAACAGGAATAAGTATAAATCAACTTGTCCAAGATCATCTGAACAACTGCTTCCAAGATAAGGAATGAGTAAGCAGAATATTCAATTGAACTACTGTCCAAAAACAAGGAGGAACACCTGTTTCAAGCAGGTGGGATCTAATGATGGAAGTGATGGATCTAATGTTAAGACTGAGACTGTGATCATTTGTCTACAGGTAAATTCATGTAAACGCCTGGTGTTTAAGGCTTAGCATTCAATCTTTCTTCAACATCAGACTTCCAATGCTTCCAGTCAATTTGCACGACATTAATAAGAAGAGGAGCCCCGACAGGAAACAAGAAAATGAAAATAGAACAGTTAAAGTAGAAGTCATATAAATATCAATAAAACTCAAGAAGCACAGCATCTACCTTCTTTGTCAATGGTCTTTTTGGAGGCTTGTAACTTTTTTGGGACAGAAGAAAAAGAATTACAACTAAGAGAAGACCCTCCACAAGAAGATGGCCTACATCAATATAAACAGATTGTTCAGTTCTTATGACATAAAAAAGAAAACTGACCAGAATGAATTTGTCTGCCAATGTCCCAATAAGAAGACCATCTCACCTTTGATTGGCACTCCAAAGACAACTGCTCGAGCATACGGGGTATCAAATGCCAGAGTAACCCAATCCGTGACAGACTTAACAGCAGCTTCGAAGGCGGAAAATACTGTATCCATCAAGTCAACTTGGAAATACACAATCACTTGCACTTAAGTTATAAATAATTCAAAAAGCATCCTCTCGGTAGCGCATTGTACTTGTGCTCATTAATGCATATTACTGAAACACCTGCACTTCCTCTCATAGATCCCTGCTAATGGCTGAAAACAACAACAAATATTTCACTTACAGATCCAGAATTAGTGATGACAACATCAGCAAATAGTCTACAAGTGTGTATACACTATACACTGACGAAATCTGATGCTAGCCTAAGAGAGTGAGCCAGATACTTCTATACCGGCACATCAAACTCAAACAATCATATTAGTCTACATATAATATTTAACAAAAGTTGAGATTTTGTTTCAAAACCTATGAGAATTTTGCTACTAAAATGAACAAAATCTTCAGTTGAATAACATTAGACTGACTTCCCCACCAGCTATGGAGGTGCAAATCTTATTGCAACAAATCAGGTATCTGTTATTAAAAAAGACTTTTAGTGCAGCTATTTTTGGGGTCAATTTTCAAAATCTGTTATCAAGCAGTTATTTTTTGGCACCCAAAATCAGTTATTATTATTATTATTATTATTATTATTATTATTATTAAGGTGGAGAAATTTTATAGAACATCATTTCTTGATAATATTTACTGACTTCTCAGATGATAATATTTGTGTTCCACTATTCAATATTTCCATTTTCCGAGAAAGTGGACAACTTATTTCAGTAACAAGAGCTAATTTTTGCAGAGAGATACCCATGAGGGGCTGTGTTCCGTCTTTGAGAGGCAAGTTTGTGAACAACTGGAACGGGAAACATCAAATTCTTCAAAATTATGCCTTTGTAGAATACCAAATTAAGGATTTTCACAAGCACAAAGAAAAGTCGATGTACAAAAACGTTTTCTATGCACGATTCATACTTACATGCTGAATTTGGAAGTGTCTCTGTCGTCGGCGGACCACACAGCGGCTCCGAGATCGAAGGATGAATCGTCGGAGGTGGCCTCGGAAGCGGCAGCGTCTGTAATTACGTGTGTATTGGATATTTGGATCTGATACGTCTGTAGTTAGTGGTAGACAATTGCAGTGTTTGGTTTTAGCAGGGTAATTAATTATTACTATTATTTATTTATTATTTTATTTTATCTTTGAGTTGAATTGAGTAGTGCTAAATTATTAATTGTTAGTAAATAGTGATATTAGGATTCAAGAAGAATCTATCTAATATGTGTCCAATATAATATAATCTAATCTAATCTAATATAATTTAATATTTCATTTGTCCCATCTAAAACGGTCCATTTTTTTGACACGATTATTTTGGAGAGATATATAAAGTGATATAAAGTATGTAGGTCTCATAATTTTTAAAAAGATAATTATTTTTTAAAAGAAAACAAGTCATTTTAAATGGGACAATCCAAAAAAAAAATACAGATCATTTTAGATGGGATGGAAGAAGTATATCATAAGACTACACATTGAAGCCCCATCTTAATTCATGTGTCTACATGGAACCTCTTATAATATTAATTTCTATTTATTTTATGTCCTTATTTTCTTATTAATTCATATATTAAAATCATATAACTATAGTATGTAAATTAACTTCAATTAACGACATAATTATTTAATTTATTGTACTTAAATAGCATCAATTAGGTAATTAATGAATATTACACATATTAACTAATATTGTGATTCCACTAATTATGTAAATACTATAGTCCTCTCTCCTCTCTCTCTCGATCGAAAATGTCTAAATTATAAGAAGAAAAATAATCAATCAATATCTAGATAATTACGTGTTAACATGGATTTTCTTTTTTTTTTAATCTTTTGTTATTTATATTATTTGTTATAATCTTATTTTATAATATATATTATGATTTTTATTTATATTATTTGTTATAATCTTATTTTATAATATATATTATGATTTTTATTAAGACAAATAATCAATTACTACAACACTTTATATTTATAAACTTTAACGGGTTCAAGTAATTATCGAATATTACTATATGGATTCAAATGAAAACGGGTATTGATCTAGTTTGAGATAAGTACGGGTACATAAATTCTAAATGAATCCGAGCATCAATCGACATGTCTACGTAGAATTTTCGAGGTGAGAAGGTTTTATTGTTTATACTAGTTATTACTAATTTTTATTTGGTTATATTTGGATTTTTATCGAGATGAACAATCGATTATTGCAACAACATGTATTCATAAATTTAACCAGGTTTGAGTAGTTACGGGTATCATTATACGGGTTTAAAACGAGAATGGACAGTAAAGTCATTTTTAATCGTATTTGGAATGGGGGTCCAGATGGCTGAACTCTAGCCTCATCTTTTCGCTTCATATCATCGTGCTCCACATGCACGCCACCTCTCATCTCTATCATATCTATCTTAAATATATCTAGTATCTGTTTCGCTTCATCGTCGTGCTCTGTTGTGATCAACTACTCAAGATTACTGAACTCTAGCCAAGTAGTTTATAAGTTACGAAAATTAGCTAGGGAAATCATCAGAATTGCTCGTGTCGTAGAGGTTTCAGTATAAATAACAAAGAAAATGTGAGATGAGAGCAAAGGTTTTGAAGGTTTTGACTCGTACAAATTTGTGGATAGTACTAGAAAAGTACGAGTTTTTGACGACAATGAGTAGTAAATGGGTTTGAGAAAGGTACGGATATATAAATTCTAAACGGGTCTAATTATTTATCGACATGTTTTTGTTGAATTTTCTCCATTTTAAATATTTGTTATTTATGCTATTCATTATTACTTTTTAGTTTGTAATATTATGGTTTTTGTTGAGACGGATAATCAATTATTGTAACAGTTTATATTTATAAATTTAAACGGGGTTTGAGTAATCATGAATATTATTATACGAGTTTGAGATGAGCACAAGTAGTAAAACCACTTTTTGATCGAGTTTGGAAAGTGTAAGAGTATATACTTTCTAGATAGGTACATATGGCTTACCTTAGCTCATAATTTTCAGTTTATCACCTTGCTCTATTACGATCAACGAATTTGAGTGGTTGAATTATAGCTTCATCATTTCGCATCATCCCTGTACTCCGCCGCAATCAACTACTTAGGGTGACTACACTTCGTAACCAAATATTAAGTTGTTTTTCAAAATTCTATTTACCCAGCGAAACTCGATTGAACAAATTATATATTAGATCCACAAATATCGATCTGATATAAAAATAATTTTGTTTTGCTACGACCATGAACAAGAAACAAAATCTCTTCGAATTTAGTCAAAACCTCTACTGAATCATGGTTCATAGAACGTTTCAACGTAAAGTGATTTTCCATTTTTACACGCTAGTGCAATCTTTATAGTATATTAAAGTTATGTAATTGTATCTTCTTCTTTTTTGCATAAATTATCAAAGTATAGTTTATTCTTTTGTTTCAATAACTAGGTGGTTATTTTAATGTGAAAATACCGTTTCATATCCCATAAGTTTGAAATTTTTCATAGTTATAAATCAAATATTTATAGTATAATTTTAATGTAAAATTCTAAATTAATTTAATTTTACCAATTCTACCCTACCATGTACATATTCCCGCCATCTTAGGTGACCAAATCCAAAATATCATCGAGAGCATTCTGATGGTTCCTTTAGATTGTAAATAAGACATCAGATGTCGAGTAATTCATTGATGAAGATTATATGGTGCATAGTGAGGGTCAGGGTTTCCTTAGCGCAAGTTTGAAGTTCATATTTGGACGTCAAAAATGAAATTTAATTGAGAATTCGAAATTCATAGTTTGAGTGTCTGTCAAAGCTTTCGATTTCTTCGTCGATTCAAAGTAATAGAGTTTGGAAATTAACATTGCTAAGTTAGAGTTTCGTGTTTGTTCGAAGTGAAATCAAATGTTAAATCCATATTGGATTGAGAAATTGGTTTGAGGGTTTTCGTTGTTAAAGTAAATAGTATTGTGACATACATTTGTGGATAACTCACTTAAATCATTTTACAAAAGTAGAATGGTGAGACCAGCAGCAAAGAAGTTCAATAAGGTAATTTACATTTAAAATTGGATTTTGTTGATTCAACATTAATATGTAGTCATATACATAATTATATATATAATTAACGACATTAAATTAATAATGTAACTCGTGCTTACAGATTTGGAAAAGAGAGATGAAAATAAAGGTGATGAACGAGCAAGGGCATCCTTTGGAAGGCACAAACATCAGCGTCATCCAAACACAGCCCCTTTCCATCCATCGCAACGACACCGCCCAATCCATCCTCGACTCCAAGCCCTACCAGGAGTACTTCACCGCCCGCTACATGGCCGCCACACCCCACAACGAGCTCAAGTGGTACGCCACGAAGCTCGCCCAGGGGTAGGAGACGTACACGATCGCGGACGCCATGGTCTCCATCAAGTGCCGGAGGGCTACTCACAAACGTGCCTCATCATCAGAGATGTTGATACTTGAATGAATGGAATAGTAGCACCTACAAGGATGGACTTTTCTCCAACAAAGTGTCTCATGGGGTGTATAGTTAGGGATGACAATAAACTAGATCTGGATCGAATCTTGGTAGGTCCAAATCCAGCATGGGTCCGGATGGGATCCAGATCTATTGGGTCCACAAAAATTAGATCCAGACATATATCAATAAGATCTGCATGTCCAGGGTCTAGATTGGATCCACATATTTTCTCTTCTAAAATAAATTCTAAATCAACTATAATTCTCAGTAACACTATAATATAATTTAAATACACAATAACACTTTTATAATTATTTAAAATTTCTACAATCATCACTATAAAAGAAGATGTTAGGTTACAAATTTTATTTTATTTTCATGACAATAAATAATATTGCAATAGGAATAAAACAAGTAACACACATATTTTAGCAAATAGTCCACTCATATCTAATTCATATACAATTTTTTTTCAAACACAAGATACAATTTTCTAATATTATTGACCTACCATCTAATTCCAAAACCTAGTTTATCCAATTTCGACTAGAAAGAAATATATATATTATGGATCCACAAACCGAATTTGGATCTCAGAAATCAGGATGCAGATCCGAATTTTAAAGGAATAGTCCATATCTGATTCAAATCCGTCGGATCTTATTTTTTGAAGATTCAGATTCGAAAAATGGATCTGGATTTGACCCACGATCCACTATCATCCCTATGTATGGTCTCACATGCTCACATGTGCATCCCTCAGCTGCCTAATACTATGCACAAATCATTAAATCTCACCAAGGAGGAAGGCACATTTGAATTTTCGATTACTCTCAAATGATAAAAAGTCTTGTGCTATGCTGAAAAACATATTATTGATGTTTAGATCCCGCTGTAGCTTATATTATTCTATCTTTTTCTTCCTGGAATAACAATATTCGAAATAAACAATTTTGTAACAGTTGCTAAGGGTGATTATCGGTGGGTCGGTTATCGATTATAACCGCAATCGACTCAATAACCGTCGGATATCGGTTAACCGATAACAGACATCATCGAGTTCGGGTCGGTTTTCGGTTTTGCTTGATACATACAATCGGTTATCAGTTATACCTAAATAACCGACAGGTATAACCGATTTATCGAATTATTATTAAATATAATATTTTTATTACTTTTTAATTATATTTTCATTTTCAATTCAGTAAATGAATTAGGGCTTTTTCAGTTTTTCTTTCAAAATTACTTCTCTTCTCTCTCTGTGCGATGTGACGACGACTCCTCCTCCTCCTCTAGAGTCCAGACACTCCGCTGCGCCGCTGACTCCCGCAGTCTCTCTCTCATCTTGCGCTCCCGTCGGCAGTCACAAGCCTAAAAGGTAAGGTTCGAGCTCTTCTACTCTTCCTTCTTCATGTTTGTTTTCTTCTTCTCTTCTGCCTCTCTCTCTAAAATTTAAGGAATGGTCAGAATCAGATTACCAATTTATTTACATGATTTGCTATTATTGAATTAAATTTGATTAGTCAGTTATTCTCATACCAGATTTCTTCGTAGTATATTCATGGAAAAGTAGAGTTTAAATATCAATTTTTTTGATGAAAATGGGCTGCAAAGGTTTTTTTGTTTTTTTTCCTCTGTTGATTACTAATGACTGATGAGAACAGGGACTTGAATTATTTATCCTAAAATGAAGGACCACTAGTTCTCACTCTTATCTATCTATATGACTATATTGATGACAATGAGGATAGATAAACATGGCTTGTGGTTATATCTCACTCTCTTATCAATCACGCATATAATATATATAATAAGGGAAAAAAGGAAGTTAGTTTGTTTGGAATTAAACAAGTAGAAGCAAATTAATATAAGTTCTAAATATGTAGAAATTGAAATGTTAGCCTAAATTGACAACAGAAGGAAGAAAAGCGAACAAGTGTTCAAGGAAAAGAGTTTGTGAATTAAGTTTTGTAAATTGCTGTGATTTTGGTTTGAAATCGAAACATGGATATAATTGAAGAAAATAAGGAAAAGAGTTTTTTTATATATAAAAAAATCGGGTTAATTACTAATCGAATCGACTAACCGAAGCGGTTAATCGGTTAACCGAATAACAGATCGGTGTCACCGAACCGATAATCACCCCGTCGGTTGCAATAAATAATTTTCAATTCTTCAACTATTTTTAATCAAATTTTATCAAAACTTGTTTGACTTATACTTTTCAACTCTTTAGGCCCGTTTTGACCCTAAAATACTATGAACTGAACATGTAGGTCAAACAGACCATTTCTTATACAGTCCAAGCAACCAAGAAAGTACCAATTGGTGTTTAGCTCTCACCCAAAAACTAGGCCCTTTCAGTGTTTTAACTCTCTCAATTTAGTAACATCAAACTGGATCAAAATCCATTGGTCTAATTACGTTTAAGAATTCCAAATTTGATGAGTTGAGCAGTTGGCAACCTATCTTCAAATCAAATCCCGAGGGAAGTGAAGTAGGAATAGTAGATCTTGTAAAAAATCAAGTCCTCCTCCACTGTCAAGAATTCTCAGAACTGAAGATATTCACAACATAATAGATTAATTAGAAAACGAGCAGGAAAGGTAACATTTGGGATCATCTAAGCTACACTAAAGGTACTTCCTAGTTCATTCAACAAAAAATTAATCTTGGACCTGCCATTTCTACGACAACAAAAATTAATCAAATGAAAGATGGGGAAAACCGGGTACCATTTCAACTGGCATCATCTAACAGAAGCACACAACACAATTAACCAACAGAAAAGAATTGAAGTAACAATAACAATTAAAGCTTAAAAAGACATATATCGAAATGCAATAATTCTCCAAACTATAGCAAAAAATGAGAAGCATATTCATTCATGTGTCTCAATTCTCAGTGATACATCCACGAGAATAAAAGCAAATGATGAAATTAAACCAAATACTATTAGTAGCTCAGCTTTAACTTAGTCCAGAAACATAACAACGATTAGAAAGCAATAACTACTACCAGGATTTTAACGGTACGACTTCTGGAACCTAGCACGAGCACCACGACCACCGAACTTCTTCGGCTCGCAGCGCCTGGGATCGGCGACGAGCAGCGTCCTGTCGTACCTGCCAAGGATGTCCTTGATCTCCTTCTTCGACTGCTCGTCGACGTACTTCTGGTAGAACGCAACGAGCGCCTTCGCGATGGACTGGCGGATGGCGTAGATCTGCGAGGTGTGACCGCCGCCTTTCACGCGGATGCGCATGTCCACTCCGGCGAAGCGGTGGCGGCCGAGGAGGAGGATCGGCTCGAACGCCTTGTACCGGAGGATCTCCGGCTCCACCAGCTCGATTGGTTTGCCGTTGATTTTGATCAGCCCGCGGCCGCGCTTGCAGTGAGTGACCGCTACTGCGGTTTTCTTCCTGCCGAAGCACTGAACGGATTCTTTCGCGGTGGGTGCCGCCATGCTTGCTGTTGGTTCCTCTTCGTGCTTCTCTCTTTCGCTCGCTCTCTCTCTCTCTCTGAGCGGCCGCTGCAGAAATCCTAATGGCAGATAAGTTAACCCTAGATGAGTTTTTAAAAAAAGAATCGAACAGATAGGAAGAAGTAATGTATTTGGATTGGGCCATAGCACCTAGAATTGGGCCTTACGGCCCTATAAGTAATTAGTTTAGGGTTTTCATTTCATTTAGTTCTCCAGAAAATTTCATTTTAATTCCACTAATCTGCCCTTGATTTCAAATAACACACCTTTCTGGTCTATATATCATTTTTCACACAAGGTAAGTACATTCGAAATATTCATGTATTATACATTTGAAACATTACTGTTTATAAAAAAGAACCCAAAATAGCATCTGCAAAGCATAATTGGACAATCGAAGACAACCGGAAACTAATTCAAAGATGTTTAGACTGGTAGTAGAACAAATACAATTTCCAATTAAGTATATGAGCTGTTCCAGCAGCCTATTTTTGAGTTGTTTGATTAAGAAGTAGCAGATTTTGAATAACGACCAAGAATCGAGTCTAATAGCTGTAGTGTGGAATTTATTTCACTCTCTTTAGGGTGATTTTGGGAACTTCCGGGAGGAGAACTTCTCATTTTGGAACAAGAAAATGAATAGTGAGAGAGAGAGGTGGTCTTGTGTACCTTGAATTTCAAAGAATAATAGCTTGCGGAAGTTGCTTTCTGGCAAACATCTAGCCGCCGCCTATGCAGATCCGAACGCTGTGTGCAATCTCACACAGTAATATTTGGGCATGAAGTCTTCGTCTTGTCCTTTCCAAATCCAAATCAAACCAAATATCCCATTAAACTTGGACTCTTAGGTTCTAGTTCAAAAATATGATCTTCTCAGGAAAAATAAGTAGCTGTCAGTACTCAGCTTGGGGTACTTGTCAACAAAGCTAACTACCAAATTTCCAACAGGCAACGTTAAGGCACAGAGAACCTGTCACGAAGCAGAGGGCCGTTATTACTCAAGAAGAGGAGACAATCTTTACAGACTTTGATTATTACGTACGATTCATCAAACAAGAGGTAATGACAGTGATGATGGCTTACTATAGATGAGAAGGGAAGAGTTTGGGTGAGTCCAAGAATGAAAACAACCAAGTAAAGCGCCACAACAGTTAGTTTCACTACTTTCGCGCCTCTTTCAGTTCCAAGCCTCACCTGGATCCACGGAAAAAAGTTGCTTGGTTCAACATATAAATCAATCTTCAATGTTTTTCACACAGTAGCACTCACCAAAGGGGAAAATTTTCCAACTGCCCTGTCATTCTCTATCTGAGCTATGTATAATGCAAATTAGTTAACCATCAAGACATTTAGAGTTACCACCTGATGAGAATGACTACAGAAGAGGATCAAGAAAGTTGTGAAACCAACAGGAATCGATGAAGCAACAACAGCTCCAGAAATCGTCAGCTCCTTATCAACATAACTGAAGTTAGTACACGGTATTACCAAGTTGTAGTATGAGAATGAGGCAAGTGAACAACTTTGTGCCGCTTGAAGCAAGTAGAAGGCGGTTGTTGTTGCAAACGGCCTGAATGCTGCAAAGCACAAGGGCTCTCCCAATCCCAAGTAACTCAAGCGAAATGGTGGAAACTGCAATACAAATTATCGAGTAAAAAAATCTAAATTCTAATTCTACTTACTGACCAAAGGCATATACTGCAGAAATGGAGAGATATCATATATAGAAGGGTGCAAAACTTTCATTTTGATTGTGATATAATCTCCATCTACTATAAAGCACAATAAAACAATTAGAGTAAAATGAAATAAGTTTTATCATTCAAAAATTGGCTACAGAAAATTTCATGCAGTAAAATATGTAATAACATATACCTGGTAAACATGGCCACCAATTATAGCATAAGAAAGTAGCATCATAGATCGTAGACTTCCAGCTTCGACAGGTACCCAAGAAAGGCCCATTAAACCAAGTGCAAGTAGTATCCAAGCGAAAACATGAGTCCCTATCCGGCTTCACATAGCATTTTGTTATTCATGTGTTCTAGATTAGAAACCGACATATATGGAGAAGTACTCTGTTGTGATTCAAAGAGTTGGTTGAGACCATTTCTAACCTGCCAGCTTGATTAACAACCGATTCTTTCTTGTTTTTATCTGCTCCAGCATCAATATCATAAACATCATTGCTGTCCACACGGTGGCACAATAGACATTTAGAAGGACATTCAATAGAAACGTTAATCGAATCTGCTAACTAATGAATCCGGAATGGCCTTCAAGGTTATCCTATATGACTTAAAAAGCATAAACGATGAATGTCCCAAGTGAAAGTTTATATAACTTACCAACACAACTGATAAAAAGGTACGCAAATTTTTAGTATGCATTCGTTGTCTATGAGATCATATGATTCTGAAAAGGTAAAACTCTAACCTTAAGCTAATCCAAGCTATAATACAAGTTGAAGAAACGAACAGCTTGAGGAAATGGCATGTCTCCAAATAAGCTGCTGCACTTCCTGCCTGTTTATTGAAGCAATAGCAAACAGAAGATATCAAACTATCAATCATGAGCTATAAGAAAATATATTTGCAGACAAAATTTCAGGGTAAGGTTATATAAGAAGAAAAATAGAAGCCAACAGTCCTCCATGAATGAAGAGATTTAAGTGAATTTGACCAATATTTCAAGAAACTTCTGTATAACCAACAAAACGATGTTTGAAGTGAAATGACAAGCTTTTGATAACTAAATTTTGTGATTTAATGCAGTGCACCTCATATTAAGTAATCAATTCAATGGCCATATTCCAAATATCCAAATGAATATCACCTCATTATTAGAGGTCAGCTCAAATAGAATCTTCAGAAGCTTCTTATGATTGTTTTCTTCATGGTTGGACCCTTCCAAATATCCAAATGAATATCACCTGATTTTCTAAGATATACCAATTCTGCTTGGTTGCAGATACTTGTAGGCACACACTCGTTCACTTTGGAGGCAAAATCAATACATTCAATATTTAGAAGGTACAATATATATGGAGTAAAAGAATTTTTTAAAAGTTTTGAGGAATTTTAAGGGTGCTTAAAAAGAAAGCGTTGAATAAACTTACCGTTATCGGAATCAGAGCAACAGTGTGTACATTGGTAATTTAATGGCTCTCCATATCAAAGTTGCTTTAGAGATATCTTCCTCCTTCTCTTCTTCACTATAAGTGTCACTTTGCTCTGCCGCACAATTCAACAATAATATTCTGTACTGACTTTGTGTAGCACTGAAATATATTTTCGCGTGTGTTGGCCAGTGGTAGAGTGGTTAACGCTTCGACGCAAAGGCCCTGCTCGAGTCACCGTGACGCGATCTTTAAAATTTCTATATTAATTGACCCAAAAAAATAAAAATTCGCGTGTTAATCGAATGACCAAATGGGATAGTGTTACCATTGAATTACCAAAATTCATAAAAACATGTGATATATACCCATTTATTAGTCAATGATTGAAACTACTCTTATTTTTTTAAAAGCCTTCCATGTTTTTCCGTGGAGATTATGATGCAAATATATTTATGTTTCTTTTTGGATTGAGAAAATATCAATGATATCAGTTTTGATTTGAATACTTTTTTCCCGACATAATGATAAGATGGACCGGTTTTATTTTTCTCTGGTGTTATGAAATGAATTGTTGACCGGTATTATTAAAATGTAAATGAAAAATAAAAAATAATTGAACCAGAAAATAATTGGAAAAATCCGAAAATTTAAATGAATATAGATCAGTTTTATCTATTATGTAAATCTCGAACACGATTAATTTTTACCTTTTTGTCAACTTATTTTTCAATTAAGAAAATTTAAATTATCAATTATAAATTTAAGTTATTAAAAATATGATCAATTTACCTTTTTTGTCAACTTATTTTATCAAATATTAATTATAATTAAAATGGTGACCAGTTTCAATTCTCAATCTGATATTTTTGATCGGTTTTTGAGTTTTTCAATTTAAATTATATTATTTAAAATCCTAGATTATCAAATATAAATTATATTGATAAATTAAATTATTAAAAATATGGTCAATTTTAGAAATCTTAGCAAAAAATCAGAATAGAATTAAAATGGAGACCCATTTTATGCAATTATCGATCGGTGTTTTCTTATCTCGATCGATTATTAATTTTTTCAATTTATTTGTCAATTTAGAAAATATAAATTATGAATTATAAATTTAAATTATTAAAAATATCATAAAGTTTCAGAATCCAATTTAAAATAAGAAAAGAATTAATTAAATGATTTTACCAAATCTCAATGGGTGTAAATGAGAAAAAATATATTTAAAAATCATTCATTAATCGTGGAACTTAGAAAATCTAATTATCACATACAAAAGCATACAGTGTGTAAAAGATCACAGAAGTCTGTATGATTACTTGAGCTAGTTGAGATATAAACTTGAATCGCAGTTTAGCCAACTTTAGGATGGGTTGTTGGTATAAACTGCAGTATAGATAAGAAGTAACTTGACTTGGTTGCTTGTCTATGTTGGTACGTCTTGACATATTGATGGATCATAGTGAGACGAGTTCTTTTATCTGACCATCGTGAAAAATCTAAGTCTCAGTGACTTTACGTTGATCTAAATCTCGATAATGTTTCAGATGAGTATGAGTTGATGACTATCATTTTGACTTGTCATGGGTTAGGGTTGCATGTGATAACTCAATATCTTTGTATCTTGGGTAGTGACAATGTTTATATGTCATGTTGGTTATTTGTATCGAGTAATTGTATCAGTTTAGGATGATGACACCTCCTTAAGTAACTCAAAAGATTTATCGTATTAAACCATGTAGGTTGAGTTAGCTCAGATACGATAATAAGATTGAATTTTACTACTTAAAGAATTAATTAAGAGATTAATTATATTAAACATACAGTACGGGAATTCGTAAGTCTAAATACAAGCTCAACTCAACTTCGACAATAAAGGGATACATCAGCATTTATTTTTTAGTCGAATGGATAAATATTTATGAATTAATTTATATTCAGAGCTGAACATAAAAATAATGAATTCTTTTTAGGTCCATCTGTATTCCCTGCATTGATCCTTGTACTATCCCAATAAAGCATCTTGACCATGGAATTTTCATCCCCCATGTAGTTCCACTGAGACTGGACTTTGTTAATTATATTGTTAGTTTAATCCATCTCCTACTTCATATATGATTATCTGATATCTAAATATATCAAAATTCTAGAAATGAATTATCTCCAGGATAGAAAATCATTATGTGCCAAAATCCTAATCTAATACGGATTGATAGCACTATAAATATAGGATAGGAGAAAGCCAATGGTATCTCTCATACTACAAATTTTCGAAACCTAAATAGGGAAAATAAAATTTGGTATTCTTCATAGATTTCTCTCACTCATCATTAGAGATCGGGCAATCGGAACACAGTCCTGAAGATCAAAGATGGAGTCAATCATGGATCGGTTGTGCCAGAAATTCGCATGTAAATACGAAAAAACTCTATGTTCTGTAATTAATTATATAAGAGCATGCTAGAAATATAATCAATGTATTATGAATCAAACATACAAGATAGATCATTGAGAACACGAAAAATTATATTTCCCTACAAATAAAAGGTAAGAATGAAGATTATAAAAATTATGGAGTTGATGTTTCAAAAATAAAAACACAAACTTTTAATGGATCAATCAAAAAGAAATTAAATACAAGCTTTTAGTGAAGGATGAAATATTAAATAATTTATAAGCTAACTTGCACATTGTATACATATATAACAAATAAAAACTTTTTATATCTACATATAAGAACTTCCACAATTGTCTTATAGGGTGTTTGGCGTGAGCTTATAAGCTCAAAATAACTTATAAGTTGTTTAGAAGCTTATAAGTTCTTGAGAAATATTTGACAAAATAAGCTCGTAAGCAACTCATAAGTTGTGAAAAAATAAGCTCCAACGGCTTATAAGCTCGACTAAAAATAAGTTGTTCAATTCTAACTTATTTTTTTTATAAGCTTATAAGCAACAATAAGTTTACCAAAATAATATTTCTATGATTTGTTAGTTACAACATATGCCCTATTAACTTCAACCATCTTCAACTTGCTATCTCTAAACTCACAATTATCTTTCTAGCTAATAAGCCCAATCACCCAAATATTTTAACAACTTATAAGCTCTTGAAACATTTATAAGCTATTGAAACTTATAAAACTCTCCAAGGTAAACTTAATCAAACACCCTCTTAATTTGAACGTAACCATGCGTGCCACCTGCAAATACATGAACCCATGTGCTCTCCAATTTCTTTTATAATTTTTCTTTTTGGTACGTTCCACAAACTTCTTCCTATTTCATTTATGAAAACTATCCTATAAAATATTCATTATTTATTATCTTCAACAAATATTTTATTTACCCTTTTTATCGCTCATGATTCATCACAATTCTTCCCCTTATCCTCAACACCCTTCTATTTACACCTTTTATCATCTTTAGTTCACTACTAATTAATTTAATACTATAATAATATGGAATACTTATTCTACTTATAATACATTTAATAAATTTTATTAAAACTCTTGTTGAAAATTTCTAGAAAGAAAATTGAGAAATAGAGAGTATAAAATTTACAACCCACTCTTGAAAGCTCCCAAATACGCTTTTTAAAAATAAATTCCTAAGATAAGTAGAGATGTTGAGTGGGCCTAGTTCAGGAAGAGCTCGCTGGGTTTGACCTCCGGCTAGGCCTTCGGCCTCGGCCCATGACTAGAGCGAACCAAGCTGAGGCTGGGCCGGGCTTTTATAGATAAACTTAGGCCGACCCACCTAGGCCCATTTGGCAAGCAGATTTGATCGGGGCTGGACTGAAAAGGCGCCTGTTCGGTGAACCTTAAGTGGGCTAGTGTCGGTTTCATTTTCAAGTTTAATTTTTTTCTTCATAATACTAGTATTTTATGGTGTTCAAATAATCACCTATTTATAAATTAAATCATATTATACAAATCATCAATATATATTTCAAATGAAGTGAATGTCGAATGGTTTACTTTCTTTTAAATCATGTCATAAACATATAAAGTTGGGCTCAGAAAGTATAAATTTTTCTATATTCGAGTCCAAACACAGAATAAAGACATGAACCCAAACATGTATTTATCCTTCGGACCATAAATACAGCAAGTAATTCCAAGTTCTCCTCAAGTTCAACTTATAGAACAGAAAAAGTTAAAAAAATCGAAAGGCAAAGATTCTCTCAGTCTTTTGTTCCTTCACCTAATTTGTGGATGAGTTTACATAATGAGTTATGGCAAAACTTGTCTGCATCCGAAAGAATTGAGCATACATTCTAATTAAATTTAATTATAATTCATAAATATTCAATTGGAATTATTAATCAAAATTAAAATTTGATCACTGACGGATAAATTATATATTCGAATGTAAAATTAAATATTCGAATGAATTGATGTGTGCCTCTTCATTTATCTTTATTATTTGAAGGAAGAATCCGGTGGAGTCATGTTTCAAGTTATAATCTCGTTAGTCTCCAATACTTAATTAACCGAAAACAAAAACTATAAGAATTAGAGGGTGGGTTCATCCTATTATTAAGCATAAAGCATTTCATTTCGTTTTTCTTCTTTTGGCTCACTAATAATTAAATGACCTAGTACCCACAAAGTACAACTGCGTCACCATATTCACAAAATACTCCATCATGCACTAGATAACAACCCCCTTCCATTTTTTACATTTATTCTTCTCTGTATCGTCCTTGATCAGACAAGCGTAGAGCACTGAGAAGTCTGCGGGTCCCACATGGCCGGCAGCAGGTACCTCCGCCCATTCACCCCGTGCGCATTGTAGCTCGCCCCCGTCTCCTTATCCGTCAGCACACTCCCCGCGTACCCCGGGTACGCTCCCGACCCGAATACCCCCGCGCACACCGTCACCGCCTCCAGCGGCGCCGCCGCCGGCCCCTGGAAGTACCCCTTGTTGAACGGGTTCGTAACCGCCCCTGCCAGCACCGTCGCCAGGTTCACCACCATCCCGTCAGCCCCAACGTCGCCGTTCGGCGCCACGAGCGCCGGCGCCTGCGGGCCATAAACCGGTTGGTGGAACGGCCAAGCGCAGTAGCCTGGGCACTGCGCCTCCGAGTTCCCCACCCACGCGTACGTGAACCGGGGCGGGCCTGTCCGGCTCGCCCCGTGGCTGCCGCACCGGTTCATGCAGAAGCCGTCGACGGCGACATCCTTAGCCGTCAGGACGACGTTAATCGCGCCGGTAGCGTGGCCGCCCTTGGCGGCTAGGTAGACGACGTGGGAGGTCTTGAGAGACTTCCCCAGGGAGTAGCTCTCGTCGAGGAACTGTCTAGCGGCGACGACGACGGTGGAGGCGGCAGCGCCACCCTTGTACTTCTCCGTCGTCTTCCACCAGGAGGCGACGGAGGGGTTGAGAGGTTTGGGGGAGTTGAGGGATTCGAGGAAGTCGACGATTATGGAGCGTTGCGTGGGGGTGAAGGTGCCGTACCAGATGAGGTTGACGGTGACGGTGCCCTTGAGAAGGGCGCCGTTGTGGTACTTGAGCAGCAGCGGCCGCTGCTGCACCAGAGCGGCCATGGAAGAGGAGGTGAAGAGGAGCAGAATGAAGAAGGCGGAGAGAGGGGCAAAGTAGAGAGTTGATGCCATGATTTCTTGAGAAAGGAGAGGAGATGCAACTGATATTTATATGGTCGGAAGCGAAGTATCAACACCGTGGGGACACGTGGATTGATATTACTGGGTAGGAGAATATACTGCCAGGCTGGCAGGTTCTGGGTGGTGACGTGGTTCGACGCATTGCAGGTGATGTGACTCCCGTGTTTGTGTATGGGTTTGCGCTGAAGCTGATTTATGATTGGACCCATGGATATTTATCCGCAATATTTTCAAATAAAGGTAATGGTATAAAATAGTCCGTGCTAAATAGATAAATCCCATCTCGATAGAGTATGTGTGGAAAAAACTTAATTTTATAAAACTATGTGAAATTTATTTAAATTTAGATTGAAGGAACTAAATTGCCATTGAATATTGACAAGTTTTTATTTGGAATGCAGGAAGATCTTATATTATAGTTTTTTTTTTTTTATCTTTGGCAAAAAATGATCAATAATACTAATTCTACATGAAAAAAAAATGAAAATTCGATTGAGACTAGCCAACTGAAAAAGTATTAGTGGGAAGCACCGATGGGCTAGTTCGTTTGCCGGTTAGTTTTATCGGAAATTGTTGGTTAGTTTTATCATTAATTATGCTAGAAAATGATATTTTATTTCCTTTTCTCTTTTGTGTAGATAAAAACGTGAGATTCGTCACGATTAGATATCCACTTTCATCTATACTCGTAAATACCCAACAATTTTCCCTAGCCAATGGAGATTGGAGAGCAACAAATTTTCATAAATATTGTGTGTGTGTTGGCCTAATAGTAGAGTGGTTAATGTCCGAGGCCAAATGTCTCGGGTTCGAGTCCACCGTGACACGTCCTTTAAATTTTTATATTAAATTGACAAAATAAAATAAAATTCATAAATATGTCAGTTACTTTTGCACAAAATGTGTAAGAAATATAAAGGTAAATGTGCATTAGGGGCATTTTAGTCAATTTAGATATCTTCTACATGTTTTTATGGAAGTGTGTATTTTTCACAAACTACATCCGACCTCAAAAATTATTCATAATTTTCAGTTTTAGTACATCTTTCAATTTTTTTTTTAATTCATTTATGGGACAATCACATAAAATATTCCATACTTATTTAGCTCACAATACTCTTCTATTTATATATTATACCACCTATGATTCATCATTATCCTTACTTATTACTTCCAATAATACTGCTTATTTGCACATTTTACTACCTGTGTCCATCTCAAATAATTTAATGATACACCAATGTATAACTCTTATTCCACTTACAAAATATTCAGAAAATTTACAGCAACATATTTCAAGGACGATATTATCAAAATTATTAGTTTTAATTTTCATCCAATAGTTAATATAATATAGATAGATAATTCAGAAATAATTTTATCAGACAAAAAGTGCAGCAAATTAATCCGTTGTACAATTTGATTCAAGATTTTAAGAAATCCATACAATTTCGGATATTAATCCGTACGCAGCTCTGATCAATTTATGATAGTTAAAGGCTCTGCACTTGCGATTGCGAAATTGCAGATATCTTGAACAGTAAAAGATTTTAGAAAAGAATGGCAAACAATAAATAAGATTTGAATGCAGAATTAAATGGTTGGGTGTGGGATGAATTAAAATTTCCCATTCATTTAACTAAATAATTTAGTTGAGGTTCGGGCAGGGCATCCCCAACCAGTGATAGAGCCAAATATATTTTTATAGGGGTAAATAATATTAAATTTGAGAAGTTATAAGTATAATTAATTATAATAATTTAACATTATTTGAATTGCATGAAAAAGTTAAAAAAACGCAATCATCTCCTAACGCGAAAAAAGAACAAATCCAATGTATAATGCTATTTTAATATGGATTTTGCACCGAAATGATATATTTTCACAATCGTACGAAATTTGATGCAAGTGAATAGTTTTACATATAGTGTGTATGATTGTAATAAAATATAATGAAAACTATATAACATTTAGAATTTTAGTGTAGCTTAGAGTTGGATTAAACCGATACTTATTCGACATAAAGTTGGATAAAGAATGGTAAATTTTATTCTTAGACTTTCAAAAAAAGAATATACGATAATAAAGATGTGACAACACTTATGTTTCTAAAATAATTCTCATATATTCAATCGATTTATATTTTGATTGTTCTATCATCAGCAACATCGTTAGGGTTTAAAATGAGAATTCAAATAATTTGAATGGCTTCAACTGTGGTTGTTAAAATAAGTTTATCATATTTTTTTTTAAAAATTAGATTGATCATATTAATTCATATAAAGTTTTATTATTTACATATATATTTTACTTTATCAACATAATACAAATTAAATAAAAAGAAGAAGAGCACAAAAAAATGAGAAAGATTTTAAAATTGATCAAATTAAAGAAAAAAAGAAGAGCATGAATTAGTGAGAGAGATAAAAGAACATATAACGTAAAGTATACTATTGCCACTGCCAAAAATCGAACACGAGGCTCTTAATTGAGATATGAGCATCTTAACTAGGGATTGCAATAGACCAGATTTGGATCGAATTTTACTAGGTTCAAATCCAGATGGGAATCAGATCCAGATCTATTGGATCCAAAAAAATTAGATTCAGACCCAGATTCATAAAATCCGTAGGGTCCGGGATCTACACCCTAATCCACATATTTTATCTTCTAAAATAAATCATAAATTAACTATAATTCATAGTAACATCATAATAATAATAATCTAGATACATAATAACATTATACTAATCATTGATAATTTCTACAATCATCACTATACAAGAATATATTAGTTACGAATTTACTTTTGCTAAAATACAAAGTATAACTTTTAATATTATTGACTTACCATCCAATTCTATAACCTCAATTTCGACTAGAAAGAAAAATAATATAACATATCTATAAATAAAATAAAAATATATATATATATATATATATATATATATATATCTACAAACTAGATCTAGATATCGAAATCAAAATCCAAATTTGAATTCGGTCTAGATCCATGAATCTTATTTTTTCTAAATCCAGTTCATAAAAAATAGATCAAAATCTATGAATCTAAATTGAGTCTAAAATCTATAATCATCTCTAAATTAAATCAATTAATCTAGATTGAATCTTTATATTATTTATAAATTATTATTTTTTCCAAAAAATTAGGGGTCATGAGCCCCCAAAGCTCCACGTGGCTTCGTCCCTGTCACCAACCCCCTCCCCCCAAAAAAAATTGCCATTTAGTAGTGGTACCATCCTTGCATTTTTCACTCTGACAAACACTAGTATAATCTCATCCGGATTGAATTTATTTGAAATTTTGAAATAAAAGATAGGTGCAGTAGAGTAGGAGGATGATCGATATTTATCTATACTATTTCATTTTTTGTTATATAGTTTTGGAAATTATTGGGACCACAAATAAACGCAATTTAGTAGGTGGTGGACCAAAAGGCAAAGGCTAATAATTTTAGGGCGAGGCAGCTTGTTGCAGAATTCAAGGTATTGGAGGAGAGGGGCCCCACATCTGCAATTTCTCGATGATGACATACGCTTTGAGGGACATTGCTTGCTTCAAACTCCAATGCATTTATGCTCATGTAATCAAATCGAAAGAACAAAAAAGACAAAGAAGGAACAAGTTTTACCATCCCATTTTTGTAGATTGTGTAGTATTAGATCTAATACTACTCCATGTCTGAAATCTTAAAATATATTTTATCCATCCATTATATTAATTTTTTGAATTTCGATACAAATTTTAATAAATTATAATAAACATAAAATAGATGAAGATAATAAGTAAATAAATTAATAAATAGTAAAATTAAAAGATATTAGAAATAAATAGATAGTAAAATTAAAAGATATGTTATCGAAATAATAAATTAATATATTAATGAATAATGAGAGCAAAAGAGAGCAAAAGGATAAGACATTAGTAGTTTTTATAATTAAGTAGACAAATTTAGGATAAAATGTGAAGTTGATTTTCTCATAAAGGTAAAGTGAACATTTTTTTAGATGGATTAAAATGAAATTAAATCAACGTATTTGATTGACGTGAGGAGTATTTATGGAATTTTTTTGTGCAATTTTCAATAAAATTTATTGAATATTTTGTAAATGGAGTAAGAATTTTATATTAATATAATATTAAATTAATTAATAGTGAGTTATGAGTGATTAAAAATATATAAGCAAATTGTTGTTGAAAATAATAAATATAAATAGTGGCGATCATGTGTAGTAAAAAGTATAATAAATAAAGGGTGTGGTTGAAGAGAATAAGTAGAGTTGGAAAATAGGCGGGTTGGCCCGGCCCAATCGGAGCCCATCAAATTCTCTCAGAAAAAAGGACCGACTCGAAGGTCCTACCGGACCGAAAAAATCAGGGCCCAACCAAGTCGAAACAGTGTTTTTAGTGTAAATTTTTCGGGTCGGGCTTTCTTGTTTGGCTTGTTATGAGCGGGCTCGACCAGGTCCAAAATTCAATCTGGTCTATTTTTATTGAGCCTAACTCGATCCAAAATCAGACTGGTCCGTTTTGTCATCTCTAATAATAAGTAGAGAATATTTTGTGAGGTAGTTTTCATAAATGAAAATGAAAAAAAAATTGAAAAAAATGTTCTTAGAAGGAAAACGATGGAGTATATTTGCTTTACATAAATCAAACTAGATTTTGTAAATTTTAAATATATTGCAACCTCAACAGCTCAATGTGGATTTGGATTTGAATTATGGTTCAATTTTGAACTGTTATATATCTTGAAATGCCCCAATATTAGATAATTATGATTATCCTTTGTTGATCTTCGTTCATTTGAATTAATATGTCATGTGCAGTATTTTTTGACGCCTAAAATCTGATGTGGCAAGTAGAGTCGGGGGTACTTGGGGTTTGAGTTAGGTTAGGTGTAAAAATAAGAGGTTCGAAAAAATGGCCTAAAAAGCTTGCCCCAAAATTTTTTTTGGTCGATCGGCCTTCAGGCCAAAAAAGTCCGAAATTTTCCGGCTAAAAGTACGCCCAATAAATATATATTTTTATTAATTATTTTTCTTTATTTCTTTGTTTTTTTTTCTTATCTTTCTTTTTAATTCTCTTTTTAAGTTGTTTATTGTTTTGTTTTAGATTATTTACTAATTTAGATTATGACTCTAGTGCTTTAATCTATTCCTTATTGTATTAGCATATATTTTTTTAACTTTTAATTTTGTTTTTGATGTTGTTAAATTGCTAGTTTATAGAATTAAATTGTTATTTTACAAAAAAAAATTATAATTAAATATGTAATTTTATAGATTGAAAAAAATTGAAAAAAATGAGTGAGTTTAGCCCGTCCATTTGAAAGTCCATCCAAAACAAGGCTGAACTTCATATTTAACAGCCCGAAATTTTTTATCTCAACCAGATCCGAGAAAAATGTAAAAGGCCAAGCAAGTTAGATCGGATCAACCTGGCCTGCTACTTTTACAACTTGTAATGGCAAGTACGGTGTAAAATAATACAACAGATAAATTTTTGAAAATTGCAATTTGCGCCTTCTTTTGACTGATTTTTTCTTGTGTTCATGTATTCAAAGTATCAAACATTTTTTCAATGCTGTACTATAAGTCTACATGTGGATTGATTCCTTCGAAACTCTTATTTCTCCCAAACCCAATTGGATAAATTCACATTTTTCAATAATACACATTCACTAATCCTTTCAAACACTCCCCCTCCCCCCCAAAAAAAATCCTCGGCTCCTTCAATGCGTAACAGAGCAGGATCATTTTTTCTCATAAAACCCCTCCGAATAAAAACGAATACCAATCATTTCGATTATAAATTTTGAAATGCTTAGATTATTTTACATTTTTATGATCATCATCGCCGTAATTGGGATTATGCAGGTCGAATGGAAGAGATAAGGAGTATTATTCATTTCCACGCTTGATAAATACGTGGGTGGTTCACAAAATATTGGTCGAATCAATAGAAGACACAAGTTTCACCAAACTTTAACTCATTCACATAAGATACAACTATTACTTGTGTGGTGGTGATACACTACACGGACCCACGGAGGAAAAAAAGAATAATTTCCGTGGAAATTATGTTTCATATTGAGATGATTTATTATGTATCAACTCTCGAACATAAGTATTGTAGCTAGCTAGTTAGTATTTGCACTCCTACAACCAAACACACACTCTACGCACAACCTCTCACACACAATATATATGTAACTATAGTTGCTCGGCTTGAGTCCAATTTGGCGGCTAGGCTTTTTTATTTATTTTTATTTTTATGATGTGGATAATCTGTAGGCAAAACTTGATGTGTATATGGGATAAGTAATTTCTATATAATAGCCTGAAAATCATATTTAAGAAATCAATCATATTTAAAGAATTAGATATAATATGTTCAATTTAAAAAATATAGGTGAAATTCAAAATTAAAACTTAAAATATCCATTATGTTTCTAGGTCGTCCTAACATATGTACTTGGGAGCCAGACAAATAGTGGGTTGATGAAAAAGATTCATGGGGTCGAAAATGGGGAGGGTGCGAACTTCTAGTATAAAAGTGACGAATTTTGGTTTTGATTTTGTTGCTGGCTCGCGTTTTTCTTTTGTTTTTATGTGTGCAATTTCAAGATATATAAATATTACATATACTTGCAATTTCAAGATCTACACATATTACATAGATGAAGGAAGTAACTTTTGTGTTGCGGACAACCTCGTTTAAGGGAAACTTGCCTCCTTTTTAACTATCAACTTTTTCTTAAGGTGAATACTACTTTCTAGGAGTTGCATTTCGATTAAGTTTACTTTTATGTACTAATCAGAAAATCAATAACTTCAAAAATTCAGAAATTTACAATTGTGACATTTCACCGCAAATTCATATCGATTAAGTTTACTTTTATGTACTAATCAGAAAATCAATAACTTCAAAAAATTCAGAAATTTACAATTGTGACATTTCACCGCAAATTCATCCACCCAGAAAGCGTCTACGTCAAGAAGGCTAATATTTCTTTCTTTTTCGGACGTGTTTCAAATCATCTTGTGTTTTTCTAGTGTGCAAATCCTGTAACTTTCTTTTTCTTTTGATAAATTTTAGGCTTTTATATTGGAGTACTGTTTTGTAGAGAACACTGTATTCATATATATAATGAGTGGTTATTGTAAATATATCTCTTAAAATATAAATTATGAATTCGTGAAATTATTTGAATTCGTTGAAAAAGTCTTTGAATTCAAAAAACATGAAATTCTGCCCCTTAAGGAATTCGAATTCAAGCGCTTGAATTTATTTAGCAAAGTGATGAATTCTTGTAGATTTCACCTAACAAAGGACCTGAAATGGTTCATATTTTATATGTTAAAATTAATTTGTATTTCATCCAATTTCTATTCACACACACACACACACACACATATATATATATATATATATATATATATATGGTTCAAATAAAATCGGTTTAACGTGAATCCAAGAACTATGAAAATTAAGTTATAAACAAAATGAATTTACTATAAAGTTAATGCATCCATTGTGAAGTTACTGAATCCAAAAATTTAAAATTTTCCTCCAGGTTTGAATCTCATGAGGACACAAAAATTTTATTTTTGGATTCGAACTTTCTCAACTGATTCATCAACTTTCACAACAAATTCATTATTTTTTTGTTCTCACGTTCTTAAGATCAATATGGTTCTTATGATAACTCCCATATATATATATATATATATAGGGAGTGGATCAAATGAGAACCATATCTTTTATGAACTCTGCGAACCATGCATAAGACGTTGACAATGATGCACAAAACAGGATAAAGTTGTGCATAACGAAAACTTTCTAAACTTATTTTGTTGTGAAACAATTTTAGAATATTTTAGTTGTGCACAACTTTATATGTTTTATTCATCAACTTTAAAGTCTGCAAGATAGTTCTCAAGTTCTCAAAGATGAGTTCTCACTAGATCCAACTCTTATATATATATATATATATATATATATATATATATATATATATATATAGAAAGTGAATCAAATGAGAACCACATCTTTTTTGAACTCTGCGAACCATGCACAAAACGGTATAAAGTTGTGCATAACGAGAACTTTCTAAAATTGTTTTGTTGTGCAACAATTTTAAAATGTTTTCGTTGTGTATAACTTTATAGGTTTTATTCATCAACTTTATACGTCTGTGCATAGTTCTCAAGTTCTCAAAAAAGATGAGTTCTCACAGGATCCAACCCCTATATATATATATGATGGATCAAATGAGAACAATATATATTTTGAGAACTAAGAACTAATCTGGTGCGTTTATTTTGTGGAATCTAATGGTTACGATTTTTCAGATTTGTTAAGTATTTGATTTTTCAGATTTTATTATTAAAGATATTATTGTAATTTTCTATTTTTATGTAACCAATTTTTTGAGTGTTTTAAGGGATTTTCTTTTATATTTATGATATTTTGATTTTGTATATCTTTTTTTATCGGTATTTTTATTCACCAAATTATCAAACAATATAATCAATTCATCAATAATTTTTTTTAATCTGATTCTGTAGTATCAATCATCGAAAGTAATGATTTTAATTCTTTATTTTACAATTGATCATCGAAAGTAATTAGTTTATAACTAGTCGAGTTTATGTTTATGCTTTAAATCACTCTATTTGTGCACACTTTACTAAACTGTATGCATATTAATCCATTTATTCGCACAAATACTATATTATGCATAATTACTATATAGTTATGCATATTACCCAAATCATATGAATAACCATAGTTGTATATCTATCATTTATTTTCTCATTCACGAATTGAGGGATTTGTAGTGCCAAATTTTTATATGTGATCTTTATTTTTTAGTAATTTTATAAATTTATTTTTACATTAATTATTATTCAAACAATAATTCTCAATTTTATACCCTATTTCGTTTCGTTTGTCCAGAAGACTAAGTAGTTGACGAGATCTCATTTCTTGACTACTAAGAGGCAACAAACCTTGTTTGTTGCCAGTCTGGCATAGCGAAGAAGGGACTTGTCTTATTGAATTTTAGGACAAAAACCTAACTTGGTAAAGAGGGTAGATGGATGACATAACTACTAACAATCTTATGCACAATCATTACAATCATATACACAACTACAATTTCAGAAATAAAATCAAATGGTAGTTAGAGAATGCAAAAACATAGGGATATGGTGAATCTTTAAAATGACATTAGTGCCCTTAACGCGTTTACAACCATAAAAACAGTATAAAAAATAGTCAAACTCATTTTAAGCATAACTAAATTTAATCCATCAGATCAGATAAATCTAGGGTGATGATTAGTTCTTAGTTCTCATCTTAATGGTGGTTCTCCCTATAACCAACCTCTATATATATAGGGTCCCGTGAGAATGTCTATAAGTGTAAGGAATAAGAATATATCACATCCACACATCTATCTCATATCAATGATCCAAATTAAAGGTAATATATTAAATTATTTTAGAATATATTTTTAAATAAATTCGAATAAGGGTAAATTAGGTATCAAAAATTATTTTCTCCGTCACTCAAGACGTAAATCATCACTTTCTGATAATCTCACCAATTACAAAAAAGTAAGAATTTTATAATCTGTTTAATATAATGTTACACAAATTAGATGTTCTATAACATATATTTAATAAATATGTGGCACACATTACACATCACATAACATAATTTATTGTTGCATTACCTACACTTTCTATAGCACATATATAATATGAATAATACATATATTTAATAAATATGTGGCACATTACACAACACGTAACATAATTTATTGTTGTACAACAAATGCTACGAATGTATTCTACCTGTGCAATAAAAAAATATAATCTATCTAAAATAATCTATTTAAACTTATGTTGGATATAAAATTTTCACATAAGGTTGAACAAAATTTAATTTATGTAGCACATGTAATTCAATTCGTAGCTCAATTGTATATGAATATATGTATTTTAATGATTTATTCTATAACATTTTAATCATTAAATATAGCACATATATGACAATGTGTAGTAATCTTATTATATATAGTATACTTTATGGCACATATTCACTAATAATATTGCATAAAACGCAAGATCGCATTGCATAAAAATTATTTCTGAAGAGTTGCATAAATTTTAATTAGCAAAAAATCAAATTAATTGTCAATAATTTACGAAATTTTAGTATATGTGCAAAATGAATAACTAAATATGCTACGAAAATATCCACCAGTGCAATAAGTGAAAATCATGTATGAATCAATACATGAATTTTTATACTTGCGATTTACATGGATTATGTAGCTTGAATAACAAATTAATTTATAAAGATTAAGTATTGAAACTGAATAATATATCTAACATAATAAGTTAAAAGATAGATTACAAGAAATCCCTAAAAAATGATATAATAAAATTAAGGGGAAAAAATTCTTTTTAATAAAAATAAAATTACTAATATAACATTTTCAAAAATCCAGTGAAACTAAAATATAGCACATATAGATATGTATTGTAGCACAACATAAATTAATATTGTCCATTAATTTACTACAATCACTAGCTTAAATTTATTCTTATTTGTTACAAAAAAATCATTTCTACCTTATCCATAATTTCTCTCTCTCTGTCTGTTGTGTATATATATATATATATATATGGTTAGGTTATGATAAAAATCTATTTTTTGTGCAAACTTAAAAATCAATACACTCATATGTACAAAGTTAATGTATTATACATATAAAGTTAATCCACTTTTAAGTTCTGATAAAAGATAACATTGTTCATCAATATTTCGTAATGCAGTAAATTTATACATAAAGTGTATTAATTTTAGAGTGATGTTGTTCGGCTATAATGTGGCCATTTATAATCAGCTTTATTGAATGAAAAAAATTATTTATTTAATATTTGATCTATTAAAAAATTGTTTTTACATTAAAATCATCTTATGGAATTACAGTTTTCACTACAAAAAACGCATAACAAATGACGGAAAAATCCGTCTCAAAATATCACATTTCCGTCGCAAAAACGATCCTGCGACGGATCTACGACGGATAAAATCCGTCGCTGAAAGTCTCGTTGTTACGAAGACAACGACGGTATAATTTCCGTCGCTAAATTTTGCAACGGACTTAAGATGTAACAATTGCCGTTGTCGTGGTCGTTTGACCGTCGTCATTTACGTCGAACTAACGACGGAAAGTGTGCGTTGTTAATTACGACGCATGCTTTTCCGTCGCTGAATTTGAAAGGCGGATCCGTCGTAGATCCGTCGTAAATAATCACAGATCAACGACGGACTTGTTTCCGTCGTTGAATATCCACGCTGCTTTTGTTTCGGATCCGTCGTAGATTCCGTCGCTATAAATTAAATTTTTTTTCAGCCAATTTTAAATGGGTTTTAGCCGGGTCTTTAACCTGTATTATATCTATAAATCCACAATCATCACAATTCCACTTCCAAATCCAACAAATGCATACTTCACAACTATTCAATAAATCCACAATCATCACAATTCCATAATTCACAACGAGAAGGAGTTATAAATCCAACAATTCAACTACTGAATCCAACCAACATGTCAACTTACGAATGTATATCCATAAATAAAGTAAAAACGTAAAGATGAGAATCAAGATGGTGGAGGGGGTGATCGAGGTCCAATACCGCTACTCGAGCCCGATAGGAATCGCTGGAATGCCTCCCGTTGAGCTTGTAACTGAGCTTGAAGCTGTTAAAGTAACCGTGCATGCTCAGTCTGTTGTGCTTCAATCTCGATCGAATCGCCACGCATCTCTCTCCAACCGTAGTTGCTCTTCCATCCGCGCTCTCTAACCGCATCTGCTCCTCCATCTCCATCAATCTGCTCTGATATCCTGGAGACTCCATACGAGATATCGCTGCAGAGCTAGAACTAGAGTCGTTGTCCATGAATGTCCGAGAGAGAGAACCAGTACCAAACAATCTCTTTTTCTTCGATGCAGCGCCTCCGAGGATACCCTTGAGGATTTGAGTCCTATCTACTTCTGGGCTTTCATCTGCGTTGGTTTTAGTCAAAATCTGAACTTGGTCCTCCACCTGCTCCTGTATTTGAAGTAAAATCGTTTAAGTTTCCAAATAGAATGTATTTTTACATCACTACCATAATTAATATTTAATCTACTTACCGCGATGCTACGAGCCTTCCCATCTCAGATAACTTCCATCGGAGCGACATGATATCTCTGAAAACATCCCATCGGACCGAGAAATGTCGACTCCACGTTTTTCGCCTATTCATTCACTCAAACATTATTAATGTACATAAACTAACATTTTAGACTAAATCAAATGAATTCAAAAAAAATACTTACAATGTTGGTAGCATAATCTAAAGCACATCCGAGCCACCCCGTGCTTGACGATCCCGCCCCTCACCATCCGGCTCTGTCATCCTATACCTTCTAGCTTTTTCCGCCTTAGTCTGCACCTCAAGCTGATTCCAATAATACTGCCACGCAGGCCAATCCGATCTGGGAATGTATGGAGGTGGCAAGTCGTCAGCTCTGTGCCTCTTGATCTTATGAATTAGATCCTTGTATCTCACTACCGCCTTTTGGCACCATGCACGGTACACTACTTCAGTCGGCAAAGCCGCATCCCAACAGAAATAATTCTGAAAGCATAAATTTGATTAGTTATTCTTCATAAACATATATGCAATAAATTAGAAAGAATACCTGAAAGTCTTGAAAATACACCCGCCTCTGATCATCAGGTACCAATTTCCAATTGAAACCTCGATGGTTCATGACCTTCTTGAACGACTCCGTTATCACATGTGCAACATCATGTGATGGACATAAAATCCTACAATTGAGTTAAAAATAATATACATTATATTGAAATAAGTACAATTGAGTTAAAAATAATCTAATTAAACTATATGTACCCATTCACAATAGTCAAGGTCTTCTTCCCCATCATCTGATGTGTAGACCCACTGCTCGACCCATCTCCTCCACCTAGCGTAAGTCCTTCAACCGAGGCGCCGACTCCTTCATCTGATGAGGTAGATGCATAAATATTCCTATGACTAGACGCAACTCCTCTACCTCGTCCTCGACTTGTCATCTGAAAAATATTGCTATGTAGATATGCCATAACGATTCTTCCATAAAAAAAGAAGAATGAAAGTGATAGACAGTATGCCTCATAACTTATATACTCACATGTACATCTTCAAATAACCATAACGATTCTTCCATAAAAAAGAAGGAAAAATAAGATGCCCAACAATTAGGCCTGTATACATACATTTATTATAAATAAATTTACACACAATGAAGATATATTGAATCTAGAAGTTTGTGAAAAAATGGGATTTGAAATGAAGATAACATAGTCGATAGAGGAGTGAATCTCGTGATTTGAACACCAAGAACAAGAAAGGTCCCCCAATCAAAAGTACTATAAAGGAAGGCATAGGCCTTCACGTGTTGTGGGCTAACCAGTCTACGTGTCTCCACGTCATCTTACTTGTTCGAATAATGCAGGTATATACTAATTACTTTCCTTCTCAAATAAATTTATTTGCTAATATCTAATTACATGATCCTCATTTTCATGTTGCAACAAGAAATAGTTATCAAGATAAAGTTCAGGTGCAAAAAATGCAGATCCAAGGCCATGACTATTGTGCCCTAACATGCTCGAATTAACCCTAGAGCTCACGAATCAAATTTAACTTACCTTCGAAGGAGGCGACGCGGGTGGAGAGAATTGAACGGAGGCGGCAGCGACGTGCGGCTGGAGGCAACGACGACGATGCGGGGGCAGGCCACAATTCAATCACCAGACCACAATTTCTTACCTAGAAGGCCAGAACAAAATTAGAATTATTATCCCAAACCCACAAAAAAAGAAAAATCTAGCACATCTTTATAATATATGCGATTTAGTTATATCTTTCATTTTAACAGTGTGACTGTTGGATTTTCAAGTTGCAACTCCAAGCAAAATAAAATTGAAATTAACTACAACTTATTAATGTGAGAGGACCAAAATCAAAGGATCTCTAAATTTAATGGTAATTTGACTACATAACAACTAAATCCAAAACCTAGTTTGAGTAACTTATCCCTAAATAATGATTTTTATATATAGTCCAACGATTCAAGTCACATATAGATGTCTACACTCTATAGCATCAATGAGTGCACTTATGAGTAGGGATGTCAATATGGGTCGAAGCCCATGGGCTGGCCCGAATAGACCGATAAAATTAGAGGGTTAGGGTTGGATTTTTATAACCCGAAAAAAACGTCAACCCGAATAGCCCGAACCGAATAGCCCGACAACCCGAGTGGGTTAGCCCGAATCTGAGCGGGTTGGCCCGATTAACATCCCTACAACTATACAAGAAATTATAGAAGATATTCATAGTGTTGTTAAAAGTTACAAAAAAATAGTGAATTAGCTATTATGGAATATGAATATTCAGATATATTAAAAAATAATTTAGTTGTGAGCATTATTTTCTAATTTTGATATTGTAATATATTTTAAATAGTATTATATTGAATTAACTTATTAAATTTTTCTAGATATTAATTTTAATTCGCTATAATTGTATTATATTATTAGAGATCATTTAGTTACATGGA
This sequence comes from Salvia rosmarinus, assembly GCA_036937905.1. NCBI lineage: Eukaryota > Viridiplantae > Streptophyta > Magnoliopsida > Lamiales > Lamiaceae > Salvia > Salvia rosmarinus. The sequence goes on along the minus strand of CM072815.1, from coordinate 77,139,503 downwards.
ATGCGGACATTAAAGCATATTAGAAAAAAGAATTTAATTATGACCACTATTTTTAATTTTTATTGTTTGCTATTCAAAGTTAGCATAATAAGATTAAAAAAGAACTTGTGGAATGTATTATATTTATTTTTCAATTATTTGTTTTTACTCCAACGCTTAATATAAAATATTTGATATATATATATATATATATATATATATATATATATATATATATATATATTAAGCTTTCTACCGATGGGTTAGCCCAAACTCGAGAGTTTAGGGTTAGGGTTAATTTTTCTAACCCGAAAAAATGTCAACCCGAATAGCCCGATAACCCGAGTGGATTAGCCCGAACCCGAGCGGGTTGGCCCGATTGACATCCCTACTTATGAGGTTATTCTGATATTACGTGATTAGTTCTTAATGAATATATGATCGTGATTTATGATATATATCGGTTGAGGACTTTTAAGAAAATTATTACGACAAGGAATAAAAACTACTCTCACATATACTAATATCTTTAGGTAATTTGAATTTTATCCTACTAATTGGAGGTGAAACTATATTGGAGACTCGGACGAAGCATAAAATTGAGATATTATGTGTTATGCATAAGAAAAATAAAGAGATTGGCTCGTATGCTCTAGTATAATATTCCAATAATCCCTACCCCACAAACTACGCACCGCTCCTATTTGTATACTTATTTATTAGATATGCTTAGATAATTGAGCTAATAAAGCTGCACAATTATAATATCATATAATTATATGCGGTTGGTTGACTAATTCCTGCAATTCAAGAAACGGTGTATATAATTACAGATCATTTCAACTTTCCCCAATACGTTCACAAGTATGTACTCTTGCAATTTCTCAATATTATCGTGATCATAAATGCAGAACTCGGAGAGCTACCAACCACACATTTTCAATCAAAATCCTTTATTTCAAACAAATCTGGATCTAATTTTAAAGTCGATTGTGCTTTAGGGAGGCAATTGAACAATATACACAACTAGGAAGCATGAATGATGCATGATCATAGAGAAAAGCAAAACTTTCAGCAGTTTAACAAGCTGTAGCTTTCAATATGCATTGATCTTTTCAATCAAATGTCTTCAATCATCTCAAATCTGGATTATCGACAAAATCCCCAGATACATATAAGCTTGGCTGAGGAAGGAAAAGCACTCAAATTCTCAGCTACACAATCCCCAGTTAATGTCATTCGATTTGCTTGAAATTGCACAAAATTTTGGATATCTAACAAGTATTCACTACATTACACTACAATCTACACATAATTCAGCTTATCTAGTAATAAAATGAATTCAAACTACAATCACATGAATACATTCACGAATCCTTAATTAGCAATTAGCATAACTTATACATACATATACATATACATATACTAAAATATACATATACATATATAGCATAACATATACATACATATACATATACATATATAGTATAACATATACATATATATACATATACTGAAATATAACTTAGCAATTAGCATACATATACATACGGGCGGCGGCGGAGGCGACGGCGCGAACGGTCTTGGCCGGACGAAGGCGGAGACGGGGCAAAGGGCGATGCGGGGGCGCGGTGGCGGGCCGGACGACGACGGGGCACGGCGGGTGGGTGTGGCGGGGCGGGGTGGAGTTATTGGGGTTGGGTTAGTACGAGTGTGAATTTGGGAAGAAACCCGTCGATATCTTTTTTAGCGACGGATTCATGACGGATATATCCGTCGTTATATTTAAAAGTCAATAACGACGTACTAACGACGGAAACAAGCTATTAACGACGGAAAATATCAACGACTGACTAATATTCGTCGTTAAATTACGTGCAAAATAAAAAAAAATAAAAAATCCCTTAATATAACGACGGATCATATCCGTCGTTAAATTTAACGACATATTTACGAAGAAAATTTCCATCGTTAATATTATTTGGAATAAATAAATTTAAAATTAATTTTAACGACGGACTAATTCCGTCGTTAAATTAAATATAAAATAAAAATTCCTTAAATTTAACGACGGATCAGAGACGGATAGAACTTAACGACGGACAATATCCGTCGCTAATGTAATTCTGCAATAAAAAAATAAAAAACCCGTAATATCAACGACAGACTAAGTCCGTCGTTAACTTTAACGACGGACCAGCGACGATAATGACGTCGTTAATAGTTCGCGCGAGTTATTCCCGTCGAGTTCCGTCGTTGATCCGTCTTAAATCCGTCGTTAATAAATTATTTTTAAATTCGTTTGTATTACGTCGCTGAAACACGACCCGTTTTTTTTCCGTCGCTAATCCGTCGCTGTTCGGCTGAATTTTTGTAGTGTTTGCCCATTTCGAATGAAAATTTTAAATTTAAATTTAAAATTAATAAATTTAATACTTGTCATAATAGGTGACAAAATAGTATTTATGTAAAAATGATTAACATATTAATTTAATATTATTATTTTATTAATTAATTATATCGATAGTTACTAAAATATCTTGTGTGGTCAGCCATAATGTGACCGCCTAGCTTTATTGTTAATTTTATACATAAAATATATTAGTTTTTAGGTTCTTACATTTTTTTTATTGATATGTTAATTAATCTCAAATCGAAATTGAGTTTTTGAGGGTATTGTGATGAGTGACGGATCCTGAATATCTTATAGGAGGCCCACCTAATCATATTTAAGAAACAATAAGCAAATTTTATAAATGAATTAGAAATTAATAATAATTTTAATTGTATCATAATATTATCCGAGTTACATTAAAATAAAAAAGTTTAAAATGTGATCTCCTCATGATTGATGAAATCATCGCATTATGATATATTTTGTATATAAAATAAACGATACAATTAAAGTAAATAATGATCATTATCTAGTTCAAGTTAACCATTCTCTAGTTCAAGCTAACAACTATACAAAAATTATGAATTTGCACAATCAACTTAAAATAACCTAACCAGTTTTAAAAATTAAAATGTTCTAATATAATAATTAAACTTTATAATTTAAATATTAGATACCATTAAGATTTTTAAGTATTCTAATTATCAAATATTAAATTATCTATATAATATTAGAAAAAAAAAGGTTTTGGGACCATAGAATCATATACATTGCATCCCCTCTTAATCTGCTGAAATGTGTCTCAGTAATGAATACATGGTTGACATGTGTCCACAAGAATTGATATTCTGCTTTCTACAATTCCTCTGAAGTCTTCTCTCTTCCACGCTATACTCTCACCCTCTCGTTCCCTGTGAACATGCACGGTGGCAGCGCGCGATTCCGACGACGATGTGTAGTGGTTGAGATTTTATTCTCTCTAAATCGACGCCTCCTCCACTTCCGCTGTGCTGGAGAGCAGTCAGATCTTTGTCCCATCTCTCTCGATTTCTCCCGATCTCTCCCGTGTCCGCTCGACAAATAATGAATTTCGAACGAAACAACAAAAATGAATCTTTTTTTACTATGGAGATACAATTGAATATATCTAAAAAAATACACAATATATCATATATAAAAGAATTATTTTTTTTTACTAAATTTGAACTAAAGTTTATAACAAAATTTTGAGACATTGAATATTTTATTTTTTTGAAGGAATATTTATATTAATATAAGAAGATATATAAAATTTTGGATCCTCTAAAATGATATATCCTGGACCATGCTCGCCCGCCCCTCAGGGACGGCCCTGCTCTCTCCCCAACCCTCTATCCATTTCTTCGTTAGATTTCTTTCTCCGAGAAGTTCCAAATCTCCGTCAGAATCTCGTCGGAGAGCTAACAACTAAGCTTTCTCATTTTGCCGAAACATAACGGAATCTCGCCGAAAATACGACTTCACCTTAGGTGTCAGGCGTGATTGCTACGATGAAATTGTTGCCGGAAATGGAGATTGTGATGGAGACTTTTTGGTTTCTTATTCATCATTCATATTTTGATTTATTGTTCATCCTTCAAATCTAATTACTGAATTTCCCCCAGTTTTAGAGAAGGGGTGATGAAAAGAAAGAATGCCGTTGACAAGGTGTCGGCTTCCCTGATCATCATTGCTTTCCAAGAGATGTCTTCTTGAAAGTAGCAGAGCACAAAAACCTTCCATGTTCCCAGATTTGATTTCTTTCATTTTAATTAAAAGCCCGGAATATATATCTAATCAGTGTACCCGTTAAGTTCATGTAAATCGCCATGGTCATGTGTAGTATGTAGAAATTCCGACGATAAAATTCCGACGACATACACCGGCCGCCGACAACATCTGGTTAGGCTGCCGTTAAATTGGAGTTAAGATAAAAAGAAAAAAGAAAAAAAAAAAGAAACTGGAAATATCCTTTTATACATTGCATGAAAATGTAGGATCCATCATCCAACTTACTCTCCATCACACCACGTTAGTTCCAACCCTGATTGTGATAGTAGTATAGTAGTGTCTATTAGGACATCAATGGGTGAGTTTTACTCGAATTAAAATCAATAAATAAATAATGGTTTTGGTTATAGAACCGACCCATTAGACATTGGATCCGGATCGTACCCAGACAATCAACTATGAGTCTTAAGTGGTCCGGATTTTGAGCGATTCTAGATCGATCCTGGTAAAACCCACCCATTGACACCCATAGTGCCTACATTGTTCTCTGACTTGTGTCCTTTAATAAATTGAGCTTCGATGAATTTTTGCATTTCCATTCAAACGGAGAAGGAAAAGAAAATCAAACTTCCAATTACATATATATCTTGTTTATTCATCATAGAATGATATTTTATATTTCTTAAGTTTTAAGGACAAAACAGATTAAGTTTTGAATTTTGAGTAAGACATTTTGTTTTTTCTTACTTTTTACTGGCAAAGTACCAGTCCAAATTTGAATTTCTTCACAAGTTGTAATTCGAAGTATGAAAAATTATAAATTATATATTAATATTATCATTGTTATACAATTCTATTCCGTCAGTGATATAGGTCTTTGCTCTGTGTGTGGAGCATATATATGAATTTCCTTGAATGTAGATAGACCAAAAGAGGGAATGAAGGGATAGGAATAGGAATAGGTATTATAGAACTCTCTTTTTATTTAGCGTTAATTCTAATCAACTAGATCATCGATCACTGAAATTGACACACAATTGGAATTCTCTCGTGTGCATGTGTTGCTTACCAGTAGTAGAGTGGTTAACGTCCAAGCCAAAGGTCTCGGTTCGAGTCCACCGTGACGCGGCCTTTAAATTTCGTATTAAATTGACAAAAAAAAAAAAACAATTGGAATTCTCTTAACTTTAGCTACAAAAATTCTCAAACCAATTCATTTCGAATCCGACTTCGAAATTTCACTTCAAATAATTGTGGAATTCTAATCCATAGCGCCAAACCGTCGCCAAATTGAGAAGTTAGTTTGGGAGTTCAGTGAAGAGGATTTTGATTATTGTTTCAATTCCAACAATCATCGATCGGGTTGTCGGAATTGACGTTGAAAAAAAAAGAAAATAAACTTTTTTTTTTATAACTAATATGAAGAAGTATCTACAATAATTACTGGTGGAAATTCATATATATAGTCATCCAAGTTAAGGAATGTCAAATTATAGTCACCAACATAAAAATGTCAAATTATAGCCAACTTACTGGTCCTATTGGGACTATTATCACCAAATAGTACCAATAGGTCCAACCAAAACTTTTCTCTAATTACTGTATCTATTAATTTAAAATTTCATAAACATTGAACTACAAATATAGAAATATCCCATTATCGGAGCTACAAGCTCATGTATAATAAAAAATGTTGTTCCAATATTATGACCTCATTTTCCGCAGGCAAATTTTGCAATTATTCCTTTATGTGCCTATTCTCAAGTCACCACCCAGCCCTATCGGTAATCATATTTCCATAATCAAACATGGTAGGTTTGGATGCTAAAGTTCTCTACAATGTCATCCTCAAGGAGACATGCATTGTAGGGAACTATAGCATCCAACTTACCAACCAAACATATAGGACTTGATTCGATGTAAAAAGTGCAGAATATAGTTTTTGAATAAATAAATAGAGATTCCTGCAAATATTGACGACATTAATTGGGTAGCTTGATGCACAACTCTTTATTCAAGCTGTTAAAGTGCTTCCGGTTCGGTCCAAGAAATGACTCGAGTTTCGTTCGAATTTTTTTGGAGCCGGGCTGGGCTGTGTCAGACCGAAGCGCTAGCTTGGCTCGAAAAGTTGAGTCAGCCTGGTCCATCCTCACCATTTACGCATACAAATACAATTATTGGACTGGATTAAAATGGTACAGTTGTGGTTCAATTTTTTTTCTTTCGAATTAACAACTCTATATGTGCAACCAAGATGAGTCGGGAACACAATTGTTCCTTGTCACCGACACTTCAAAATTTTCTTTTCTTTTGAAACAAAATCCCAACTCCAAGAGCTTCGCACGATGCTCTGTGTCTAATGCAATCTACCAAGAGCCAAAATCCATGTGAACAATGTCTCATGCAAAATTTGTGCAATAGAAAAACCACCCTGAAAAAGAATACCAAAAGCACATTGAACCAAACGAAAGAAGCCTCACTTTATTGGAATTTGTTCTATTCGTGTCTTGGTACATCACATTGAACATATATACTATTGCAATGTGTAAAACCAACTTTATATAAACTACACATTTCGCAACTATTCCAGCACCATCTTAATAAAATATGTCAGAAATTAAGCTTCTAGAATACACATAGGTGAATTTAAAGATGAAAATTAATTTAAAAGCCAAATTGAAGTTTATAATCATTTATGAAAATGTTAACGTAGATAAAGTATATTAGAATACAAACGATTATTAAAACTCAAATGGCCAAATTGAATTCCTTAAAATAATTATCGACATCAAAGCATGGTCCATATTAGTTTTTTTCCTTTTTTTTGACATGAACATGAAATGCTACATCACGGCCCATAATATTTACAGCTTTTATCTGACTTTTACTTTAATTTCTCGTATTCTGATCTCGTATACTGGGGTTTTATAATTTATTGGAATTAGGGGGTCTAGTTTTGTGGTGTTCTAAGTATGCCGTACACAAAGTACGTTTATAATAAATACACACACACACATGTGTTATTCTTCACTAATGCATGTTCATATCCACAAGTCAATCGGTTTATGGTTGTCATGGTGGGCAAAATGGAAATTCCACATAGGGTAATCAGTGTGGCAATCCACAACTATAGTCTATATATAAGAAATAAGTTTTGTTGTTAATTTAATTTAAGAGTACTAATAGTGCATGCAATATAATACATTATATTGATTAAAATTAATCTTAATAATATCAATTAGGGTTTGGTTCTGTGACCTATCATATCAATTAATTGAGTTTGTCTATTACATCTCTATTCTATATTTAATTAACTCAATCTTTTATAGGTATCTTGCTCATAACACAATTTACTCATATTATCTCTACATCATTGATGTTTACGCCGGACTTCCTCCGGCCTGTGTTTTACAGATTAGCAACGCCTTTCCGACACAATAACCAATTCCTTCTAGAAGTATTTCTCCAATAATTTTTCTTAGGTATTTCTAGTTATATCAAGCATTTTCTTACAATATTTATACTGACTTGACATTGGTCCACATCAATAATATATGTATATTTGCTGCAATAATACTATGACTATCAAAACTAAAATTTTCATCTCAAAACATTATTTTTCTTGTTGAGTTTAATAACATTTATTAAATCGAGTCACTGATCTTGCAGAGACATGCTTATAGGATAGAACGCGACATGTTGTTTTATTTAAGATAGATAGCAATTGATTATGTGAAATTTGATTACTTTGTTATTTGTAGGGATAGTTTTAAAGGAATCTTTTCGCACAGACTAGACTATTTGAGTATGAAATCTGAATGGACTGTACATTCAAGTCCGATTTCGGCGATTCAACTACAAATTTTGGGCTTATGTTTTGGGCCTGCATGTAATCCTAATGGGCCAGTACAGGGTTAGAATATTATCTATTTAATACCGCCTCAACGTAATCAGATCCAAACATATATTTGAAATATTTGGCTGACATCGCCTCGCACGTAGTCGCAAGACAAACCGAAAGAAACAATTGCTTTCTTTATTTTTCTGTCGTAATTGTGGTGTGTGTTTTCCGTAACATAGACACAGGTCGAAAACTACACCCGTAATAAGGGGAGAAAATCCAGGAATATGTATATACCAAATGTCTCAGAGCAATAAATTCAACATTACGAATGAATAAAAGAAGATATTATCAGAACCCCAATGTAGATACTTTTTTAACCCTTTAAAATAAAAAAGAAACAATATATAAAATTTATTGAATAATGCATGTCTAATTTGTAGCCAGTCATAAATAAAGACAGGTACATGCATGGATAGAGGCACTGTGTCACTTATCAATCATTTGTGGGGTTTCCATACTAACATAGTCAAACCATATGAAGATATTGCATACCCACCAGACTCTTTACTGTTTGAGCCCAATAATTGAGTTAGGTTAGGTTCTTTGACTTTGAGAACTCATTAATAATTTTATTGTTGAAGTTGATTGCACTTTCTTTCACATTTATTTTCACCTATCCAACATACGTAATTAATATTATTGTGTCCAAGTTAATATTATTGGCTTCTTCATTAGGTATATCTAATTAATATCCGAGTTTTATTGCCAGAGATGCGCAAAATTAATGCAGGGTTCTACTGCAATTTGCGCGGGTTTTGGGTGAAAATATATTTCCACATCACACCCGGCATGCCACGTTGACATTTATGGATGCCATATAGGTTTAAATTTCATCAGAATCCTATTTTACAGAAAAATTGCAACAAATGAAATTTTGTGTTATTACTTTTATAATTAAAAGTTCAGAAAGAAACAAATTATAGTAAAAGTTCTTATTTTTATCGACAATTAATCCTTCATAAATTAAGTGGAGGAGAACATTCGCACTTAAAGATCACTAAAATGCCTTCGGTTAAAGTTTTAAAATTGAAATTGAAATATTGTGGCATCCCACCTTTTCTAATTAGGGTTGAAAACTCATGTGTGTCGGATCGTTTTCGTATCAACACAATAACGATCCGGCTCGATAAGATTGAATACAAACACGAACCATTAAAAATATGTCCGACACAGTCATACGAACATAAATACGACGTGAAATGTATAGACACAGACACGATACGAGCACGAGACGAACACGAATATGACATAATTTTTTAGTGTTAACACAATACGATAACAATAAATTCAAACCAAAATTAGGAAATAAATGAATAATAGAAATATACAAAATGATAATAAAATTAATGGTAAATGTATATAAATAATATCGGGTAATACAAAAATGACACGAACCCATACGGATACGAATGTAATTAGAAAATTATCATGTTACACGAACGCAACACGAATCCGATATGGACACGATACAAAATTATTGTGTGCTTATCGTGTGTGTTGACACGATCAGAAAGCGAAACTATAAGACTGAACAATGATCTATTAATTTCGTAGTTATTCATATTTTTTATATCGTGTCGAAAATTATCAATGCTATCAATTATATGTGAGACATAATTGAGTCGCGTTTAAATGCAGCTTTCGGAACATTAAATGCAGCCACCCGACCACTAGGGGTGAGCAAAACCGAACCGAACCGAAAATCGAACCGAACCGAACCGAAATGGGCGGTTTGGTTCGATTTTGAACAAGATGTTCGGTTCGGTTTCAAATTTTCAAACCGACTTAATTCGGTTCGGGTTCGGTTTGTTAAAAAATTCGGCTTTTAAACCGAACCGCCAATTAATTATTATTATATTTTATTTTATTTTTATATATATATTATATATATATATGTGTTATTTATATTATTAATATTTAAATTGGTTAATATTATATATATTTATATATATATAATTATATTTATATATTATATTATATATATTATAATATTTATATTAATTTTAATTTTAATTGGTAAGAATCGAATCGAATCGAACCAAACCGAATATTTCGGTTCGGTTTGATTCGGTTTTGTACATTAATTCGGTTCGGTTCGGTTTGGGTTTTAAAAATTCGGTTTTGGTTTTGGGTTCGGTTCGGGTTTTGAACCGAACCTCAATGCTCACCCCTACCGACCACCACCAACCCTAGAGAATAAGATGCATTTGTTTTCTTTAATTTGGTACATTTCAAGGATGAGTTACCGTGTAACAAAATTTATCCATAGCTTCGTCGGTAAAAGACTTTTAATTAACTAATTAATTTTTGCAAGAGATTACTGAAATCATGATATGACCACGAGCAAATCCAGTCTACAAATTATATACTTGGAATCTTCTATCTCATTATTTGATGTTCTCTATTCGTATCTTCTATAATTCTTTTTGTCATTTTTAACCCCAAAGTAACCATAATTGGCAGTTTCAAGCCCGGATCCGGCAGTTTGCGAACTGTGCACGCTTAGTGCAGAACATGTGGAAATCAATAGACTTGCTTTTTAAGGAGGATAATAGAAGAGCAATAGAGCTGTGTCGGGGCAGGCACTTCAAATATTTCTATTCTTTTCGCCACCTTTTTACTGAGACATGAATTTATAAAGTTCATGTATATTATCCTTCCGATTAAGATTTGTTAATTTGACCATGAAGTAATTAGATTTAGTAATATTGGATGTGGTGCAACCCAATCCCACATCGAAGAAAGAAGGAAAAATTGTCTTCTATATATTAAGAACCCACCACCAATTAGATGAGGATTTTGGGGTTGAGCCCAAAACAAACCGCTTTTGGCCCAAAGCGGACAATATCATACTAATTGGACGGCGGTGACGGTAGCGATCCTAACAAAGGGTATCGAGTCGACGGTTGGTGGACCCAATACGGCGGGACAAGACTACTTTCCGATGTGAGGTGAATCCCGGTGAACTCACGATTGAATCCGGTGGTTCCTTGTATCGAAAGTCTTCCCGCAAGAGTGGTCGACGCGAGTCCCGTTGATGGTAACGGTGCAAGATGTACGGATTATCGCTCGGCGGAGGACGACGATGTGGTCCTTGGTTTGGCGGAGGATTGTCAGTGTGGTGCAATCCAATCCCACATCAAGATAGAAGAAAAATTGCCTTCTATATATTAAGAAACCCACCACCAATTAGTATAAGGCCTTTTGGGGGTTGAGCCCAAAAACAAATCCGTCCGGGCTTTTGGCCCAAAGCGAACAATATCATACTAATTGGACGGAGTGGTGGCGGTAGCAGCCCCTAATAAGTATGATTTTTGAATTTGTCAGTAGATCAAGATGGTCGGCTGGACCATTAATAAACGAGTAGGATCTATGGATTATCAGTATAGCTGACAAAAGTAGCGGGTCGGGTCAAACGAGCTTTTACACTTTTCTTACTGGGTCGGCCGAGTCTGAAATTTTTCGGGCCTAAAAATATGAAACCCGACTCAATCTCGGGAGGACTGTCGGACGGATTGGCATTTTTTAGCTCTTTTTTTAATTTTTTTTAATGTACAAAATTAATATTTTTAATTATAAAAATAAACAATTATATAACCTATTTATATAATTAAAATAATTTTTAAAATAATAATTCAAAATCTGTCGTGGTTGATTCGGCTTACCCGCTATCCCATGCCCCTTTCCAGGGCAATCCCTTGCAAAATGGCCATGCTGGCCACACTTAAAACAATAGTCATATCCAGCTAAGCAAGCGCCAGTGTGTTGCTTGTGGCATCGTGGGCAAGGAGTGATATGTTTTTGTAGTCGGGTGTTTCCACCTTGTCCTGGGGCCACTTGATGCCCTTTTCATTGTCTCTGTCCTTGATTTCCTTCCCATTTCCTCTTGATACCTTGAGTATTATAGTTATCTTTCTTTATTAGAATTCCCATCCCATTTTCTCTTGCCCTTGTCTGTCTGGGCAACTGTTGTTTTCTCCTCCGGTAATGCTTTCTCAATATCCAGAGCTCTACTGAGAGCCTCGACATAAGTCATGGTTTCGTGACTAGCAAGAGATACCCTAATCTCGTGCCTCAATCCAGATCGAAATTTGTCTGCCATCTTCTCATCAGTGTCCACCTGATGTGGAGTAAATCTTGACATGTCACAAAATACCCGATCATATTCTGTCACCGGCATATTTCCCTGTTTAAGACCGAAGAATTCGATCTCTTGTCTTTTCCTATAACTTTTTGGAATGTTCTTATCATACAACTCGCTTTGAAATCCTCCCAAGTAAAATTTTCGGCTTGTTCAAGAGTCATGATTTTCTTTCTAGTCTCCCACCGTAAATCGCCGATCCCGCCATTCAAACGTCAAACAAGAGAGTCGCTCATGATCCGTAGTACGTAGTTAAAATTCTTTCCATCGCCCTAACCCAAAGCTCGGCTTCACCGGCCTTCGTTCCATTGAAAGATGGTGGATTCTGCTTGAGAAATAGTTCCTCAATTCTACGAGGTGGTGGTGGTGGTAGTGGTGATGCTTCTTGATGTTCAGGTCGTGGAATTCTTCCTCCTCTGCGTCTCGGTGCTCTTTTAGGAGGCATTTTTCTTATCTTACGCAAAACAATTGTCGTTAGTTCATTCTTAAACATATCTTAAACCAATTCTTAACGCATAACTTCATTAGAACATGGAACAACAAACATCTCACTCATCAGATACTGAGTCCATAAAAATCCGTACAAGACCATCACATTTTCCATCAAAATGTCTCAACTCGGACTTCCATATGTTTGTCACATATACTCATCTATGTAACCGACTAAGTACATGGTGTGACGTCTTATCTACACTATAACTATGGTCATCACTAGACATATTAAATCACGAGACGCTACAAAACTACATCTAATTCTTACATACTAACCATGCTATCTACCACACGACCCACTGTCTACACGCAAGTCCACACAATCTTAGGACTTTAGGTCATTGAGTGTCCATTGTTAGAATTATGCTATGTACTCGAAAATCCATCTTTCTTCAGTATGACTATGTCGAAATATCACGTTGTGCATCCTTCTTAGGAGAATTATAAGGCCCTCTAGATGTTGATCCATACACGTTGTACACCTATCTCGATAAATTTATCTCAAAATCTGAACCACTGCCTATACGGTAGGTCCACTCTCCTGAGATCTCTCTATCTCATAGCCATGCCAGTTAGATGACAAACGACAAGTAAGTCCATGATCGCCATTAGATCCTCACCCTGCAAATACGAGCATTTATCCAAAGACGCCTGAACTCTGCCAAAACTATTCTAAATCCATATCTGGTATAAGATAGAAGAGTTGATACTCCTATACGAACTCTAGGTACGCAGCCCATATGGTCAAACTTCAGCCCATAGTATGTGTTATCCCGGCTCTCGTGTAACAGATAGTTCTAGATAAGTCATACTTAAACTTAACAGCAAAACTTAAGCAGTAAGGATTCTTTAAAGAACTATATATCTCAAAGCACGAACTTATAATCACTTATTTTAGTCATTTCTTACAAGTCTACATCTTAATCTGTGTATCGATCCAAACGTCTTCGTGTAAGCGATAGTCGATTCGAAATTCCATCACGAGTGAATTTCAAACGAAGAACAATGCCCATGTCACTAGCTACGTGAGTGACATTCGTTTGTTGAAGCCTTCATTTCTCCACGTACCATCCCAGATCACATTCATCATGTGAACTCAAAAGCATTCTAAGTTCTCAAGTTCTCTTGGTCCATCAAACATTATTTCAAGAATATAGCAGACATCTTGTGATCCTACTCAATCTAAGTTCTTAGTAAAAGTGATCATGCAACTTAGAGCACGTCTATGTTTTCTTGGGGAAAACATACCATTTTTTTTTCCTCCATGAATATAAAAAAAATTATATACATGCTTATTGACATATAAATCCATATACGTCCATACTCACATATAATTCCATGTATGCACTTCGATCTGTTCAAGTTCACCACAAATAATCATATATTTGTCCCATAAATCAACGAATTATAAAAATTCAAAGCTATTTCATTTTTCATTAGCAGTAGGCCCCAATTTTTTTTTACCACACGAGTTCCCTCAGAACTTTAAAACCAATATAGAACTTTCAAAACATTAAAATCAAACCTTTACTTCAAAAACAATTGAAACCACTTTTCCTTACCAGCTGAGCGTGATGAACTCGAGTGTTGAGCGATGTCGACTGATTCATAAAGTCTAGTGATTCTAGCTAGACTTGACTTGAAAGAACATTTCTAGTTCAAAGCAAACGAACTGCTCTGATACCACTATGTCACAGCCCGACTCGGCTATTCCCGAAGGACTGCCTTGTCGGATCGTGACTTGGGGTTGGATTAAAGAAGCAGGAAAAGAAATGGGGAATCTTAGTGTTGATTTCTAATCATATCATTGGTAAGGAAACATGAGTAAACGCGGAAGCATATATGATATCAAGGTCGATTCAAAGAGTCTGACTATATAGTAGTTGATTATGAAGTCACTACTAGAATATTCAAGAGTTCAGCATATATCTAGAATTTAAAAGAGTCTAAAGAGTTTGCAGCGAAATAAACATGTGAGATATGCATATGAAGATGCATTCTCAAGGTGAACCAAGAGATGTTCCATTTCCATTGACAAAAGATATCTCGCTCAACTCCATTCCATTTAATCACCAGCTCAACCTGCACATCAAAAACGAGTATGCAGGGCTAAGTACAAAGTACTCAGTGGGCACATGCCGAAACATTTTATATTTTCTTCACGAAATTGTACTACCGTCACCACAGTAAGACACAAGGGTTTTGGTTTGAAAGGTCTTGCTTACTAAACATTTTATCATTTTCCCAAAGTCGATCGGTCACCATTTTCTTCTGATGTATAATCCAAATCGGCTATGGAACGCGTCGGGAGGGAAGCCTCCCTACACCGAATGCACGACTGACCGCAATGGTTCAGTTAGTGTACATACCCAAACCGGCATCAACCAAGAGGGACCCAATTCAAAATATCTCGCTTGCCCCGCCAACCCGAATGTATATATACAAAACAATAAACATTTTGGCGCATAATATCACATTTAAACATTTGCGCTCACGAAAGCAATAAAGCATAAGTAAATGATTTTCATAAAATCACTTTTTGTTTAGATAAGAAAGCCCACCTCAAGAATTGTCCTTCTTGAAATACTTGCTAGCGATCCTTTGTCATTTTCGATCACGTCCACGCTGGACCTTGTCAACGTAAGAAATATAATTTAGTACGTCATTCGCTTCTATCGAGAAGCATCGCTAAGATTCAATGAACTCGATATCTTTTAAGTCTTAAAGTTTCTGGGTTTTAGGATTTTCGTTATCGATGCGACTCAGTTAACAATCTATTATCGTCTATTAGGTTCGTCTCGCCATGACGATAGGTGACACTTCGTCGTTGCATTCTTCCCTTCCATCGATATTTTTCCACGTCGTTTCACACAAGTTATGAATCCTAAGTTCATAACTAATCTTCGTCGTTTGTTAATGCGTATCAACGATTTTGAGTTCCAATACCTGATTCATTACTATCATTTCCTCGTCGTGTTTCTCACCTCACACGTCTCACATATTCTATCGGAGAAACCCATACTAATACTACACAATCAATAAATATTTCTCGTAATTCAATCATCATCTAACAAATATTTTACAAATTAAAGTTACTTAAATAATATTTCTCAAGTATCTACTTGACATAATCAAATCATTAAATTAATTAAATCTCTAATTTAATTAAGTAAATCCATAATTACAAGTTCAATTAAATGGATCAATTTAAAAGTCCAATAACATTTGATTAATTAATCAAATTAATTTAATTCATCTTAGATTCCACTAATTAGGAATTAATTCTAACAGTAATTAGCTTAAGGTCCATCTTATTATATAAATAATCACTTAAAAAGAATAATTCTCAAATTATCCCTTTAATTAATTATGTTATTCAATTTCTAAAAATTAGACTTTATTTAATCTAATGAATTTAATTAACTCACTCTAAATAATTTATATTTAAATTATCATTTAGTTAATTAGGAATTAATCATAAATTTAATTACTAGAATTAAACCTCATATTTAATTACTATAGAATTTGTTAAATCCTTAATTTAATTTAATGGATTATAGAAATAAATAATTCAAGTCTATTATCAAATTAAATTCTTAGCCCAATATTTAAAATAAATCTAAAACCATTTTCAATTTAAATAAAGCTCATATCAATTTAATTCAAGAGCCCATCTTCCATTTAATTAAAAGCCCACTCAATTAATTCAAGAGTCCATATCATTTTAATTTCAGAGCCCATATTAATATTATTTTGGGCTCAAGCTCGGCCCTTTATCTCAAGCCCAAACATATACATTTTTCAGCCAAATAATTAAACTAACTAAGCCTCAATCAATTATTTCGGCCCAAAAGAACAAGGCCCAAACCAATTATTTTCGACCCAAAAGACAAGTAATCCAACTAAATTCAACTGGGCCCATTACGTCTTTTATTAAAAGGCCCAAACACACACAAAATAAAATGAAACCCTAGCACTAGCCCCCCCACTCACACTCTCTCTCTCTCTCTCTCTCTCTCTCTCTCTCTCTCTCTCTCTCTCTCTCTCTATATATACACGACACACACGCGGATCGCCACCGCTCCCATGTCCGATCGGCCACGTCGCCGGTCGGCGAGCTGCGCGGTCGCCGCCACCGCCACCGCCACGACCTCCTCCCTCAAGTCTCACTCTCTCTCGTTCCCTATTTTTGCACAACAGATACACACGCACACGCATTACCTGCATTGCTGTTTTCTTCTTCGGCCGATCACGTCGGCGTGCTATACCGTCGTCGGTCGACGTGGTCGCACAAATTCACCATCTTTCTTCTCTCGGTTCCTTCATGAACCGATGCACACACGCACACGAAACTCTCTGTTTTCTCTCAAACACACACGAGCATACGCACATACGCACTCGTGCCCTCTCCTCTCGTGAAATCGCCGATGTCGTCACGCCACCGCGCCGTCGCCGATAGGTTCACTGAGCCACTCATTGTGCCGCTCTGCTCCACCGCCGCTTTTCCAAACGGCGATTGCCATCGCCGCCACTTGAAGCGCGCCGAGCACGACCTCGGCCGTTGTCGCCGATGCCACGACCTCCACCTGCTGAAAAAGAGAGCCACACAATAGCACGACAAAGGTGCTCATGCCCTTCTCCAAGCACCGTCGTCCTCTTCTCATTTCGGGCCGGAGGCGGAGGATGTCATTGTCATCAGAGGTCAAGCTCAAGCTCGTCGTCGTGCCAAAGTTGTTATTCGATCAACGGTCGAGCCTTAATGGCTCTGACCAACCCTATAGCTCTATGTTCAAAAGGACACCTTTCCTAAGTGCGTTGGCAATGTTTTTATTTCGATTTCTGCATGTATATCTAACTCAAAAGCAATAATTCATAGTTCAATTATCATTTTTCTCTAGTAATGTTGTTTGATGCCTACTGTCATGAAGTTATGATGTTGCTATGAAAAAAGTTTTAATTATATGGTTGATATATATATATATATCTGCTGTTTCTAGTGAAATTGAATGCATTAGAAATTTAATAGAAAGAGGTTGATTGATTTTGAACCTGGACGAAGTAGCCTTGCTTTTGTTGTGATTTTGCTTGGATTTGGTATGTTTGTGAGTTCTGTGTTGATGGATCGAATTAGCTACAAGCTGGATGAAGTAAGGGCTTTGTTTTTTTTTTTTTGGGTGAATTAAAAATTTTATAAATGAAATGACATTTACAATATACTCGGGCATACCTGAGGAGATATAGTTGCAAGGCAACGGGGTGGCATAGTACCCACATTTGAATTTCGGACCTACAAAACGGCCAAACAGGCGGCCCTAATTCAAAATGGTAGTGCTGAGTATACAGTTGGTTGTCCCTAATTAAAAGGATCCCTTAGCGACACATCGTGGTACAAAAATAGAGTAACCCATATTCGAAATGGGCGGGCCTC
Source organism: Salvia rosmarinus (assembly GCA_036937905.1). Taxonomy (NCBI): domain Eukaryota; kingdom Viridiplantae; phylum Streptophyta; class Magnoliopsida; order Lamiales; family Lamiaceae; genus Salvia; species Salvia rosmarinus. The sequence goes on along the minus strand of CM072815.1, from coordinate 77,121,415 downwards.
ATTAAAACCTCTTATGACAAAAACCCAGTGGGAAAAAAGTCATACGAGTAAAAGAGTACCCTCCTCACCATACACTCAAACTGACTCGAGGGGAGGAGTTGTGTGATTTTATTTCCACGTATTATGGCCAAAAAACTTGCGCTATGATAAGCATGAAGGCCGAAAGTATCATATATGCGTGGTGCATCAACGCTCATGAATATGGTCGAGAAGCACAATAAGGCCAAGGGCCAAGGGGTGAGGCACGTTGGTAGTTCCTTCCAAGGGAGGCGACCCGTGACATGTAAAATATTACAAATGAGTTTATTATAAGGGATCATCCCTTGCGATCGTGCAAAGGATTAGCGAGCATAACCAAGCATGCAAGAATGTATTCAAGCCAGTTTGTATTCGCATGCAGATACAAGAAGGATCGTGCATAAAGATAAAGTAATGTCACGGAAGGCCACCCATTACGAAAACACGTAGTGCCTGTCGGGGGAGGCCACCCATCACTTATAATGCTTCAACACATGAGCAGATTATTAAAAGCCATGCATGCAGATGGTAGACTTAACGTGTGTAGCGCAAGTTGTTCCACCCAAGTGTAGTTCCTTCCGGGGGAGGCAACCCATGACATACAAAATTACACTTAGCAAATTGCAAGAAGTGTAGTGTTCAAAACGCTCATTTCAGAATCACAACCTAATTCGAGCATGAATTAAGTTCAGCAAGGTGATCCATTTTCAAAATTAAATAGCTTACACACATGCATGGTATGGTTAATTTTGAGGCCATGTAAGGGCTATAAAATGCTCGCGAGTGCTAACAAGCAAAGCAATGCACGAAACGTTCCCCACCCGAAAAAGGGATCCAACACAACAAACAAATCCTCCAGGGGGGATGACCCATACATGTAAGCATTGCTAGTCATGCGCAATAGTGTTCCCACCCGAAAGGGGAACCCAACCCAAAGATTCACCCACTAGTTGGGGAGAAAGGGAAAGATTATGCCTACCAAGGGAGGCCGTCTTTTTCACGACATGCATACGGCATTTACATGCCAACTCAAAACACACAAACAGATACACCCACCCATCGGGGCACACAAGAACGCCTACCAAGGGAGGCCACCTATCACACAACATGCAATAAAAGATTCATGCCCATGCAGCCACACATAAGCAAAAACGCCCAAGTCTGGGCACACAGGAACACCACCCTGGCTACTCCCGAGAGATTGGGTCTCCGGGACGCCACACACCCAATCCACTAAGTAGAAAATTACAAGGGGAAGGAAATTGGCCCCTACCCACAAGGTAGATGGGAGGTGACCATATCAATAGGAAAAAACGAATAAAGGATGGCATAGAAGTGGTGCTTGATCCTTGAGATAACATGGCCGTCAGTGAACAGCTTCTTGTCGAAGATTGCTGCATTGCGAGCCTTCCACACATGGCTTATCGAGGCCATCAAAGCAATATATTTGGCCTTCTGGACAACCGAGGAGCCTTGCCTTTCTTGTTTGAACCATTTGATGGCACTGCTGACTGTGGTCAAACTTCTATGGATGTTGAGCCAACTCCTTATACTTTTCCAGACCTTGATGGTTTCTGGGCAAGAAAAGAACAAATGCTGGTTAGATTCTGGCTCAATTTTACAAAGGGAACAAACATGATCAACGTCTAAGAAAGATAGACGATCCATCGTCGCGAGGCGTCCCTTAAGCAGTTGCCAAGTTGAAAATGAGAATTTTGGAGGGATAAAGCTTTTCCAAATTGCTTGTGCCGTAATTCTTCTCTCATTTCAACCGAACCATTCGCACGCATCAAGCGCACCGCTGCTCATGAACCATGAGCTCAACAAGGCCGAGGCGGCCCGGCTCGTATCGCCGCCGCCTGCACTCTGCCTCACGAGGACGAGCTTCGATTAGGGGAATCATTCTTCTTTACTTGCCAAAGGCACGGAATTCAAGTATCGCCGTGAACCCACCGACCCAAAGGCAACAAATTTTATTGTCGGATCAATGGTCGAGATTTAATTTCGGTTGTGCTACAATTTTATGTTGTGTGTACGCGGATTACCGTGCAACACTAGAACCATTCTTGTGCTTACAAGAATGAAAGATGTGCTAAACTAATATATTTAGCATATGTACTACTAATAGATGAAATATGTGTTAAACTAATATTTGTAACATCGCATTACGATTGTGCTACACAAATATGAAAGATATGCTGACTTACATATCTATTCCTATTTCCTACACTTATTTTCATTCTCATGAACTATCCCTTTATATATATATAGGGTTGGATCCGAGAACTCATCTTTTGAGAATTGAGAACCATGATAAGACGTTGAAGATGATGCAAAACAAGATAAAGTGTGCATAACGAAAACTTTTAAAATTGTTGCACAACAAAATAATTTTAGAAAGTTTTCGCTATGCACAACTTTATACCGCTTTTGTGCATCATCTTCAACGCCTTATGCATGGTTCGCAGAGTTCGCAAAAAGACGTGGTTCTCATTTGATCCACTCTCCTATATATATATATATATTAGTTATATTGCATAAATGATACTTTGCTTTAAAGAAAATTGTACTTTTCTTCAAAAATAAATTAGACTTTTGTTAACAACAAATAAAATTTTATTTAGAACAAATGATACAAAGCAAATAAATTTTTTATTTACAAAATCTAAACCAACTTTACTAAAAAATTAGACTTTACTTAAAAGTAAATTAGACATTTATTTACAGTAAATGATGCAAATACATTCCATTACTTTAAATATTAGTTGTAGAATATAATTATATTTGTGAATGAGACTTTTCTTGAAAGTGAATGAAACTTTATTTACATCTAGTAGGGGATGAAAATCTATCTTGAATTCGGTCCAAATTCATTTTAGGATTCGAGTCTTTTAAAAATAGAACCGCGATCCGAATCAAAAATAGATCATCCACTTGACTTCAAGATTTGGATCTTGATTTTGAGATCCTAATCTATTCCAAATCCTACCCGTGATCCGCTTTATTTTGTATATATATATATATATATATATATATATATATATATATATAGAGAGAGAGAGAGAGAGAGTTTGGTTCAAATGAGAACCATTCTTATCCTAAAACTAAGAACCAAATGATTAAGATGAAAGTTGATGATTCGCTGAGAAAGTTAATGAATTCAAAATTTAGAAATTTTCACACGGTTCGAATCCCATGAGGCTTAAAATTCTATTTTTTCGATTAATCAACTTTCTCACGGATTCATCAACTTTCAAAGTGAATTTATCATTTTTGTTCTCACGCTCATTAATAAAAATGGTTCTCACGCTAACCCTCCCTATATATATATATATATATATATATATATATATATATATATGGATTGGATCGATCAAGAGAATGCAAATTTTGGTAGAAATAGGAATGAATCTGGTCTTTGATTTGTCGGATCAATTATTGAGATTTAATTTCGATTGTGCTACGCTTTGTGCGCCGTAATACCCAAATCCATCGATCCGCTGTAATAGATTAGATGCCTAATTACGGTATTTAAAACCCGTAAATTAGAAATTACCGAGATGATTTAATCCACAAGATATCGAATAATGATTTTGATTATTTACTTAAGGAATGAATTCTATTTTATATTCACCGAGAATTGTGAATTAAGGAATAAGAGTATTTGAAGTGTATAGTCGATTTCACTTTAACGTCGATTTCAGATCGATAGTTAAACGTCGTAAATTTTCTAAGAAACTAAGCTTAGAATTAAATTCCATTATTAATGGAATGATTTATTAAAGTAATGATGACCATTTCGAGATGAGTCGATAATGAACGTTTATAACGCTTTCAAACGTTAACGCTTTGAGATGAAACGAAAAGCGTTTTAATCGATCAAGAAATTATAGGAATTAATTTCCTATGATTAGTATATGTAATTACAGTATTATTAAGCATTAAATCAATGCTAGATCAACAAGAATTGAGAGTGACCAATTTTTTTCAAACGTTCGAAAACCCTAATTTTCGAACTCGATTCTTGTCTCATAAAATGATGCCATAAATTTATCATATGATATTATTTATCATCTAAACTATATGTCATAACATATATCAATGTTTGGCATGGAAAATAAAATTTGGACCCTTTGGCATAGTGTAATAGCCGAGAGCTATATACACATATATACTAAGCACTTATTTGTTGATTTATCTATTACATGTATCTAAGTGACATTGGATTAATTATATCCTAACTACACTATTAAAATCTGATATATATATATATATACATATATATATGTAATTTTCGTGCATGTGTGTGTGTGTAGGTAGAAGTGTGTGTAGGTGTCAACTACATGTATTAAGGGTGACAATTGTCACCCATAAGCACCCCACACACATCCCCTACCTCTCTCACCCCCCAAAATCAGATTTCAATCATCTTCTTCCCCCATTTTCGTCCATCCCCCTCCAAGAACAGCTCCAAGATCAGCCACTCCACCATTCAAAAAAAAAGTGGACATAAGCTCCTAGCTCAAGATGGACAGCCATCCCCTTCCTCTTCATTCCTCTCGATTTCGTGGCTAAGGTAGATACCATCTCCTTAGATCCTAGGGATGATCAAGATATACACATGCATGTTCATCAATATGCTTGAATGTGTTGGGTCTATGCTTGAAAGTGATTGCATATTGATTTAATAGGTAGATTCCATACTTTTGATCATTGCATGTTGATTTCCTGGACGAACAGCAACTTCACGAATTTATTTGACTAGGTTTCAGTGGTCCGATGATTGTGAATTTTGATATGTTGAAATTATATGTGTATAGTATGCCTCTGTAAAATTTCAAGTCCATCCAACTTGATTTGCTATTTTAATTGTATTTATCAAAACACTGCACAAATCTGCGAAATCGCCGTGTTTATCACCCATAGTGCGTGGCTTTCGTTTTAAGTTTGGCTAATGATAAAACTCTAAAATTTGGCAGAAACATAATTCAGCATGTCTAGAAGATTCCTGTAAATTTTCAGAATTTTCTAAAAATCTTTACTATTTATTCCAGATTTTACAAGCTAACTGGACAAAATTGTCACGGGAGTGATAGCTTGTGGTAAAATATTTTTATCTCCTAATCTATTGTGAATCATTGAGTGAGGCTTTTTCTGGATAAAACTAGACTTAAGTGGCTTTTCAATATGATTGGTTTCATTTCCAGATTCCTTATAATGAATTCACGGTGAATTTTTAAAGTTGACGCATTTCAGTAAGCCTTTTTGGACAAACTGCCTTAGAAAATTTCTATGTTAATAGGCTGTTCGAGTATGACTTTTACGTGAGGTGTTCAAGCCATTTTTAGTCCGATTTGGACTTGGGTTTCTTCATAAGAAATGTTCCCCACCATGTCTAGTTGTGATCTGGAAAGTTTCATCCCAAACCAACTTTTATAGGTATACCTTTCTCGACCCAAAGTCACCTACTGGAAACTGTCCATTTCCATCTAGTCAACTTCGAGCTTATGTATTTCTCGATGTGTCAGATATTTTCCAGTATGGTCTTCATGAAATATGTAGTACTTGTTACAAGGTTTCTAAATTGGTATCCTGCAGCCATTTTGGCATTCTGAGTCAAAAGTTACGAGCCTCGCAAAACCCCTCGTCGTTAAGCTAAAACTGAAAATTTTGAAAAAAGTTTCTAAGTATGGTAGTCAGTTTGAGTTGCCCACTTTGAGACCCTATATCTCCAGAACCACGACTCTTTTGGATTTAATTCCTTCTTAGAACTTGTAGTACATATTTAGAGGTTTCCAGAATGTATCTTTGTGCGACCATACGTATTCTGAATCGAGAGTTATGGATCGTCAAAGTACGTCACTTGGGTTGTTTCAAGCTGTTTTTGCTGAAATTAAACACTTGAAATTTGACTAAGTGTTGGAAACCCCTATGTGAAGTATGCCTTATGTGACTAACATGCTATTAATCGATGCATTCATTATGTTATGTCGCAAGGTACGATAGAGCATTATAAGATGTACGAATTATGATAAAACATCATGATACGATATTTTCACGAAAGCATACCTTAACGTGAAATATTTCGACTAGTGCTACCACATGGTCAATTGAGTGTATATCATACCATGATATACACTAAAGTAGAAATATGGGTTCTAAGACCCAATGGATTTTTCCAGCTCCAAAACCTCAAGGCCAAGAATAGATAGGCTAAAGCTAGGACTTACAACCAAGAAACGAGATTAAGGCAATCTACAGTCCAGGTGGGCTTTACTCTACTCAAAAATAAAAATGCTTCTGAAATATTTTACGATGCTTATTTCAACTGTTGATAAAATGTTTATAAGATTACCTGCCAAAATATTTATGTTTTGTGTATGTATCCTATCCATGAGATATTATGAGATTTTATGAAATGTTATGAATGTTGTTGGGTCGCTCCCAACTTATGAATGAAAATCGATATCGGATCCTGTGCCGGAAGGAAAATACCTGGCTAGATTAACGTGTACACCTAAGGTGATTTGTGTAGTGAAGGACACCACGGCCGGTCACGGCGTCGTAGAGGAGGCCTCCTTCACGACGCTCGATCGTGATGTTATGATGAAATGATGATAAGGGATATGGATCATACACACCAAGAAAAATGCCTGGCCAGGCGATGATTTTATGAACTGATGAAAATATTTTAGTAAGCACAAGACATTTTCAACTAAAACCCTTGTGTCTTACCATGATGTTGGCAAAGGTAATTCAAAGAAAATAAAATGTTTTGGCATGAGTCCACCGAGTGCATTCTTGTACTCACCGCATGTTTGTTTTAAATGTGCAGTTGAGCGGATGATGGATGGAGCGGTGTTGAGCAATAGGAATGTTGTCACCGAAATGTTTATACCTTGATAGTACATCGTCATATGTACATATCACATGTTTTCCACCGCTAGAACTTAAATTATGTAATATAGTCCAAGAACATAAATGACATATGTATTACGCTTATTGTTAAAAGAGTCTCCTTGTATTTTTATCCTGCTTAGAGTTATAGTCCCCGCTAATCCGCACTTAGGATTCTGGGTCGTGACAGAGTGGTATCGAGCTGTTCGCTCTTGAACCCAAAATATCCTTTAGGGTTAAGTCTAGATTGAGTCATTAGACTTCTAGAGATCAGCTGACAATGCTCAACACTCCATCACATCAAGCTCAACCGAAATGAGGTAAATGACTCTTTTTTTCCAAAGTTTTGAAAATTAGCCTGGCCAGATGAATGTTTATGAAATTATTTTTCTCGAATTGAAAACGAAAAGTTTGAAAGTGAAACAAAATTTTATCAAGTGAAATGAAAGCTATGAGAAAGGTTGAGAATGAATGTTATGACAAATGATTTGTTAAGAAAGTTATGAAAAGAAGGAAGATATAAAAAGATGATGACAATGATATGAGAAAGTTTTGGCACGATATGCCAAAGATGAAATGTTTGAATTCCTGGAATTTAATAAGGGTTCATTATTATGAACAAAGTTATGATTTTTCACGTTTTAAAATGATTGAGATTGGACATTGAATTGTCAATATGTTATGTTGAATTCTTTAAATTCAACGAAATATGTGCGATAAATGAGCTACGAGGAATATTCAAGTTTTACTCAATCTCAAAGTTGATTATGATGATGAGCATGCTAGTTCAAACAGTAACATAGACTTTATAAGACGCATGATCCCTTTTTACGAAAGAACATAGAAGTAAGAATTCCTTCAATTACAAGAACAAGAGTAGTGATGGATTTGAGAATTTCATTCCATCTTGAGTGTAGAAAAGCAAAAGATCTATACGAAATTGTTCGACCGACATGTACGACCTCGGCTCGACATCGGCATGCGCGATCGTCGACTTCAAAATCGGCATTTATAACACCGCCTTTGACATATCGACGGGTAGTTTTTCCGACCTCGTGTCGGCAATATTCTGTACTACCCGGCATAGGTAACGGCATGCACGAACTTGGTGTCGGCATCGCTTATGACCTCGGCACGACGCGTGTAAATTTCCTACACCGCGCAGTGATTTTATTTTGACTAGTTCTTGATCGTGAACTCCGATTTACGTATGGTTTTCGCCACGTGCTCCTAATGAACTGTACTTCATTTCTTATGAAGGACCAAATTCTGATTCCTACTCCAGAATTCATGAGAATCTGTTGAAGTTAGTTCTACGATTTGAAAAGAGTAAGACATCATATGGCATGATACGAATCCTAGAATGTTACTAAGAAAGTAAGATCTTCAGTAATACAAGTAGAACCTTGACATACATGAGAACTTTGTTGATGACCTATTACGGGTATATAAGCTTTCAAATTATATCCATTACCCAATTTCTGTCATTGAATTTAACTCTATGACCTAGTACCAATTGAGAAATCATTCGAGTTTCTCACTTCTTCTGAAGAAAACTTCCAACTCAAAAATTTACAAAGTGTCCTTTTGAACCCAAAGCCTTGTGTGACTGAGAATATGATTGTGACGGGTCTGGCCAGCCCATATGACCAAAGAAATCTCAGTAGTCGTCATTATGGTCTTCGGACCCTAGAGCCCCATTATTCAGTCTAAGAAAACATATCGATTTAGATCATTAAAAAGATGTTATCTTGATGGATGAGACAATACCTTTTGTAGGTAGTCGTGATAATTTCTTCTCGACTCTTTAAACCATCAAATAAGATGAAAGTTGACTTACCTTGTCACCTAAGAGCGAAATGTAAAGCGATTAATATTAGACATGAAGTAGGTTGACTTATTTTAGTCACCTAAAAGTTTCAGATCAGTAAAGTGATAGACATCAAGAAATTATGATGTAAAGAAAATCTCGATGAGACGAGATATTTTTCCTATGGCACACATGATGTGATGACCTTGATGGGCTTTACAAAGATTGATAACAGTGAAGTTATACCATCATACGACTGTTATGATAACAAAGTTATGAATAAGATACTCTTTAGCATTGAATGCAAAGAGTAAAAGTAAAGAAAAGTATATGATACCTGTGGGATATGAATTTTCCTTATTATGTCATGACGAGAGCGATTACAACTTATCTTTAAGATAGTTGGATGTCCTTGAAACCTCGTTAGTAGGTTGGACATGTTTAAAAGAATAAAGATGCATGTAAAAAAATAAATATTCTTATCAAAGAATATATATATATATAAGGAAATGATAGCGTCTCAGACAATAAATCTTTCGCCTTATACCTCAATCAATGAGATTATGCTTGAGCATAATCGATTCCAAGTAATTGAAACTTGGTTAAATAGATGATAATAAGATTTAGAGATCATAATCATTGAGATGTGTGAATAGCTAGGATATCCCTAGCAGGTAAATCAAGTATGGAGGAAATATCTCCGAAGTCAAAACATGGTAATGAGATGCTTAGATTTTAAGTTATGGTGTACAGATGTATTACCATACCAAGCTATATGACAAGGATAACAGTTCTAGTCCTGAAAGTGGGAACCGAAGTATAACGAAAGTAAGATTACTTTCAGATACCATGCTCAAGAAAACAGACAAAAGTCAAAAATAGCAGAAGAAATTACGAATTATACAATTAGATAATTTCTGATATGACATAAGTTTCATAAATGTTATGACTTCGATAAGTAAGGTAATTCCTTGGAAGTAAAGAAACGGATTAAGAAACAGATTCATTATTTTGAAATGAATCTTAATACTCTAAGTTATAATGACACGAAACGCTTGTCTCGTGTAACTTAATAGTTAACAAGCAAGATAGCTTCTATAGATCTTGCAAAGGAAATACGTCCAAGAGAACACATAAAGAGATTCTCATTGAGGGACTTTAAGGTAAATCCAATTGAAAAGATTACCCCTCATACTTTTGTGACGATCAATAAAGTGAGGTATTAAGTATCTCTGACATGGAAATGAAGAAATTATTGAATGTCGAGAAAATGGTAAAGATATTTGACGTCAAGGTAAAAGTATAATACATCCCCAGTGGACAAAGGATTTTATCTTATGCGAAATTGCATGATGAATCAATAAAAGATTAAGAAGAAATGACTATATCCAAAAAGGGATATTACAAACGATGGCGCTAAAGGCCAGTACAAGGAATTTCTCTAGAGAGGAGTTTAAAGTAAGGATATATGAGAAATATATTCCTAAGATCGATAAAGTGAAAAGGGGAATTAAATCATTCATACTGGATTAGAAATGAATGATAGTGATAGAGACATGACGATCTCTACGATAAAATTTCATTATTGAAATATATCAATATCAAAGGATAGGTTGATGTAAACCTAACCATGAATGCTATTAGTAAAAGCATAACGATACTAATACCGAGAAGTATAGGGTGAATGAGGCAACAAAAGACCATAGCAAAGGAACATAATGTCCCAATGGAAAGGACAATGACATATGAAATAGACACTTACTTGAATAAACGGGAACACCGTAGACCAAAGCCTATACCTTGCATCGAAAATGTAACAAATGTAACCAAAAGGCGTAATATGTATGAGGAAAAATTCTCTAATAGCCATAAGATTTTGTTCAATTTAGGTGCTTCGCTGACATCGCACAAGAATGCGTAGAAGCGATAGAAACCAACTCGTGGTGTTTAATCAAGAAATGAAAATTCCTCATTTATATGAGAATTTTGACCATCGCAAGTGTTGCTCAAGCTCAAAATTGAACCTAGAATCGCCTAAAGTGCTATCCAATGATTTGGATCATTATAACTATGTGGAACGAGATATAATTTTAGAGACAAGAAGTTTTGAAATGGTCGTCATTCATGTGATTAGTGACTGGCCTAGCCTTTTCGTTAGAGGTTTCACATACGACGTAATATCAAGATACCATCGCTCGCTTATGCGAATATCTTTAAGGCAACATACGATGAAAATGTAAAACGAAATGAGTATTAAGATGAGTGTCATGAGTCGTCACAAGTAGTCTACAGGTTATGTACGTCTTAAAGTGTATAATTCATTAAAAGATCATTCTTATTAAAAATTCCCTCCATTGCTTAATTTAAGTCGGACTCATCTGGAACTATATGGTTACAGATGGTAATAAAAGGGGTCCGACGAGTAAAAAAAAAAAAAAAAAAAAAGGAGTTAACCCCAAGGCCTACAAGACTATAACTCACACGCGCGTATCGGCTCTTTTAATATGAATTAGGAATGAATTTAGAACAATTTTGGGGAAAATTTTTGCACCTCGGACTGGATGCTCGTAACTATAGAGTGTCAAATAAGGATGGTACCCAACGACTTATCAGTCATTTACTAACAGATCGGCAGAATTTTGCAAAAGAAGTATCAAAAGAATAATTTCTCCATGAGAAAAATTCCAAAGTCCAAGGCACTTACCAGATTTGTCAATAGGCTCAAGTATACATATAATGCGTAGGAAACGACACCTACGAGTACTTGTCCCGGACCTCGGCAAGTTACACAACACGGCATAAAGGAGTGGTTGTACCCTGATGTTCCAAATGTCGCCCCACGTCCTGTGCCGTCAATTATACCAGAAAGAGACGAGAAGAGCAAAAGGACAAAATCTTATCGCCCTCGCGGATTAAGAGAATTACCGCTACCAACCCAACCATACTTTCTGATAAAAGTAACACCAACTTCTAGTATTGAAGAAGAAACGAGGAACAGCTTGACCCTGGCTCTCTGAAAGAGAATGATCGTCAGGAGTATGAAAACTAAAACGTACTTGGAGAAAGGCAAGTTTCCAAGAGAGGAGTACGACTCTAACAAAGGTCACTCAGAGACCTAGAATCCTAGGATCCTATGAGACTTATATGTAGATAATGGTTTATGATGAAAATGATGTGATTATAATATGTAAAATAAACGTAGTTTGGAAGAGTTTATGAATATGGTGAAGAAGTGTCAAAGCTTTGAGTGTAAAAAGAGCTGACGCCAGAATCGCTAGCTAGGTAGACCGACCGTAAGTAATGTATGAAAAGTCCTCACCGAGGCATTATGATGTAATATTATGTGGTCTTGAAGAATGGTATACGAAACACGGAAATGAATTGTTCTGAATAAAATATGGTTACTATGAGATAATAGTTACGTCATTCGGACTAACCAATGCACCAGCCCTGTTTATGAACCTCAAAAATCGAGTGTTTCACACATACCTAGATAATTTTTATCTCAATCCTCATAGATGATGTTCTTATCTATTCAAAGGACGAGAAAGAACATAAAGAAAATCGAAGGCTGTCTCACAACTTTTAAGAGCCGGGCAAAATTTTGCCAAGTACAGTTTTGTAAATCTCAGCTTAAAGGAAAAATATTCCTCAGGCACATAGTGTCTTTAGAATAAAACAATGTAGATCTGACAAAGGACAAAACAATTAAAGATGAAAGACGTCAATGACCTAAAATAAGATCATGAATGTTATAGATTAATTGACTTCTGTTAGAGATCCATTAAGAACTCTCTAAGGTAACAAGACCAATAAGATAGTTACCCCAAAATAGAGTCACAATTCTCACGGATTAATAAAAGTAAGGCTATGTATTAATATGAGATAAATAATAACTTATGTGTCACGATGACTTAGGCCACATGAATGAATTTCCCAACTCATGACTTGAAATAGTGATGTAATCGATTTAAGAAAAGGATCACGAGAAACAAAGGATGGAGGAAAAGTTAGAAAAGATCCGAGAAAGGGTAAGGACCTGGAGGATTTAAGAACTTCCGTGAGGCGCGGACAACGCCTTATTGTTTGAAGGAAGAATATGCGTCCGCACGACGCAAAACTTCAAAATGAAATAATGAGTGAGGCTCACGATACACCCTACACCGCCCACCCGTATAGTACTAAGGTGTACCAAGACCGAAAGAAAAGTTTTGGTGGGAAGGCATGAACGAGACATAGCTTCTTTCAAGAACACCGCCTTGTTTGCCGCCAGATGAAAGCGTTACACCAACGTCCATACGGAAAGTTACATAGTTGGAAATACCCGAGTGGAAATGGGATGAAATAACGATGGACTTCATTTAACTTACCCAAATCAAAAAGAGGGAACACCGCTATATTGGTAATTGTTGATAGACTCACCAAGAGTGCTCACTTCCTACCAATCCAAAGTACTTATGAATCTGACAAGTTAGCCCAGCTGTATGTAAAGGAGATTATACGACTTCACGGAGTGCCAAAATCTATTACCTCTGATAGTGACAGTAGTATAAATACCAAAGTCGCGAGGACACCACTCCTATAACAATAAGTTAAGAACCCTTCACAATTCACAAAAGTTGAAGTTATTCGTCGAGCAAAGAAACTTGGATACAGGATAGAAAAGATGGCTCGAATTAGTAAAATATTATAAATATGATAAATGATCACCTATGAACAGTTAATGTAGAATCTAATGCCTAAGATATAAAATTCAGCCTAAATCATGGTATGTCCTTATAGAAAAGGAAAACTCATCAGAAAGGTTAAGAAAACGAGAACAGAAATAGTCGGGAAATCAAGGACGAACGTAAGTGGTACCCTTACAACCAAGGTGAAATATGACTAAAAAGAGAATGAAGACGGGAATAGAATACGAATTAAAATAAGGAATGAAGAGCTAAAGGATATTTTAAGGAGCTCTGGACAGTGTTATATTGTCTAAGAGAGAGAGATATACATATATTTCCAAGCAATAATAAGCTTAGAAATGAAATCGTGAATAAAGTTCATGATCATTCTCATACCGTCCAACCAGGCATTATTAAGTGACATTGTGAATTATGAGAAAGGTTAGATAGGAATGAATGAGATAAGATATAACCATATTGTCGAGCAGTGTCTCGATTACCAATAAGTAAAGGCATTGTATCAAAGGCCTTATAAGAGAGTATAATCTCTAGAACTACGCGAATGGAAATAGAATGATATAGAAATAGATCTTATGACAGATTTTACTAAAGTCATAAAGAAGTCGCACTACTATATGGTTAGTAGTGGATTGACTCGCCAATTATGTTTTGTCTCCGCTCATTCGGATGACTCATAGATTCGATAAGTTAACCTACCGTACATAAAGGAAATCGATATTTACAAGGAGTACCAAAACCTATCATTCGATAGAGACTTCAAGAGTACCCTAGATTTTGAACTAACTCACAAAAAGGAGTTAGATACGAGGTTGCCTTAACATAGATGTCCACCACGATGTGATAGACAATCGAAAGAACAAGTATGAACGTTTAAGGATACGATAGAACATAAGTGTTAAACCAAGATGCAAGTGAGAACGATTGCACCACTGGTAAGTTTACATACCGACCATAGCTACCAAATAACGATCAATGTAGCCTTATGAGGCGAGGCGACATAAAAGAAGTATCGACCACCACTTTATTGTAACAAAGTAGGTGAGCAAAGGTAAAAAGTCCCGACGTTGTAAATGAAACGATTAAGATATCTCGCTAACGAGGCAAAGAATAAGAAAAGCTCAGATGATAAAAATCTTACCGGCACGCCAGAACCCGAATCGCATTCTTGAATGCGGAATTAAAGTTTCTTAAGATTTCTCCATCTAGAGGAATTATAAGTTTAGATACAAGAATGTTGAGATCACGCTTTATAGACCTTACGAGCTCCTAGAAATGATAGACCTAGTAGTTTATAGCTTGGTACTTCCACCACATTTGGGGAAAGTACGAAATGTTTTTCCACGTGTCGCAGCTTAAGGAAATACGAAAATTTCCCAATTCACGAAACCAACATGATGACGTGACCTTTGACTCGATGGGTTATGATGAAAATCACGACTAATTTGATCGCGATTCAACGATTAAAGAAGCAAGTTTAGGTCTTATAATGAAAGTCCAATGGAAGAACCATGGACGAAAGAAAAGCACATAGAAAGTTATGATGTTAAGATACCCATACTTTATGAGGTATGCAAATTTCGACTAAATTTCTTTTAAGGGATAGATGTAATACCCGCAGAATTAGATGCCTAATTACGGTATTTAAAACCCGTAAATTAGAAATTCACGAGATGATTTAATCCACAAGATATCGAATAATGATTTCGATTATTTACGAAGGAATGAATTCTATTTTATATTCAACCGAGAATTGTGAATTAAGGAATAAGAGTATTTGAAGTGTATAGGCAGATTTCACTTTAACGCCGATTTCAGATCGATAGTTAAACGTCGTAAATTTTCTAAGAAACTAAGCTTAGAATTAAATTCCATTATTAATGGAATGATTTATTAAAGTAATGATGACCATTTCGAGATGAGTCGATAATGAACGTTCAAGAACGCTTTCAAACGTTAACGCTTTGAGATGAAACGAAAAGCGTTTTAATCGATCAAGAAATTATAGGAATTAATTTCCTATGATTAGTATATGTAATTACAGTATTATTAAGCATTAAATCAATGCTAGATCAACAAGAATTGAGAGTGACCAATTTTTTTCAAACGTTCGAAAACCCTAATTTTCGAACTCGATTCTTGTCGCATAAAATGATGCCATAAATTTATCCTATGATATTATTTATCATCTAAACTATATGTCATAACATATATCAATGTTTGGCATGGAAAATAAAATTTGGACCCTTTGGCATAGTGTAATAGCCGAGAGCTATATACACATATATACTAAGCACTTATTTGTTGATTTATCTATTACATGTATCTAAGTGACATTGGATTAATTATATCCTAACTACACTATTAAAATCTGATATATATATACATATATATATGTAATTTTCGTGCATGTGTGTGGTGTGTAGGTAGAAGTGTGTGTAGGTGTCAACTACATGTATTAAGGGTGACAATTGTCACCCATAAGCACCCCACACACATCCCCTACCTCTCTCACCCCCCAAAATCAGATTTCAATCATCTTCTTCCCCCATTTTCGTCCATCCCCCTCCAAGAACAGCTCCAAGATCAGCCACTCCACCATTCAAAAAAAAAGTGGACATAAGCTCCTAGCTCAAGATGGACAGCCATCCCCTTCCTCTTCATTCCTCTCGATTTCGTGGCTAAGGTAGATACCATCTCCTTAGATCCTAGGGATGATCAAGATATACACATGCATGTTCATCAATATGCTTGAATGTGTTGGGTCTATGCTTGAAAGTGATTGCATATTGATTTAATAGGTAGATTCCATACTTTTGATCATTGCATGTTGATTTCCTGGACGAACAGCAACTTCACGAATTTATTTGACTAGGTTTCAGTGGTCCGATGATTGTGAATTTTTGATATGTTGAAATTATATGTGTATAGTATGCCTCTGTAAAATTTCAAGTCCATCCAACTTGATTTGCTATTTTAATTGTATTTATCAAAAACACTGCACAAATCTGCGAAATCGCCGTGTTTATCACCCATAGTGCGTGGCTTTCGTTTTAAGTTTGGCTAATGATAAAACTCTAAAATTTGGCAGAAACATAATTCAGCATGTCTAGAAGATTCCTGTAAATTTTCAGAATTTTCTAAAAATCTTTACTATTTATTCCAGATTTTACAAGCTAACTGGACAAAATTGTCACGGGAGTGATAGCTTGTGGTAAAATATTTTTATCTCCTAATCTATTGTGAATCATTGAGTGAGGCTTTTTCTGGATAAAACTAGACTTAAGTGGCTTTTCAATATGATTGGTTTCATTTCCAGATTCCTTATAATGAATTCACGGTGAATTTTTAAAGTTGACGCATTTCAGTAAGCCTTTTTGGACAAACTGCCTTAGAAAATTTCTATGTTAATAGGCTGTTCGAGTATGACTTTTACGTGAGGTGTTCAAGCCATTTGTAGTCCGATTTGGACTTGGGTTTCTTCATAAGAAATGTTCCCCACCATGTCTAGTTGTGATCTGGAAAGTTTCATCCCAAACCAACTTTTATAGGTATACCTTTCCTCGACCCAAAGTCACCTACTGGAAACTGTCCATTTCCATCTAGTCAACTTCGAGCTTATGTATTTCTCGATGTGTCAGATATTTTCCAGTATGGTCTTCATGAAATATGTAGTACTTGTTACAAGGTTTCTAAATTGGTATCCTGCAGCCATTTTGGCATTCTGAGTCAAAAGTTACGAGCCTCGCAAAACCCCTCGTCGTTAAGCTAAAACTGAAAATTTTGAAAAAAGTTTCTAAGTATGGTAGTCAGTTTGAGTTGCCCACTTTGAGACCCTATATCTCCAGAACCACGACTCTTTTGGATTTAATTCCTTCTTAGAACTTGTAGTACATATTTAGAGGTTTCCAGAATGTATCTTTGTGCGACCATACGTATTCTGAATCGAGAGTTATGGATCGTCAAAGCACGTCACTTGGGTTGTTTCAAGCTGTTTTGCTGAAATTAAACACTTGAAATTTGACTAAGTGTTGGAAACCCTATGTGAAGTATGCCTTATGTGACTAACATGCTATTAATCGATGCATTCATTATGTTATGTCGCAAGGTACGATAGAGCATTATAAGATGTACGAATTATGATAAAACATCATGATACGATATTTTCACGAAAGCATACCTTAACGTGAAATATTTGACTAGGTGCTACCACATGGTCAATTGAGTGTATATCATACCATGATATACACTAAAGTAGAAATATGGGTTCTAAGACCCAATGGATTTTTCCAGCTCCAAAACCTCAAGGCCAAGAATAGATAGGCTAAAGCTAGGACTTACAGTCCAAGAAATGAGATTAAGGCAATCTACAGTCCAGGTGGGCTTTACTCTACTCAAAAATAAAAATGCTTCTGAAATATTTTACGATGCTTATTTCAACTGTTGATAAAATGTTTATAAGATTACCTGCCAAAATATTTATGTTTTGTGTATGTATCCTATCCATGAGATATTATGAGATTTTATGAAATGTTATGAATGTTGTTGGGTCGCTCCCAACTTATGAATGAAAATCGATATCGGATCTCGTACGGAAGGAAAATACCGCTAGATTAACGTGTACACCTAAGGTGACCGTGTGTTTGAAGGACACCACGGCCGGTCACGGCGTCAGAGAGAGGCCTCCTTCACGACGCTCGATCGTGATGTTATGATGAAATGATGATAAGGGATATGGATCATACACACTAAGAAAAATGCCCGCCAGCGATGATTTTATGAACCGATGAAAATATTTTAGTAAGCACAAGACATTTTCAACTAAAACCCTGTGTCTTACCATGATGTTGGCAAGTAATTCAAAGAAAATAAAATGTTTTTGCATGAGTCCACCGAGTGCATTCTTGTACTCACCGCATGTTTGTTTTAAATGTGCAGTTGAGCATAGATGATGGATGGAGCGGTGTTGAGCAATAGGAATGTTGTCACCGAAATGTTTATACCTTGATAGTACATCGTCATATGTACATATCACATGTTTTCACATATCTTAGCTAGAACTTAAATTATGTAATATAGTCCAAGAACATAAATGACATATGTATTACGCTTATTGTTAAAAGAGTCTCCTTGATGTATTTTTATCCCTTTAGAGTTATAGTCCATTCGCTAATCAAGATCAATTGGTAACTTAGGATTTCGTTGCAGCCCCAAAACACTGTGACACAGCCTCGGTAAGCCATCTCTCTCACTGCAGTGTCTACTGTGTTCAATTTTTGTACAAAATCTCTTAAAATGTATATAAATATCGACACGCGCGGAGGGTCATGGCAGATAGCAAAAAGCCCATCTTCACAACATATTCGCTTACGACAAGCAGCTGAAGAAAACAATTTGTTTACGGTTGTGGAAGTAAAGAAGAATAGCACACCTTCTCGTCCAACTCAATTATAATTATTTAGCACTATATAATACTTCAGGTATATTAGTGCACTAAATATTGGAATTTGGCTGACCTCTCAGGTCCAGAGCTGGTTGCAGCCGTCGCAAATGCCGGTCCGTCGCAAATGCCGGTGGTCTTGGTCTTCTTAGAATTCCTGATTGGGTTCTTCTTCTTCTTCTTCTTCTTCTTCTTCTTCTTCTTCTTCTTCTTCTTCTTCTTCTTCTTCTATATTGAATTAATTGTCATCCCTCAATTATATTAACTATTCTTCTACCTTATAATCAGAGTTTTCTAAAAATGTCTGATGATATTAGGTGGCTGTCCTAATTTTGGTATTAATTAATCTTATGAACTAGTTGACTCGATTTGCATAAACAGGAAACTCCAGATTATGTGAGGGAGATGATAAGGAAAACTAGGACTTTGACTGATAAGCCATTTGGTATAGGTGTTGATCGATCTTAATTTCAGAAAGAAAATAAACGCAAGAACACTAAGGATTTACGTGGTTCGATCTATGAATAAGATCTACGCCCACTCGGGAGAGAGAGTGTATTCGTATTAAATGTGTAAAAGCGATTACAAAGAGTGTGAATGAATCTATTTCGTCCAATCTAGCCTCTATTTATACACAAATGTATTGACCTCAGATCTTGAATCCAAGTCTTCTAACTAGGATTCGAGATCCTATCCCTCTCGAATTAGGATTCTTTAGATACGGCCGAGCTTCTGCTCCCACCGATTTTAGGAGTCTTCATGGTCGAACTTGTCCAGCCGAGCTTGATGTCGTGG
The DNA here is from genome assembly GCA_036937905.1 of Salvia rosmarinus. Classification (NCBI taxonomy): domain Eukaryota; kingdom Viridiplantae; phylum Streptophyta; class Magnoliopsida; order Lamiales; family Lamiaceae; genus Salvia; species Salvia rosmarinus. The sequence continues at coordinate 77,101,767 of CM072815.1, read as the reverse complement.
TTACTTGTATTGGGCCCGATGCTGGGCCTCGGTAGTTGGGTCAGATCCTATCACAACCCCCAAAAGACGCAAACGAGGTCATGCCGGATTGGGGTTGTTTATGACGGCCGGGTTCGACGATCTTCGACATTCTTTTCTTTGTCCGACTTTGTGTGTGTCAATGCTTCGACGTCAGATATCGAGGCCGTGCTCGCAGAGGCCTCACGAGGTCATGTTTGTTGTTCAGACCGGCGAAGTGTCCCGGCTTCTCGCGACGCAGGCGTTATGCCGAGGTCTTCGACCGGCTTCACCGTCGAGGCGTTGTCGAGGTCTTGTAGGCGTTAAGTCGAGGTCTTCGATCGACTTCACCGCTGAGGCGCGTCAAGTCTTCGATCGACTTCACTGGGCGAGACGTTGTTAAGGTCTTCGACCGCTTCACCCAACGAGGCGCAAGGTAAGCAGGTCTTCGACCGGCTTCACCGCCGAGGCGCGTTCAAGTCTTCGACCGCTTCTCCCGACGAGGCGCGTCGAGGTCTCCGACCGGCTTCACCGTCCAGCGCGGTCGAGGTCTCTGGCCGACTTCTTCGCCGAGGCGCTATGCCGAGGTCTTTTGTCCGTGTCACCGACGAGGCGCGTCGATGCCGAACACGGATTTTTCCGCCGCCGCTGAGTACATGACACGTGATACGATTTAATGCGCATTTAACGCGGCAGCGGTCGATTCCCGATAAAGCGATAATAGGGGAATATCTTCTCGATACGCCATTTCATATCACTTTGCTATTTCAAAATTTCGCACTTCCAAAACTTCGAAAACGACAACCGCCGCCATTGTTGTCTCGGAGTTCATCACCATCATCTTCAAAACCAAAAGTGTTATGGCTTCTTCTTCTAAATCTTCCGAGCTCAGATCGTCTGTCGTGCCGCTTGATTCACGGCTGTATTGCGCCCCCTTTCGGGATTTTGATAAAGTGTCTTCTTTCTTCCATTTTAACAACCTCCGATATAAGGAGATTGTCTCTCAATACCGATTTCGATATAATTTATGTTGCCCCGTCCCGAGCATATGGCTTGTTCTCCTCGGAAGGGTTTGTTCATCGCTCACGACAGCCTTGGCCGGTCTTCGTATTCAGATCCTCGTGTATATGTCGAACTTCAACAGATGTTCGGCATATCACTCGCCCAACTTACGCCAAATTCTTTTCGGCATTTGGCGGGTTTAGGTGTCTATGCCTATCGGCATAATTTTCCTTTCACTTTGGGGCTTGTTCTCCATTTTTCAATCAAGGGTGGTTCAGGTGGTATTATTTATCACCCCGCCGTAATTTCAAAGCCAAGATAAAGTCGAAGATCTCGAATCGCGTAAAGTTTTTCTTTGTCGGCTCGATGGATCTCGAGTTTATATGGCGATCGGGAAGATCGCCGTGGTGGTTGATTTAGATTGACGGTGGCCCGGAGGAGGCACCGGATGAGTAGGTCTCGTGGACGAGGCCTTTACCGAGGTCGAGTTTGCACCGCGGGCTAGCCCTTATGATCCCGCCACCGTATGGAGTCGGTGAAGCGAGGCCCTCCTTCTTCTCGCCTTTTGTTGCATGATTATTTGTGTACATGCCCGACTCTTGTATTTATTTGCAGTGAACTTGATCGTGATAAGAGGGAAGAGGAAGGATTCGAGCGCCTGTCGAGCTCTCCTCTCTCTCGAAGCGAGGTCGAACCTCCTCTCGATTTTGAAAGATGTCGAGGCTATGCCCGGTGAGCGAGGAGGCTTCAAGTCTCCCGAGCCACAGCCTTCCAGCGCTTTAAGAGGTTAAAGGCATATCCTCGAGGTCGCGGCTGTTGCCGACCCCGAACGCGCCGCCGCTTCTCGCCAGCTCCCCCGCCTTTCCCGAGGTAGCGCACCATCCTTCTTCCTCGTGAAGTGATATAAATAATGATTCTTTCGATTTGTCGATTCAGACAGTGGTCGAGATCGCGGTCGCCGAGGTGGCCAAGATGTCCACGGACGGCCTGTGATGTCCGGTTTCATAACGGACTTAAAGGGCCAGCCGCCTGACGGGTGGCCCAAGATGCTCAGGAATGGAGGAGGAGAAGACTCTCTCGCCCAAGAGATTAGCGAGGCCGAGGCAAAGATTCGGACCTCGTCAAATGTATAGGCATGGATACGGCGGCTGCTGGAGGCAATAAGCGCGGTCGAGGCGGCTAAGGCGAGGCCGAGGCGGAGAGGCGGCAAGGGCTAGGGCGGTCGGGCCACATGGAGAGGCCGAGGTCGCTTTAATGAAGGCAGAGTTGGAGGAGTCTCGGCCGGGAGGCCGAGGTAGCGAGGTCGCAGGGCGAGATGCTTTGAGCGCATGGCAGGCTATTCCTCCGGGGCCCGGATGGTGGGCGATGCGCCGAGGTCTCAATAAGCTACCGCCCCGATGCAATCGAAGTCGCCGAGACTACCTGTAATCGATAAACCAAGTATGGGTATGAGGAGATAGAGGACGATGTCCCGAGGCGGCCTATTTCATGTCCTTGTTCGCGGCCGGGCTGAGCTTCCCGTGTCGCGGGCCTCGACTTCATCTTGGCTCTCACGACCGCGGAGTCTGCTCGCTGTCTCGCTGGACCGAGATCCCGACCGACGCCCAATGGCCAATCTACAGCGGGTCGGGGATGCCGCACTGGGGTTCTAATGGCGAGCCCCGCAGCTCGGCGAGGTCAAGCCGGACTCGCGGGTTAGCGGAGGAGGTCAAGCTTTCCATGCTCCCGAGGCATGTGGTGGTGATGTGCCCGAGGCATCCGGAGGGCCGCTGATCCTTTTTTTTTTTGAATGTAAATGTACATCGGTTTCCGCCTAAGGCATTTTAATAGAATCACATGTTTATATGAAAACACTTATCTTTTTATTCGCTTGTCGCTCGAAATGCTCGATGCTTCTCCTGGTTGAATCGAATCAAGACTTGTCATGAGCTCGAATTAAAAGAGGTCGAACCTCCATATAAAGGGACAATTGGGCCATGTGGAGGCGGAGTCCGTTATTAAACATGAGAGCCCAGAGAGCCGTGACGAGCTCCGTGCTCGCCTTTTGCATTGGAGGAGTCGCTCGAGGTCGCCATGGAAGGCTAAATTAATAGCCGAGCGAGCATGCCGAGCACGAGGAGGCCATCCATCGAAATGGCGGGATGACTATCTCAAGTCGGCCAAGGTTGTCGAGGTTGTCGCCATTGTGCGAGGTATCGACGTGAATATGGTCGGACCTCCGGCAATTCACTAACAAGACGGTGAATTAAAAGTGCCTCGAGATATACAAGATCACATCGCCGACAACCACAATTTCGATTTAAATGCTTCGACGGATGCAGAGGCCTCTTCTTCTCCGGAGCTTTCGCCTAGAATAAATGAACCAAATTATGACGATCCGACGAGATAGCTTAAGAGAGACGCATATCGCCTCGAACGACGCGGATCCTCGGGCCGGGCCAAGCGCCATCGAGTGGCCGAGGTCGATCTAGCGAGCCATAGTGTAGATCGAGGACCAGGTAGGCAGGATTAATATAGACGAGCCGTTGAATCGCGATTTTCTGTGGATCGCTCGCTTTTCCCGGCCTCCGCCTCGTAATATGTAACTGCATAACTTATTAAAATAAGAAAGATGTACTTGCTTGTATTGACTTTATTTTGAACTAAAGTAATATATGAAGTCTTCAAGGAATCTGCTCGTGAGAAGGGTAATTCGTCCTGTAGAGTTCGCCTTCGAATTAATGATTTTTGCCGAGGTCGCCGGGAGGTGGTCCCTTATTCGCTCACATAGAGAACTGCCTCAAATAAACGGGTAGTCCGATCTCGTATGTAGGAATGATTCTCGCTTTTTGCCGAGGTCATCGGGAGGGCTGGTCCCTTTACTGCTCACATAGAGAGAACCGCCTTCAAATAAACGAAGGTAATCGATCTCGATGTAGGAATGGTTCCTCGCTGCCGAGGTTATCGGAGGGTGGTTCCCTTACTGCTCACATAGAGAACCGCCTTCAAATAAACGAAGGTAACTGATCTCGTATGTAGGAATGGTTCTGCTGCCGAGGTCATCGGGAGGGTGGTCCCTCATCTACATAGAGCACCGCCTCGATATAAACGAAGGAAACTGATCTCGTATGTAGCATGCGCTGCTTAAATTTACCTTCGTCTCAAACGAAGGTAATCTGACCTCCGTCGAGGGAATTCGCCTCCGTAGAGGATATATAATAATGTGAAGATTAATTATGCATTAGTGACAAGTAGAACTTGCAAAAATAATATTTTATCGATAAAAGACGACGCGACCACCAAATAAGACTGTGACTCTAAACAGACTTTAAAGACACGATCGAACAAGACCCGACCTTCGACACTTATGCATAATATCTCTTCGTATGAATGATGTGCCATGCGTTGGGTAATTGCTCACCGGACAATTGAGCGAGCTTATAGCCCTTTGCCGAGGACTTTGTCGATCTTGAAGGTCCTTCCCATGTGGCTTCCACTTGCCGAGCCGCGCTGCTTTGTCGACTTCATTATTTCGAGTACGAGGTCGCCCACTGGAATTGTCGGGTTTTAACACCGATTGTAATACCGAGCTACTTGTTGCTTGCACCGAGCCTCGATGTAGCGAGGTCTCTTTCTTCGAGTAGGTCTAGATCACCGTAGATTTTCCCCATTTGCTTCGGGCAGAGAAGTCAATGGTACGGGACCTCGGTACTCCACCGCCGATCACCGCCGGTTCCATACACCAAACCGTAGGGCGCTTTCTCCGCTCGAGGTCCTCGTGTTGTTCGATATGACCATAAGACTGTGGTAAATTTTCCACCCAGTGCCTTAGCTCGGTCGAGACGAGTCTTCATCCCTTCACGATGGTCCTGCTGGTGACTTCGTCCGACCATTTGCTTGAGGACGGGCCACCGAGGTGAATTTTGTTCGATCCAAAGCGCCGACACCACTCTCTAAATGTCTTATCGCGAATTGTGTCTGCTATCCGAAAGAAGGATGTGAGGATGCCAAGTCGACATACCACGCTCTTCCGCACGAAGTTGAGGCGTTCGCTTGTGATTTTTGCCGAGGGCTCGCTTCCACCCACTTCGTGAAGTAGTCAATCGCAACAATTAGGAATCGAGCTGTCCCGGTGCTTTACAAAAGGGCCCACGATGTCTATCCCCATCGCATAAACGCCAAGGGCTCTGTATGGAGGCGAGGTCGGTCCTGTAGTAGCCTAGGTACGCTCCCATGGAGTTGGCACTTGACACTTTTTCACAAGGTCAATCGAGTCCGGAACATCGCCGCCAATAGTATCTCCATCTCACGACTTTTTTCGACAAGGCTCGGGTCCCATGTGACTTCCGCATGATCCTTCGTGCACTTCTCGCAGACGAATCAGCTCCTGTTCACCCCAAGCACCTTAAGAGAGGTTGAGATACGATCAGATGGGACCCCCGCTCAATCGCTTATCGCAGAGATTTGTCGAGGATCCTCCTAGCTCCAGCTTGTCATGGGCGTCATTCTCCAAGTACTCTCGAATGGAGTCATCCAATGGGTTCTTCATCCGAGACTACGCCGACCTCGGCCCGCCATCGGCATCGCCTATACCGCTTTGACTTTCTCATCAAGGGTTCGCGATGACGAGGCCAATTTACTTAAGATGTCACCGGCTGTTTTGCTCCCTCGATGCGAACTATCCGAAGTATGAGAAAATCCGTTCTTGTGCTTTTTGCTTTTTCAAGGTATTTCTTCATTCTGCTGTTTTTGCTTCAGATTTCAACATTCGCTTACTACGACGAGAGTCACCGTGAACTCGCACGGCTCAGACCGGAGATTTTGAGCTAGGCAAAGTGATACGATCCTCGCCGGTAATAAGGATCTATCAAGACGCGAACGGAAGAACGAACAAGATGGAATATCCCAAAACCTCGAATCTAACCTCAAGTGATATAGGTCAAGATTTACCATACCCCAACTAGATAGTCGACGCAAACTCTGGGACGATGAATGACACACTAACGAGGGATGGATGTCTCGTCGACACGTCGATAATGAATTCCTTGGCAAACACAAGAAAATTCAAGAGCTAATGAAGAGAATAAAACTCACATTTATTGATCAATCAAAAGCTGAATATTTTCGTATGCTTACAAGTCTTTATATAGGCTGAAAAATAAAGTCTAATCCTAATCAAAGAAGGAATCCTAATTAAACTAGGAAACTAACTTATAGAAGAGATCTAATTAAACTATGAAACTATTTAATCTAACAACTAAATGGGCTGCGAAAATAATTAAAAAAAATAACGTGGCCCACAATATCAAACGGACCTCGGGCTCCATCACGAAGTCCCGCGATCAAGCTTCATACTCCACTTAGTCGTTGTATTTTTGAACGCGAACCGAAGTGAGTGAGTGATCTCTTGGCCGTCCCGGCCTAGAGTAGATTCCCCGCCCGCTACTACCGCTTTCCAAGCCCGTCAGCGTAGAGTCACAAGACTCCTTTGGTATTTCATCCATCGTTCGGCTTGGCATTGTCCGACACGGACTCGGTGGGCTTCGGCTCGACGGGTTAGCCCGCAAGGAACCGCTAGGGCTTGACTTTGATGGCTCGGGCAAGCAGTATGATATATCGTGCTCATTCGATTGCCCATTTCGCGATTCTCCCGAGGCTTCGGTTTCGTCAATACTTGTCGAAGTGGGCAGTCGGTGAGGACTCAGATGGGATGTGCATGGAAGATGGACGTAGTCTCCTCGGCGCTTACCAATGCTAAGGCAAGCTTCCGTGGTCGACACTGTTTCGCCTTTAGTAGTGCTACCGATAAAATACACCGGAGTCGACGTCCTTCTTCTCGCACTCAAGATCGTGACTTATAGACTGTCCGAGGCGGCGAGGTAGAGGAAAGGACCTCCCTCTTTCGGACTGATAGAGTGGGAGTTTGGCGAGGTAGCTCTTCGAGATCTTCAAAGGCGGACTTGTGTACATCATCCCATGAGTATTTGGGGCTTTTTGAGTATCTGAAGAAGGGTAGTCGCTTATCCGCGGCTTTTGAAAGCGGCTCGGTGTGGCTATGCACCGTCACCAGGTACGCCATGGAGGGTCTGCATCTTCATTTCCGTAATGGTTTGACCTTGGACGGGTTGGCTTTAGCCCTTCTTCAGAAACCCAAAGACCCTAAGAATTTTCGGATCGGACCGCAAACGGCACTTTTGGGGTTCAATTTAGGTTGATTTTCCAAGAAGGTCGAGGACGATCGGAGGTCGGCAACACACGCGGCTTCTTCCTCGCTTCAAGACGATGTCGTCACGATACCTCCACATTTCGACCTATGTAGGTCGAAATATTTTGTCCACCATCCTCGATAGGTAGCCCCTTGATTTTTAAGGCCGAATGGCATCTTTTATACGCAAAGACCAAGTCGGTAATGAAGGCTGTCTTGGCAGCGTCTTCGTCATCCATCAAGACTTGGTGATATCCTTGTATAAGTCCAAGAAATCAAGACTTGATCCGACCACTGCACGACCTTCTTGTCAATGTTGGGAAGGGATAGCAACTTTGGGCAATGCTTATCGAGGTCGTGTAGTCAATACACATTCGCCATCCCTCCTCCTTTCTTCACCATCACCGGTTGGCTATCCGTGTCGGATATTTGACCTCGAACAATGCGTGCTTTTAACAAATGATTCACTTCGCCATGAATGACTTGGTTTCGCTCGCTGCAAAATTTTTCGCTTCGCCGAACCGGCTTTATGTTCGGGTCGATGTTGAGCCGGTGAGTGATGATACTGGCGAGACTCCGTCATGTCGGGGAGACCAAGCAAACACGTCCGAATTCCTTAGATTTCGATGATCCGATCCTTCACTTTAGGTGCCTTGGTGAAACCAACCTGACGACCTTTAATGGCTCATCCTCGTACAATGCGACCTCTTCCACCGACCGCCGTGGAGTGGCGATGTACTTCCCGACTCCAACTCCTCGGGTTTCTTTAATTGCTATGCCCGTGGGTGCCGGACCGAGGTCCGGCAGACTCGTAGCGCAACTTGCATACATTCCTCGCTTGCTTATGATCACTCGAATCACGCTGTTCCCGTGGTGGTATCTTCATTATTAGGTGGTACGCTGAACATACCGCTTTACATTGCTCATCAATCTCGCCCTAGTATGATGTTATATGGCGAGTGGGCCTTCACTACTGAAGAATTGCACCACCTTGGTGGAGCTCGTTAGCGACTTCCCACCGTGACGGGTAGCTCAATTATCCCCTTCCGGCGCTCTCTTCTGGACGAAGCTTCGAGTGGCGCCGCGCCAGCGAGGCGCGCTTCTTCTATCCCTAGCTTGTCAAAACATTCCTTGAAAGGATGCTTACCGACGCGCCGCTATCAATGTACACGCTTCACCAACTTATTCGCGACCATCGCTCGGATCACCAAGCAGATCCTCGGGGTATTATTGCGGTACGGGTCGTCTTCGAGAAGGTAATCGCCTCGCCCTTTCTCGAACCTCTTGTTGTTAGGCTCACGGTTTAGGACTTCGGCTTCGCCTCAAGGAAGACTTCGTGACTCCACGGGAGCCCCGTAATAGTGGAGACCATCCCGTCATATTGGGGCTCATCGCCTCGCTTCTTCGTCGGTGTCGCGCTTCGCTTTTTTTGTGGGTGCGCAATTCCCCCTCTTCCTTCTTTCTTCTTTTGACCCGGCTTGGCGACCCTCCCTCGGTACTTTCAGAGGTCCATCTTGAACCAACATCTCTATTTCTCCCATGAGTTATTTGCACTCTTCGGATGTCGTGCCCATAGTCTCCGTGGAATGAGCAAGATTTATCCTCGGTTCGCGCCTCTTCCTCCCGTCATCGGTCGAGGCTTCTCGAGCGAGTTCATATGGAGGCGAGATTTCGCCTCGCCATTAACGGGTGTATTGAGGTTGCTCAGGCGCCACGCCGGACCGAGCTCGACCTTATCAGGCGATGTAATCTTTCCAAGGCGCCACGCCTTCGTTCGATCTTCCTTCCTTCATCTCTTCTTCCTTTTTCCGGGGTCCGCCTTATCGCCCGCGCTTTCTCTTGTCGGCCTCGTCCGCTTTGGCGATCCGGTTGGCTATCGCCACGCTCGTCAGCAAAGACGGGTTCGTGCCATTGACAATCTCTCGGTATAAGGCCCCGCAAGATGCCGCTTTTGGAAGGCCGAGATGACTAACAGTCGCTCACGCCTTCGACCTTCAAACACCCTTGTTAAACCTCGTCATGAAGTCACCGATGGACTCGTTACGGCTTTACCTTATGGTGAGAAGGTGTGCCGACGACAGCTGACCGCTCGGAAGAACCTTCATGGAAGGCCGCCATCGTCGCGATAGAGCCGATGCTTCAGTAGGTAGATCGTCGAACCACCGCGGCGCGTTTCGACTTAGTAACTCCGGAAGAGTTTACACATATGAACCGAAATGAGACGTTGGTTGATCATATTGTATCGAACCTGCGAGAGAAGTTATGTGGATCCCTCACCCGTCATAGGCGATGCTTGGTACCCGGTATTATCCGAGAGAAGTGTTGAGTATTCTATTTGAGAACGGGTGACTATTTTCCCGTATCCATCGGCCGCCCTCCGGAGATTGGGACGAGTTCGACGATCGAACTCGTTTAGGTGACTCGGACCGACTTCACGGCCCCGATGCTTTTTCTGCGCTGCTCGCCCCGGAGAGCGGGGCGGAGTTCACCGGATGGATTCATTCTCGCGATCGAGGCCGGTCGCGGCGGTCACGACGTCCTCTCCCGCTGCGCTCGTTCCTTGCGCCGGTCGGTTTGGGCCCCGACCTCTCGTTGTGATGCCTCGCATCTAAATGAGGCTTGCGCCCGCTTCGTGACGTGGTCGACCACGTGCTTCACCGAGGTACTTGGAGAAAGTTTCCTTGTTTTCTCGAAACCCCGCGTCGTCAAGGTTTACTTATGAGCCGATGTTCCCTCGATTATTGCTGCGATTTCTTCGCTATGGTAACTCGCCTCCTGCAGGCGGGTGTCCGTGCTCGTCGAGACTTTGGACATGTCCTTCGGGGTTTCTTCTCTCGATTGGGCTCTTCCCGAGCCGAGCTCGGCGTTCAGCCTTTCGCCGCCGTTGTTGCCGCGACGGTCCTGGATGTATGGCTTCGTGTACCGGTCATAATTATTTCGTAAACGATGGTTGATCGAAAACACAAAATTTCGGTTCCCACAGCACGGCGCCAAAGGATCGATCTTAATTTCGTAAGGAAATAAACGCAAGAACACCAAGGATTTACGTGGTTCGATCTATGAATAAGATCTCGCCCACGGGAGAGAGAGTATTCGTGTATTAAATGTGTAAAGCGATTACAAAGAGTGTGAATGAATCTATTTCATCCAATCTAGCCTCTATTTATACACAAATGTATTGACCAGATCTTGAATCCAAGTCTTCTCTAACTAGGATTCGAGATCCTATCCTCTTGAATTAGGATTCTTTTAGATATGGTGAGCTTTCTGCGTTCCCACCGATTTTAGGAGTCTCATGGGCCGAACTTGTCCAGGCCGAGCTTGATGTCAGGGTTACTTGTATTGGGCCTGGTAGTTGGGCCGTATCCTATCAGGTGTGGTTCTCGCATTTCCTCATGAAGAGAACATAAGAGTCATACTGGAGGAAAAGGTTGCAGTTCTGCAGGTTTATTGGGGCAAATGTTCCCAATATCTTGTACTCCGATCTCATCAAAACGGGGTCAAGATTTTACCTCAAGTGAGAATTTGACCTCATCTACATACATCATTCGTTATGTATTAATGGTGTCTCTAGGATTCTAACATGCATGTATGAACTCTGTTTTGATCTAATGTTGCTCACATTTGTTTTGAGGATTTCCACTTCAGTTATTTGGAGCTATCGCTGTGTTTTGCCCTCTAGCTTTTAAATTTTCATAATTTAGATGTTTTGGCTGTACCTTCTGTTCTTCGACGTGGTTGGAAGTTCAAGTTTTCTTATTGAAGTTCATGCATATACTGTTATCTAGTAGGTTGGTAGCTTGGAAGAGGCGGAGAAAGCAGTGAAAGTGGGTGTGGATGGGATAATGGTTCAAGGGCGGGAAGCTGGTGGGCATGTCATTGGTCAGGTATTAGTGCTTTTCTCGTCTGGGCTGTGCTTCTGGTTTATTAAACATTTTAGACCCTGCAATACGACTTTTACTGGTTTTAATATTTCAAGAGCTCGTGATGCTACTGAAATATTTCGCGTGAATAATGGCTTAATTAGATCAAACACGATATATTTGATTTGGCAATGTTTCTTGGTCTGTCGAAGGTACATGGTCCTTACATATCCTATACGTAGAGATATGTTCCAGCATGAACTTAGCCATTATCATAATTAACAACTGTTGTCTTTTTTATATGTTCTTGGTATTGCTGTTTGCATCAGCTGTTACATAATTAGCATCTCATTTTATGTCCTATGATGACTCAAATCCGGGCGAAGTAATCTATGCATCAAAGTTTTCTTCTCCTTAATGTGATTCAGTAATGAATTTATTTGGATAGAGAAGCTCTCGTCAGAGCATGCTTGTTGTATATGTGTCTCATTTTGTATTTGCCTTTAGTATACTAGAGCTCAACATGTAACTAGCACAAGCTTAAAGCCTCTTTAAGGAATCAACTGTTGTGTCTCTGTGGGACAATTTAACCTTCATATACGTTTATCCTTGAGGAAGTGTTTACTTTTCATGATTAGCATTTTGAAAGATTGACTATTTGATGAATTAAATATGAGATACGATAATTTTTATCTATCAATCATTTGTTTACTACAAATGATTAGTGAAGGATTAAAATTGGAATAAATAATTTTATCTTTATTTGGAGGATTATTTCAATCCTATCTATATTGATTGGATTAAAATTAATGAAGAACTATTCAAAATTTAAAATAATGCCGGGTTTTGGGATATCCTCAAATATTAATCCTTAAAAGTAAACACTTGATTAGGTTTGATTAATTTTATTTATTCAACCTAATCATGCAAAGTAAACACCACCTGAAAGTCTTGCAACATAAAGCCGTTCTTTGGTTTATCTTGATTGGTTATTTGATGCTTTTAGTAATTAATTAAGATTAAATTAATACTGAAAATGAAAGATAATGGGCTAAATTAGATGTTATGGGCTTTAGTTAATTAATGATTGGACTATTAATTAATTAAAGCAGACTAAAAAATAAAAGCTCATATAAGTTAGGGCTTAATTTAATGAGCTGCTCTATTTAATATAAATAGAGAGAATTCATTCATTAGGTTATACGAAACAGACGTTAGACGTAATACATAAATCATTCTTAGAGAACTACCGTTAAGTTCATTCCGAGATTTCGCTTTCTCGCTTGAACTTTATACCGAGGAATTGTTCCCGCATCGGATTTGCATACACGTGATACCATAGTTGTGGAGACAACCTTGCGTGATTCATCGAAGCTTGAAGCGTTGCAAGTCCGCTGAAGCATTGAAATCGTAAGTTCTCTATCGAACATGTTCATAGAGCCCATCGCATGTTTAATTGTATATCTAGATCTGTTTATTGACTGTATTTTCCACTGCATATCATTAGATGATGTCAAGAATTCCCAACAGTGGTATCAGAGTCCGAGGCTCGATCTATAATTAATTCGTGTTCTATTAATTGTGGATTTCTCGATATTTTGAATTTCGATTTTTTCCGAATTTTTCGATTTCTTTTGTTTCGTTTGATTTTTCTTTTTTATTTTAATCTGTTTTTTTAAAAGAAGGAAAACAAACGAAAAAGGAAAACAAAATCGAAATTAAAAATCTCTTTTGGAAATTGGTGCCACCGGATTCCTTCCTCACCGACGTTCCGCAGCCGCGCCGGGACTCCAGCTTCGCCGCGATGTTGTCGCTCTTCGTTGGGGGCACATGGCAGTCGACGACGCGACACGAGGCGCTCGAGCTCGTCGCCGCCGCGATGGCTATTAAAGGAGTTACGTGACGAAGCAGAGCACCGGCTGAAGAACGCCGGGTGACGCCGAAGCGAGTAGGCGAACGCCGGGCGCGATCGGGCCGGGCGCGCTAGGGCGATCGTCGACTGTCGGAGAGCGTGCGCAGGGCTAGGCTGGCTAGCACTCGTCGTCCGTCCGGCGGCGGAACGCGACTACGGCGGAACGGGAGGTGACGCGACGCTGCTATACCAAAACCCTAACGGTTTCGGCCCGAGGTCGCGGCTTGGGCCGCCTGGGAGGCGGGCTGGGCCTTCACGTGTTGCTGGGCTTCCGCTAGCGTGTGGGCCGTCGTGGGCGCTTCGCTGGTTCGCTAGTCGCGCGCTTCGGGCGAAGTCCGGAAAATGTGTGGGCGGATTTTAAATGTGGTCAACTTTGTCGTTATGCTTTTTTAAAAAAACGTTTTATTAATTTTGAATTAATAAAATCCAATTTCAATTACAAAATTGATTTATTAATTGGATTAATAATTTTGTTTTAATATTATTATTTTTGAAATAATAATATTAATTTTGATTTTATATTAATTTAGAATTAATATAATGTTATGTACATGGATTAATTTTATTAATTTAGAATTAATAAATTTAATCAAAATTTTAGAAATTAATTTATTAATTAGATTAATAAATTTTAACTTCATTATTATTTTTGAAATAATAGTATGAAGTTTGATTTTATATTAATTTAGAATTAATATAATTTACTAATGTACATAAATTAAAGAATTGATTTATTAATTAGATTAATAAATCTTATTTGATTATTATTTTAGAAATAATAATGCTAAATGAATATTTATATTAATTTGGAATTAATATAGATGCTACATCCACTTTAATTAGAGAATTAAATTATTAATTAGATTAATGAATTTATTCGTTGAGCCCTATTTGTTGTTGTTCTGTGATAAGCATGCTATTTGATTTCATGCTTATATTTTAACTATAGTAGTTAGAGACCGCTTTTATATTTGCGTAGGTGGCGCCCAATACTTGTAGTCCGTGTTATTATGTTTGGGTAGGCGGCGCCTAATATGTGTGGTCCGCATTTCATGCCTGGGTAGGCGGCACCCAGTAATTGTTTTGATTTAATATAGGATATTAAAATAAACAATTAGTATCACATGTTTTATCCCCACTAAATACAAGTCTTGTTTCTTTGAAACAAAACGCATCGTCCATCATAATTGTGTGAGGATCCAGCTTTCGGCCCAAGAGTTTTACACCAAAGTGTTTATCCAAATCGACATGGCAAAGGCTCATTAATCGATGCATGTTGGCGTCGTGTGATGGGGTTGATTTGCTTAATTATTTTGAAACAGCCAAAGCGATCAAAATAATTAGTGGATGCATATTAATAAACCAATAATTGGGGACTTTTGTTGCATTCGGATTCAAAACCAACCAAGTGTCATAATTGTGGTCATCAGCCCCCGCAGAGGCTGCAATGATGCAGACTTAATCGATGCAAATCGTTGTTCGCATTGGCTTTGAGGCTCATCGAGTGATATTATTTACAGTCATCAGCCAAAGCAGAGGCTGTAATAATATTGACTTGGATCTTGGACTACTAAGATTTATATTTGTTATAAATCCGTATTTTGCATTTGGGGGTGCAATATATGTTAAAATTAGTGGGAGCTAATTAATACAATAAACCCTTGTTTGATTAGTGATACGGTTGTGATCTGTGTTTACTTTGTTCTAATTTGCTATTTCTTTTAATTTTTCGTTCAGTTACGATGTCGACTATATTATATAAATGTTTGGTGGAAACAAATTTGTTGACTAGGTTAAACTATCCGGATTGGCTACGTTGTCTGCGCTTGGTGTTAAGGACGGATAAGATTGAATATGTCTTGGACAAACCAATCAGTACCATCCCCGATGAGCGCTCTCCGAGTATGCCTCGCTTGATGTGGTTGCTCATAGAAGCACGTTGAGGATGCTATGTCGGCTCATGGCATTATGTTGACTTCTATGAGTTTGGAACCCAAAGGCAACATGAATGCATGCTACCCTATGAGATGATTTAGCACTCAAGAGCTTGTTTGCCTCACAAGCACAAACCTCGATTACGAGATACCCGAGATCTCTTCAAGTGCACGCCCATGATAGGAGCAAGATTTACGAACATGTATCAAGATGATTGATTGATTGAGAGGTGGCGTCGATTGGAACAATTCTGCCAGCCAATGTCTCGACCAACCTGGTTTTGCAATCTCCACATGGTTCATTTACGAATTTCATTGTGAATTTCAATATGAACAACACAAAGGTGAGATTGACTGATCTTCATAACATGTTGAAGACTTATGAGTCCTCTACTTCTAATGGCAAGTCTGTACTCATGGTGAGTTCTTCTGCTCAATCTTCCAAATGGAAGAAAAAACAAAAAGAAAAACAAGAAAAAGGCATCAGATGTCTTGAAGCCTAAGAAGAGTGGAGGGACTCATAAGAAGAAGCCGACATTGGCAAAGGATGAGTGCCTCTTCTGTCATGAGAAGGGGCACTGGAAGAGAGACTGCCCAAAATTCAAGGCACAAAGTGCAATGGGTGGTAGCTCAGGTATGTTTATCATTGAGATAAATATGTCTATAAATAATTCACATTCTTGGGTATTAGATACCGGCTATGGCTCACACATTTATAATAATGTGAAGGGGCTAAGTGACAGCAGGAAGGTGAATCCTATGGAGGTCGACCTACGCGTCGAAAATTGAACGCGTGGGGACTTATAGATTAGATCTTCCTTCGGGATATAGACTATATTTACATGATTGTTATTTTGTTCATGCTATTTCAAAGAATATTATTTCCATTCCTATGTTAGACATTGAAGGGTTTTCCACCCATTTTGGAAACAGTTGTTGCACGTTTTCCTTAATGGAATGTTTTATGGAAATGTCTTTCTTTCAAATGGTTTATATATGCTTGAATGTGAATGAAATATTCTCAATGTGCAAAACAAACGACCTAAGCTAAGTAATACGAATAATGCTACTTATCTTTGGCATTGTAGACTTGGTCATATCAATGAGAAAATGATAGCAAGATTGAGAAAATTAGATTATCTCACACCTTTTGATTTTGAATCATATGGTGCTTGTGAATCATTTCTCAAAGGAAAATGATTAAGAAACCATTTTCGGGAAAGGGTTACGTGCCAAAGAATTGCTAGAGTTGATCCACTCGGGATGTGTGGACCGCTTCCAACTCAAGCAAAGGTGGATATTCGTTTCATAACTTTTAACGATGATTATTCAAGATTTGGTATGTGTATCGATGAAACACAAACCGAGGCTCTTGATAAATTTAAGGAATTTAAGTTAGAAGTCGAGAAATAACTTGATAAAAGTATCAAGAATTTTCGATCGATCGAGGAGGGAATACTTAAGCCGAGAATTTCTTGATTACTTGAAATCACATGGAATCCGGTCAGACTGGACACCTCTGGGAACACCATAACTGATTGGTGTATCCGAGAGAAGAAACCGAACCTTATTAGACATGGTTCGATCCATGATGAGTTTCGCTAGTCTCCCTTTATTCCTTTGGGGTCATGTCTTACTTAACGCTGCTCATATTTTGAATAGGGTTCCTTCCAAATCAGTCGAGAAAACACCATATGAGATATAATATGGGAAAAGAGTAAATCTTAACTATTTACGGACTGGGCGATCATGCTTTTGTTAAGAAAATCTTGATCGATAAGTTGGAATCGAAAAGTGAGAAATGTTAATCTTGTGGGATATCCTAAGGAAACTAGAGGATATGAATTCTACTCACCTGAAGATCACAAGGTGATCATTTCTAGGAATGTGATGTTTCTTGAAGACTCCTATGTTTCCAAGGAACAAGGTCACAACGAGGTAGATCTTGAAGAAATTCGAGAACCACAAAACAACACAGAGGACGAACAATTGTTCAATAGTGTGAACAAGAATTCAGTGGGAGTATTTGACGATCTATTGGGAGGAGAAATGACTCTTATAGGGTCACCTCAAGACAATGAGACTCATCAAATACAAGATGACATAATAGTTGTGCCACCTCCACCTCAAGAAATTCATGAAGAAATTCTTGAGAATCTCCAAAATGTTGAGGAAGTCAACACGGAGGAGCCTACTCACGTTCAGAATGAATAGCATGAACCTGCGCAAACAACCCGACTCAATAGGCCACAGAGGACTCGTCGTGCACCCCAAAGACTGAATCTAATGGTTGAGAACCAAGATGATGAAGTCGAGTCGGATGATGATGAACATAAGACCTATACTGAAGCGGTGACTGGCACCGATTCAAAGATGTGGCTCGAAACCTTAATATCTGAAATGAACTCGATGTATTTCAATCTAGTCTGGGAACTAGTTGATGACTTACCAGATGTGGCTTACCCCATAGGCTGCAAATTGATCTTCAAAAAGAAGAGAGATGCAGATGGTAAGATATGAACCTACAAGGCTAGGTTGGTGGCAAAGGGTTATAGTCAACGTGAAGGCATTGACTATGACGAGACCTTTTCACCAGTTGCAAAAATCAAGTCCATTAGGATCTTACTTGCAATAGTTGCATACTACAATTTTGATATTTGGCAAATGGATGTCAAAAACAGCGTTTCTCAATGAAGAACTAGAAGGTGATGTCTACATGATTCAGCCTGAAGGTTTTGTGTCCAAAGAGAGGCTGAATGCAGTATGTAGGCTAAAGAAGTCCATTTATGGACTTAAGCGAGCATCGAGGAGTTGGAATATTTGTTTTGACAGAGCTATCAAATTGTTTGGCTTTGTCAGAAGCAAAGATGACCCTTGCGTTTATAGTAAGCGCGAGAATGGAAACATTGTCTACCTGGTCATATATGTCGATGACATTCTGATTATGGGGAGCGACCGATCCATGATGCAATCCGTGAAAGACTGGCTGTCTAAATCCTTTATGATTGTTGGGGATATCACAATCCACTTACATAGACAAATTGCTACGGCGTTTCTCAATGGAAAATTCTATGAAAGGATTTCTTCCTATGGGACATGGCATCATGTTGTCTAAGAATGATTGTCCTTCTAATGACAACGAAATTGCTTGCATGAAAAGGATCCCATATGCTTCACCTATAGGATCGATCATATATGCCATGATATACACTAGGCCATATGTGGCCTGTGCGCTTAGCATGACGGACAAATTTCAGCAAAATCCTAGTGATGAGCATTGAAAACTGCTAAGGTTATTCTTAAGTACCTTAGATGGACTAAAGAATACTTCTTAGTCTATGGTGGGCAACCAGAGCTATCAGTGACTGGGTACACTGATGCTAGCTTTCAAATAGAAACAAACATGTTCCAAGACGATATCATCTGATTGGAGAAATAATAGAAATGAGCAATGTAAAATTAGAAAGAGTACCCTCTGACGATATCTTAGCTGACCCTTTTACCAAGCTGTTGTGAGAGCTTGTGTGTTTGACATGTGGGATGTTGGCTTTGATTCAATGGGAGTTTAAAGTTTGTATGTTTTAGAAACTCCTTTATTGAGACATACTTACTTTTGATCACAATCGAAGATAATGTTTTTATCTATGGTTTCTGTGCATTTAACGGAATAATTATTTGGATGTTTGTCGTTATTCTCTTATTTATTCCCTTGAATTATCACTGTTATTTTTGCTGTGAGACATCAATGATAAAGTATAATTCTAAAATAGCCCTAACCAATGATCATCAAGAATGGGATATTGATGATATGTCATAGGTTAGCATGTGGTCTACATCACATTCTTAGAGAATGTAGTGGTTCTCGCAACTACGTGATATTTGATATCCGTGATAGACACATGAATACTTTGGAGAGTATTGGTATACCCTACTATTAAATCGTTTGTTAGATGTTTACGATTTCTTAGTGTTTGGAGTATGTAATAGTCCTTAGACTTGAGGTCATTACACATTTTGTTTGTTGAGTGCTATACTTTGAATAATGACAACGCTTGCAAGTGGCAAGACACGGCTTGGATTGGGTGCATCATGAGGCAAATGAAAATGATAGTTGAGCCAAGAATAAGATTCATTCCTCGTTTGGAATTTCGAGTGATCACTTATTTTCTCTATATTATTCGACCATAAAGTCATTGGTCAATGTGAAGAGATATATTCAATTAAAGTAATTGAATATGATCATATGAGTCTTATAATAAAGATGAGAAAATGATTGAGCTATCGATAGACACATAGCAAAATCCTAGCTCAATCGAGCGTGTCATGAATGAAATGATATTACATAAACTTCATGTAAAGGTTTGTTTACTGTTTTCCACGTAAACGTCCGTCATATATCGAGTTCGCTGCACAACACAGTCCAAGAGTTTTGTGCAGACTTTGATTATATCATCGTCTGTAATGGAGGCCTATTGGGTCACACTATCAAGTGTATTGTTAATCCGCTCAAGGGTATATGCATAGTGCACGGTAAGATATCTAATATTAGTTCAAGTGGGAGATTGAAAGATAATTGGCTAAATTAGATGTTATGGGCTTTAGTTAATTAATGGTTGGACTATTAATTAATTAAAGCAGATTAAAGAATAAAAGCCCATATAAGCTAGGGCTTTAATGGGCTGCTCTATTTAATATAAATAGAGAGAATTCATTATTTAGGTTATACGAAACAGACGTTAGACGTAATACAGAAATCATTCTTAGAGAACTACCGTTAAGTTCATTCAGAGATTTCTTGGCTTTCTCTGCTTGAACTTTATACCGAGGAATAATTCCTTCATCGGATTTACATACACGAGGATACCATAGTTGTGGAGACAACCTTGTAGGATTCATTGGAAGCTTGGAAACGTTGCAAGTCCATTGGAAGCATTGCAAATCGTAAGTTCTCTATCGAACGTGTTCATATGGCTCATCGTATGTTTAATTGTATATCTAGATCTGTTTATTGACTGTATTTTCCGCTGCGTATCATTAGATGAGGTCAAGAATTCCCAACAGAAAATTGTAGGACGGGTTAATCACTTTGTTGCCAAAAGTAGTTGATCTTGTCTGTGGACGTGACATTCCTGTTATTGCTCTGGAGGGATAGTGGACGAGCGTGGTTATGTAGCTGCTCTGGCCTTGGGAGCACATGGTGTTGCACAAGGGACTAGGTTTGAGCTGCATTTCATTTTGATTACTTTGAAGTACCTAAAATTTTATGATTCCATTCAGTTACATAATATGCAATGAGATTCTTTTTCAACACCCTAAGAAGATAATGATAGACATATTACAGGTTCCTCGCAACGGAAGAAAGCTTTGCTCACCCTGTCTACAAACGGAAGCTGGTAGAACTGCACGAAACCGAGTACACTGATGTGTTTGGTCGTGCAAGATGGCCCGGTGCACCTCAGCGTGTCTTAGTAAATCCTTCATATATGGATTGGAGGAACTTTACAAGTAACGAGAACGAGAGCAATCAGCCAATCATTGGCCATTCGCTCATACATGGGGTGGTGAGTATTTATTTGTTACTCACCTTTCTTAATTGATCATAACGTATAAGATCTAGTATGCCAGAATTTTGTGAGGATTCTGATATTCTTGATCACTGTTGCTTTTTCACAGAAAAAAGAGATTCGTCGTTTTGCTGGTACGGTTCCAAATGCAACGACAACGGTCTTTGTCAAGGATATTATACCGACGAATGAAGTTATAAAGAGACTTGTTAAAGGGGCTCAAGTTCTTATTCAGAAAGAATTTGCCTCGGAAGAAATTTTAGAACTGAATGAGTTATAAGACGAAGTCTAATTATCAAATTGATGCTGAAAATATATTTCCTCTTCTGACAATGCTTCTCAATTCTTGAATTTCCTAATTGAGGAAGTTTGTGGAGCAGTTTTTGTAGAGGAAAATAATATCAAATTAATCTTTGTTAATGAGGCAGTCCTGATTCTAATCAAATTTCACCTATTTCATGTTTTTTTTATTCATTTGGCGAAATTTGGCATTGGTTGTTTTCAGTTTCTCCAACCTTTATTATGGAAAAGTTCTCCTAGTGTTAGCTCATAAAAGACTTGTTTGACTATATTTCTTCTCCATTCCATATTTTCTAGGACTTAGATGTCAATTCAGTCTGGTCTGAAATTAATTCAATGATAAATAAATAAATAAAAATGGTTATGATTGAAAGTGTTGGTCGGGTTGGCCCAATCGGGTACTCTGGCACGTTGGACTGGTTTAATTGTAAAAAGCAAAAAAGAAGAAAAAAGAGAAGAAGAAAATAACTGAACTATGTTGTGGCTTCCTAATAACTTATTGCAAATCATGAGGTCCTTTGTAATTGGATTAGAGATGTTAATGGGTGGGTTTTACCTGAATCAGAACCAACAAATAAATAATGGTTCTGGTTCTGGAACCGATCCATTAGACACTAGATCCGAACCGGACCCATACCATCAACTATGAGTCTTAAACGGTTCGGATCTGAGCGGGTTTGGAACTAGAACCGGACCAGAACCAGACAAGAATTGGAATCGAAACCGTTGCTTATAATTTAATGAGTTATGAGTGATTTCGAATCGATATGGATAAAACTAGCTCATTGACAAGCCTATTTAAACTTAGGCTTATCAATAGATGGGTTTTACTCGGATCAGAACCAATAAATAAGTATTGGTCCTGATTTGGAGCCTGAACCAGATCCGGACCAGATCGGACCATCAAACTATGGATCTAAACGGTCTGGAATCGAAACCGGAACTAAAGCCGCTGCTTTAAAATTTAATGGGTTTTGAGCGGTTCCGCATCGATTCGGGTAAAACTCATCCATTGATATCCCTAATTGGAGTATTCAAATAGGTCGAACCAACTTTTGGCATCTCTTCACCCAGTCCAAGTCAGTCCCGACCCACGTAGGACCCATCTCAAGCCCAATCCCAAATTTATTGTAATCGATTTATTTAATTTCTTTATCCCAAAAGGGGAACTCACCCACGAGAGTTCCAACATCTCAGCTTTATAAAAATATGAGATGATAAATCACAGTAATTGACCCCAATCCTATCAAAATCAAGGTAACTAAATAGTGAAGAGCCTCAACACTCTCACCTTATGAAAATATGAGAGGATAAATCACGATAACTAACCCCAACTCTATGAAAATATGAGAAGATAAATCACGGTAACCTCAGCTCTATGAAGATATGAGGGGATAAATAACAGTAACTAAACAATTAAGTAGCTATGAAGACCTTCGTATAGTGTCCACAAGGAACCACAGTAACTAAGTGGTTAAGGAGCTATGATGACTTTTGCATAGTATCCATAATGAGTCACCCAAAAGGAGAAACTCCCATATCTGCATCGCTAGACCTTTGTATAATGACCACAATGAGTCACTCTAAAGAAGGTGAAACTCACATACTGCGACTATTAAGATTCGATTCTTGGTCTTTATTCCAAATATACTAGTTCTTAACCAACTGATTTAAGCCGTATTATGATTTATTTGACTTCTTTCACTACACAACATAGTGTGTATATGTGCTACAATTTTAGATTTAGTCTCAGAAAATCAAATTGTTAACTGTGGGTTTTATTATTTCGATAGATTTATATTAATTTAGTGTAAATTCCGCATCAAGTATTTCTAGGTAATCTTTTAGTTTTTTCAATTTATGTAGTACCACTTGTGCAAGCAGCTTGCCCAAACCTATCTGTATCATGGGATGGTCTTCTGTGCGCGCGAGCGCACAATGAGACTACCCTATTAATTAATTAATCTTAATTAATTAATTATTTAATTCTAATTAAAATTAATTAGTTTAATAAAATTTAATTGTAAATTAATAAATAATAATTTTGAATTAATATATCTTAATTTTGAATTAATAAACTCTAATTGTGAAATAATAAACTCCAATTGTGAATTAATAAACCATAACTTTGAATTAATAAACCCTAATTTTGAATTAATAAACTCTACTTGAAAATAATAAACCCTAATTTTGAATTAATAAACCATACTTGAAAATAATAAACCCTAATTTTGAATTATTAAACCCTATTTGGAATTAATAAACCCTAATTTTGAATTAATAAACCCTAATTGAAAATAACAAACCCTAATTTTGAATAATAAACCCTAATTGTGAATTAATAAACCATAACTTTGAATTAATATGAATTAATAAACCCTACTTGTGAATTAATAAACTCTAATTATGAATTAATAAACCTCAATTATGAATTAATAAACCATAAATATGAATTAATAAACCTAAATTATGAATTAATAAACCATAATTATGAATTAATAAACCTCAATTATGAATTAATAAACCATAATTATGAATTAATAAATTCTAATTTTAAATTAAAAATTAATAAATTTAATTATACATTAATAAAATCTAATTATCCTTACTCACCATAATTAATATATAATCATTTTAACAAAAAAACAAGGGTGAGCTCACGGTAAGCGGAGCTCACCCAAGTTTTTGTCTTTACATATATCATCGATTATTCATAAACCCGGAAAGTGAACCATGGAAAGGTTTTTAGTTTGTTTGTGTGTATGACAGAGAAATGTGGCTATGTGCCCAACATATTGTGGATATTTACGTAACATATTTTCTTAAGAAAGTATATAATTTCATTGATTATCATAAAATATGTTTATCATGAACATTGATTATTTAGGCATTAGATTTTGTGTATGATTTAGGAAATATTAAGAAATATATCTGCCGTTGAAATGCTACATTGAATTTTCAACCATTTACTCTTGTATCGAATTTTATTGGTTGTGGTGTATATTTGTTGGAAAAATTCTGTTTTAACCGACTATTTTGATTATATTTTAAAACTTTCTTGATAATTGTCCAACTAAGTAATATAGTACTGCCATATGGCAGAAAGCCAACTTTATGTTTACATATTTCAGCATAAGAACCACTAGTATGGACGAACACAATATTGAAGGAGTTCAAAAGGCAATACTGAAATCAATCATACTGATAGAAGCATCAACACTAATGTTATTGAAGTAGAAAGACTGAAGACTCAGTGCTACTGATGACAAAGAAGTATGACTAAGTATCATGCCAGCAGAAGGGACGTGTGTGTGGCTAATGGGATTAATAACACTATGATTGCATGTTGTTTAATTAATGGAAAATGCAATCAATAATAATAGACTAGGGCACACTAAAACTAATAGAATTAATGGCTTGGATATGAGAATGAGTCCTAAAAGTAGTTTGGTCATTATGATTCGTGTTAATTCGAAATATGAGTGTTAAATTAATATAATTGGACTACAACAGATAATGTTAGGTTAGGGCACACTAAAACTATAATTATATTAATTAGTTGCATGAGATTTTGAGTCCTAAAAGTAGTTTAATTTGGTAATGATGGTTGTTGTAGATATAAGGTGTCATTTGTTCAAAGTAGAATCAATTTTTTCTGAATCTAAATATTATCTAGGATTAATGATCAGTTATAGTTTGACTTTTGTATGTTTAGCGATTTTATAGTTTGAACTTCCAAAATACATGAATATAGTCCAAACTTTTATCTGTTATATCACTTATAACCCAATTATGTAAGCGGTTATCAGCACAGACCGTGGGGTTTACTGGTCTTGCAAGACCTAAGATAGCGGTACGGATACCCATGATATCAAAAAAAGAAAAAAGAAAAAGGAGGACTCATTAACGTGTACTATCGATGGATGATCAGTGGCAGACACAGGTGATAGTGAGAAGGGGCTTAAGCCCCTATCAAGTGTTTTTTTTTAAAAATTTTATTACTGCGAAATTTTTTGAATTTGTCGAAAACTATCTTCAGCCCCTACTAAGTTGACGATGTTGAAGAGCGAATTGACGAAAAATCTAAGATGAGAAGGGGCTGAAATTTGCAAGGAAAATAGAAAGATGGAAAAGAAAATGATTGTCTGTGTAAAATGGAGATTGGAGAGAGATGAAGAAGATGAAAAAAGAAATAAAAGAAAGTATAAAAAAGAAAAAGTCAAAAAGTAATTTTCTTTCTACAAAAGAAAAAATGTTATACAATAAATAACGTTTCTATTAGTTTTGAAAAGTGAAACAAACACAATTTATATTTTTGTCTTCTTGCTTTCAACAAAACACAAATCAAAGTCTTTTCTTCTTCTAATCCCGCCGCCGCTGATCATCTTTTTTCCTCATTTTTGGTGAGTTATCTACTCTTTTTTGTATTCCTTTTTTTTTCAACTTATTTATATTTACATAGAAGTTGTTTGTTAATTGTTATACCTTTACTTCTTAATTTATTATTTCTACTCCTAAATCCCAATTGTTTATTATTTATTGGCATTTAGTTAATCTATTCTTTGAATTCTACAGTGAATAATTCCATCTTAAAGCCTCGATTGTTTACCATGCTTTCAGTTTAGTTTAGTTAATTGTAAATTTAATTAGAGTCTGGAATTAGGGTTCTAATTGAATATTTTTTAGGTTATGATTTAAATTTATATTTTTTTTATGTTTTTAATTAAAAGAGTTGCATTTGTTTATGTACAAGATGAAGCGTTTTTTCAAAAAAAAACGCAAGAGTAAGTCATCTTCTTCACCAAGTGAACCTATTGTTGAATCAGTGGAGAATCAAATCCAAGTTGAATTAGATTTGAATGAGATTGTTGGTGATCCGGGACTACGAAAACTAATAGAGGAGTTCGATATTGCTATTCGTGATCAAGTACGGAGAGAGTACTTGATCAAGGGTCCTTGCCAACCAGTTGGGCATTTGTATCCGAAAAGAAATAAGGCATTCAAGAAAGGAGTTTTCAAGATATTTGGTATCGAATATTTATATGGTTAGAGTTGGCGTTGGTTTTACCTGCTACACTGCTTCTATTGAGAGAGCATTTTCCGCCATGAAGATTATCAAGACTGACTTGCGAAACCGAATGGAAGATGAGTGGATGAATGACAATCTAGTTGTGTATATTGAGAATGATCTTTTTTCAACGATTGATAATGAACCGATCTTGCAACGTTTTCAAATGATGAGAACACGTAGAATTCCATTTCCACCACTTTAGTTTGATGTGTTGGACTATTTTTGATGTATCAAATATTTATAAATTTTTGTCGCTATGATTTTTTGTCAATATAAAAATAGTAAAACCCCCACCAATATCTTTTGCTGCGTCCGCCACTGTGGATGATGTGACCGTTAACTCTATTGTTCAATACTTTTATCGATTACTACACGAACAAAGATGAGACTAGAAGTGATCATTAATTTAAGTTGTTTATTACTTTCACAGATTACGGTATTCTTATAAGTGATTGGTGGATTACGAATTGAGCATATAGTGTGTTCAACTTCAAATGTAAGGACATACCGGATCATGTCAAGCGGAGTTTTCAGTAACCTACAACTAATTGATTACAATATCATCAAATCTATTTATTTATTTATTTGAGTTCCCATCAATTTGAGATTATTGATACACTACCTTACTCGTGCAAATTGTTGTGTTGAGGATCCGATCGTGGTAACACCAAATTCATCTCCCTTCTCCCTTTTCCCGATGACTATCAAATGGAAAGATACCTAATAAACCAATGGAAAGATACCTAATAAACCAAATTTTCTACCGGTTAGGCTTTTTCTCTCTTATAATATGAACCTAATTTACTGTTAGTTTTAGGTGATATTAATATCCACATGCGGTGGAATGATTGATGCATGCATGTTTTGTCATATATATGTTTTTATTTTGTGGCATGTTGGTGCATCTTTCCAGTACTTGTTGGCCAAAATATAAATTTATATTTTGCTATATGCATGACTCGTTGTATCAGCCGTTGTCCACCGTTGTCACTTCGGGGATGTTCCATCTTTGCCACCTCACGTAAATTTTAAAAAAAAATTGAAAAAGAGATGCCACTTGTCAATTTATGATGTGTCCACATGACTACAATGTGCGGTCTAAATTTTGTACTACATACTACATATAGATATGGTACTACTGAAACCCACTATATATATATATATATATATATATATATATATAGGGGTTGGATCCAGTGAGAACTCATCATTTTTGAGAACTTGAGAACCATGCATACGACGTTGAAGATAATGCACAAAACAGTATAAAGTTATGCATAACGAAAACTTTCTAAAATTGTTGCACAACAAAATAATTTTAGAAAGTTTTCGTTATGCACAACTTTATACCGCTTTTATCGCCATCTTCAACGTCTTATGCATGGCTCGCAGAGTTCGTAAAAAAGACGTGGTTCTCATTTGATCCACTCCCTATATATATATATATATATATATATAGTATCGCATCTGGATTGCATATTTTATTTATGTGGACACTCTAGATGGGCGAGACGTGGCAACACATTTTTTTATAAAAATCTCATCGAGGGTATAATTTTAAAAATATATCCTAGGATCGCGTGACTTATGCAAGTTATTGTTTTATTATATGTAGTTTGTTGTTTGAATGTATAAATATATTTGCAAATTAATATTTTTTTTGTTAATACATATTTCTGTTTAATAATATGCAGTTTTCCGTTTTAATGTGTACATGTCTCTTATTTTCGTATATATTTCTTTATCAATTCTCATCGTATAAAACCCTCCCTAATTTTATCGATCTCTCTTTCGTTCTCACTCAAAATCGATCAAATCACCACCATAAGCCATTATAGCCTCTACCATCGGTCCATTTCTTTCATCTCCTAAATTTATTCAATGAAATTGCCTTAGCCAGAGCTAATCAACTGCCTCGCTCTCACCACACCACCATCCGACAACAGTGCCTCCACAACAAAACTCGTACAAAACCATAATGCAAACAATATAAATCTTCTCGTCATGCAACGGTGGAGGTAGCGAAGGAGGAGAAGGGGGTGATGGAAAAATGCGTGAGGAATGAGAAAGAAGAAAGTTTGGAACAATCAATCTCTAATGCATATTTGTGTCCAACAATATGCATGCATTTTTTGCATTTAATATCAAGTGTGAAAAAATATGCTTCTAGCTTTCTTACCATTAAAAATTCGTTTAAAATTTATAAAAAAAACATTAAAAATCTCAACCATTGAATAAATAAGACCAACAGATAAAATTGAATACTGCATGCTCCCTCAGACTTTGATTATTATATAATCCCTCATGCATATATATATATAGGGGTTTGTTCAAATACAAACCTCTATTTAGATAGAAATAAAAACTATTCTGATCTATTTAATTTCCAAGATATATATGTCGTTCAAAATATATGAAAATTTTCATTTTATTTAAAATTAGTTAAAATATATAATGATATATTTGCGATAAGATTACAATTAGAAATATTATAATTATGTTAAACTTGATTTTCTATCTTATCTTTCTTGTCCATATTTCATAGGCATGTATTCTCTCTCCTCTTTCATCTTTTCTATTTGCTCTCTCCTCTTTCCTCTCTTCCATCCCCTTCCTCCTACACATTGCAATTATATATACATTAACACAAAACTAACTCCTGTACGTCCGTTCGTACCTTGCGGACGGACAAAAGTATCATTTGTTGTTAAGAAAAAAGTATCATTTACATTAAAAAAAGTATCATTTGTTTTTTACCCTATAATTTAGAAAATATCATTTACACTGAAGAAAAGTATCTAAGTCCGTATGTACGGACAGATGTATAGGAGACCACCTCATA
This sequence comes from Salvia rosmarinus, assembly GCA_036937905.1. Taxonomy (NCBI): domain Eukaryota; kingdom Viridiplantae; phylum Streptophyta; class Magnoliopsida; order Lamiales; family Lamiaceae; genus Salvia; species Salvia rosmarinus. The sequence goes on along the minus strand of CM072815.1, from coordinate 77,073,098 downwards.
TATTAATGCTTATTTATACATTGGGCGATGCTTTTCTATACATACAATATTAGTACTTCTTTTATATTAATAATTTTATATATTACATTAATTAGTAAATTTTTTTGTGACAACCACATAAAAAATAAAAAATTTAGTTTATTATCTCCCTATATATATATATAAATTATTCATTTCCATGTAAAGACCAACAAAACTTCATATAATCCACTGAAATTATTAAAGTTAAAAATGAAAACTGAAAATGCAAAAGAAAGAAAAAGATATATACAAGAAAATGGAAAAGAAACCACACGAGACAGCCAAAGTTCTGGATGGGACAATCATTAATCAACGCGACATTGTTTTAGCGCTACACGAAAACAACATTATTTCAGCATAAATCTATTGAGATTTCGAATGCAAAGACCAAAAAGCAGAAAAAAGGAGTGACGACTATGCTTATATTAACGAGTTAAATGGTCTCAGTTTTAACAAACTAACTATAGCATTGAATTCGGGCTGATCATTTGCTACAAGTAAATTATTATTTTGATAGTTGCAGGCTGAATTATTCTTATGTACATTGAAAATTATATATATATATATATATATAGTGACGAAGCCAGGAAATTTTTTCTGGGGGCCCAATTACTTATAATTTTAAAAAGTAATAAAATAAAATTATAAAATAATAATAATTTAATAATATAATGATAATCCTTTTAGAAATTTGATTGGTAATATTAATTCACATATAAAACTTTATTATTTGCATATATCTTTGTTTTATCAATATAAAATAAATTATAGAAAAATAAAAGAAATAGCATTTTATCAACATAAAATAAATTATAGGAGAAAGATAAAGGAAAGAAAATGAAAGAAAAAAGAAATAAAAGAAAATAAGTATAGAAAAAAGAAAAAAGAAAATATGTAACTAAAAGGAATCGAACAAATATCTCATAAATGAGAGATAAAAATCATAACTCATTATACTACAATAAATTTAGTTATTAAATGTTAAATATTTATCGAAAACACACATGTTTAGCTAAGAATTAATTCACTTAGTATTATTTGCATATATATTTTATTTTATCAACATAAAATAAATTATATAAGAAAGAGAAAAAGGAAAAAGATTCCAAAATAAAGAAAAGAAATAGAATAGAGAGAGAAGGGGGAAAAAGCACAAGTCAAAAAGAAAGAAAGAGAGGAGGAAAAAAAGAAGGAAAGAAAGAAAGGAAAAATAGAAAAAAAAAAGAGAGGAAAACAAGGAAACGAGAAAAAGAAAGAAAAAAAAGAAGAAAAGAGAGAGAGAGAGAAACAATGAAAGAAGGAAAAAAAAAAGAGATCTTTACAGGGTTCGAACTCGGTTCCCCAAGAAATATAAGAGACTCCTAACCAATTCGGTTAGGACAAACACTTCCTTTATTGTTTTACATATCAAATATATAGCGATTTTTAAAAGTTGGGTAGTAGTGGTAGTGTCCTACGATGGCTCTTTCTATATATATATATATATATATATATATTGTGATATATAGAAGAAGACAACTGGAGTTTGAGGACTCTGATGAGTTGACTATATATTAATTTATTTTCTTATATCAGTTGCAATTAATTTAAGGAACAAAACCCATATTATATATAGTCCCATATCCTTTCATATTGGGAAATGTAACAGTGTCTTTAAATTTTCCCTAGAAAAAATAAAATTAACAATACTTTTTCTTAGATCACAGTCACTTCTCCTGACCATATTCACTGTTCCCACTTTCGACCAGCATTCAACTTCTCACAACTATTATACTGTTGTAGTGTGCAAACTTTACCCAATTTGAAGAAAAATAAAATTGATTTGTCCGATTTTATGTATGTTCACAATCTATAAATGTTCAAAGTAAATATTAATTAGTTCTTCAACCGTCACACCGAGTAAAGAATTCCCTAGAAAAATCCTTCTCAACAACCCATATTAAGATTAAGTTAAAGTCGTTAAGACAATAATTGAGGAAAAAGTTAAGAAAATAAATTATAGCAACAATGGAATGTGACCTGCATATAATATAATACTTAATGAATATATTTTAATAATAGAAGCAAAAGTCTAATGTTTTAGTTACGTGAGATCCTCGAAACCACACGATATCAGCTAATCGTATTTAACTAAAATAAGTAAAATGGGGGGTTGGTGAGTATCCAATTAAGTTCGTGACTATCGTAATCTCAAGACTAAAAATTCCTCCCTATATATATATAGTAAGTCGTGAATCCGTGACGCATCATCCAGAATTAAGAAGAAAAAAATGAAGCCTCATGTTATATGCATTCCATACCCAGCACAGGGTCACATCGCTCCCGTGCTGAGATTAGCCAAACTGTTGCACTCGAGGGGATTCTACGTCACCTTCGTCAACACCGAGTTCAACCACAACCGCCTCGTTCGAGCCCGAGGGCCCGAATCCGTGGCGGGCCTCCAGGATTTCCAGTTCCGGACCATCCCTGACGGCCTGCCCCCTTCCGACAAGGACGCGACGCAGGACATCCCGCAACTCTGCGACTCGCTGAGGAGGAATGGCCTGCCGCCGTTCCTCGACCTCATCAACAACCTCAACGCATCCCCGACTGCCCCAACGTCAGCTGCATCGTCTCCGACGGCGCCATGAGCTTCACCCTCGACGCGGCCGACCAGCTCGGGATCCCGAGGCTGTCTTCTTCACCACCAGCGCCTGCGGCTTCATGGCCTACTGCAACTACGCCCAGCTCGTGGCGCGTGGATTATTCCCGCTTGCTGGTATGTTTGTTTTGTTACCTCAGTAATACTTTCTGCCAATGTTTGTATCGATGATTTTGGTGTTATGATTCTGGACCAGACGAGAGCCATCTGAGTAACGGCTTTCTGGATAAGGAGCTGGACTGGGTGGCTGGGATGAAGCGGATAAGGCTGCGCGATTTCCCGAGCTTCGTGCGGACCACCGATCCCGACGACATCATGGTGAACTACAACATCCTGCAGACGAAGAACGCGTCTAGGGCTCAGGCCGTGATACTGAACACGTACGACGATTTAGAGAGAGAGGTGTTGGATGCGATCAGGGAGAAGTTCGAGCACGTCGCGACGATCGGGCCGCTGCAGCTGCTGGAGCAGGAGGTGGAGAGCCCTGAGCTCCGGGCCATCGGGTCGAGCCTGTGGAAAGAAGATGACACGTCGATTGCATGGCTGGACGGGCGGGCCCCGAACTCGGTGCTTTACGTGAACTTCGGCAGCATCACGACGCTGTCGCCGCAGCAGCTGCTCGAATTCGCCTGGGGTTTGGCCAACAGCGACCACTACTTCCTGTGGATTATCCGGCCGGATTTGGTCTCCGGCGATGACGCGGTGCTTCCGGAGGAGTACCTGGCGGAGGTGGCGGGGCGGGCGAAGATGGTGGGGTGGTGCTCGCAGGAGCGGGTGCTGGCCCATCCCGCGGTGGGAGGATTCCTGACGCACTGTGGGTGGAACTCGACTCTGGAGGGGTTATCGGAGGGTGTGCCGATGATCTGCTGGCCGTTCTTCGCGGAGCAGCAGACGAATTGTAGGTACGCTTGCACGGATTGGGAGGTGGGGTTGGAGATTGAGGGGGAGGTGATGAGAGAGAAAGTGGCGGAACTGGTGAAGGTTTTGATGGAGGGGGAGAAGGGGAAGGAGATGAGGAAGAAGGCGTTGGAGTGGAAAGAGAAGGCACACGCCGCCGCTGCGGCTGGTGGCTCCTCCTACCGTAACTTGGACTTCTTGATCAATCAGATTCTTCTCAAAAACTAGGGACGAAAAAAGTGATCTTAATTTCCTTGTGCTTGAAATCATTTTAAACGCATTTGGATTTCCTTATAAGGTTTGTGGTTTCTTGTGTCCAACATTAATTTATTATTGCAAATTTTACTTTCTTTTTATTCTCTTCAGCTATAACAAAATGGGCGTAGCTGACAGTACGTTGCTACGCACAGCTGGTGTGGAAATTAGTTACCGTGGAAATTATATTCGACATATTAAATTCCAATTATTTACCAGAAAAGAGTACCATTTAGCAAATAAAATGTCAAAATAAATTATGATGGTTAAAGGATAATTTTTACATTGTCAAAGACCAAATCAATCTCATCACATACTTGGGATGACATACTTGTATATGTCGTTTTTAGGTCTTTCTTATTCAAGATTCTCTATCCCACTTCTTGGTGTGTACTTGTATATTACTTTCATTTTTTCTTTAGTCTTTTTGCATTTATTTGTTCAATTTCAATTTTTTTGTAAATTCATATTTTAGTTAGGGTTATTATCACATAAATATATCAATTTTGGACTCATTTTGTTTTTCCACAAACTTTAAAATTATCACAAAATACACAAACTTAATCACTTTAGTCATTTACCACGATTTTAAATTTAAGCCCAAATTAAATCTGACTTAGACATTTTAAAAATTTATCATAGACAAAACAGTTAGTGATATAAACAATGTTGTAGAGAGAGGATATCGATTGTTTCGATCTCAACTAGAACCAAATGATGAAACAAACGATCAGACATGATTTTTGTAATGAAGGTTGATGTGATGAATCTTAAAAATAAAAAAAATCTGATTTATTTTGATGGAACGACGATGTTTTATGTTCTCTCTCTACGATGTCCTTTATATCACTATGTCTATAGTAAATTTCTGAGATGTAAAGTCAGATCTAATTTGGTCTGAATTTAAAATCATGGTAAAACCACTAAAGTGGTTAAGTTTATGTATTTTGTGACAATTTTTTAAAGTTCGTGGGAAAAACCAAATGGATTCAAAGTTGATGTATTTATACGTCAATAATCCTTTTAGTTAACAGGATATATAATATTTGCATATTTAAATTTTCGATAGTAATATTAATTCAAGTTAACTATATTAAAATAATTTTATTTTAAAAAAAACTTGGTAAATCTCAAAAAAGATTGGGACAAATACTCCAAACAATCCTTTTTGAAGCCCATTAGTATATCTTTTACTGATTTTTAAAATAATAAGTAATAATGAATATATATATATATATATATATATATATATATATATATATATATAGAGAGAGAGAGAGAGAGAGAGTTGATTTGAACCTTAATATAGAAAAACTAATAAACAATAAGAATTGGAGGAAGAGATGATGATGGTATTGCTTGTAATGGAGATTTTTGTTAGATCCTATGATGTTTGGTTAAAATCTTGTTGAAAAAATTTGAAAGGATAATACTCGACAAAAGGAAAAAGAGTTCTATGTTTTTTGTACAAGTATGGAGAACGTAAAATTTAATATTTACAATGAAATCTTGGACTATGTATAGATAATATAATATTTATGATTATTAATATCTTTTGAATATATTTCCATATCTTTGGAGATCTTCCCATATTTTTGGGGATCTTTTCCTAATGACTCCATTAATAAATTCTCTTGTGAGCTCATGTGGAGATGCCATGTGCATGAACCAATTTTAACCGATTTTATTGTCTAACTATTGGCGTTCTTCAGATTTGAATCATCTTCAAAGTCATTCAATCCAATCTCACATCTAGATCCCCAAACCTTATGCAATTATATGAAATTGACTACTATAGTGCATAAGTTCGTAACCTGGAGTTCAGAAATAATAGGCCATTAACATCATCGATTATGAGAATAAATAGGAAGCATTAAATTACCATATAATTTCTCCATGAGTTAATAAATAACAGAAATTACTTCTCGTTATAGGAAATAAACCAGAATTCAACCCACAGAAGAACGCGAGTGTTCAGATCTTACTAGTTTCAAGGTCTAATGCCCTTTCTTCTAATTCTGCCTATAAACATAATTTTCAGATCTGGAATGTCATCACAACACCTCAAGCATTTTACTTAGATCTAATGTGTGCTCCAATCTTGCCACGTCAACAAAGATATCCGTGGGCCTTGTTGGGCCTTTAACGCATTGAAGCTCTGATGCTTTAAAACCGTATAGGGATACGTATAGAATCATCCACATCAATATATCTATGTTACATGGACACGGGTATGGGTATCGGATATGGGTGCGGATCCGAGTGTCAGATACAATTTTTAAGAAAATTATAGACACGGGGACACCGTTCTAAGTTTGGACACAGGTACGGGGATACGTCGAAAAGTATACAGCGGGGTAGAAGTTCAAAGTATAAATAAGGTTCTGGTAGTTGTCCCACATCGGAAAAAGTAGACTAATGTAAGGAGAAGTTGAAAGAATAAATGAGAGTCGTGATAGTTGTCCCACATTGAATAAAGAAGACAAATGCAAGCATGATATGCACTATAAAATGAGAAGCATAATGTGCATTAGGTTCTCGCAGCCACACTTAGCGTCTGCCTCGCAACAGACGAGGCGCACCTTGCCTAGGCGCCCCACACAAGTGTCTTTTTAAACCTTGCATAGCTCTGGATGCACCTCTTTTTTTTCATGGAGTATCCGAGGTGAAATTGCAAGATCAGACACGTATTTCGTGTCCGTATCCGTGTCGAGTCGTGTCGACACGGATACTTCTGCCCAAATGAAGTGTCCGAGTAACATAGCAATATATATATGGAAAATTGATTAAAAGTTTTAATAAGTTGAATAAATTTATTTTTTGTTTAGTTGAAATATCTTATTAAAAAAAACTGTTTTTAAAAATATTCAATACTGCCACGTCACTTACGATGCTTTAAAATTAAAATTCATGTATACCACTATATACACATAATTATTAAATATATGTATGTATTTCATATTTATAAATTGAATTTAATATAACAATTTACCATTTATATCTAAACTGAGTTATATAATTTAATTAAAATTACATAATCAAGGTTAAAACATGTTTACAGAAACAGAAAAATTTAAATTGCACTGAATCATGCAAAGGATACGAGAACAAAAAATATTGAATTCAAAGAGAAGAAAGAAAGGGAATATAGAAAAAATCAAAAGGTCACCATCCAATAAAAGAAAGAATTCAACTACAAAAAAGTAAAAGAATTTTATTTTTATTTTTATTTTACATATGCTAAAACTTTCAATCATAATAACTTATTCGTTATAATTATATATATATATATATATATATATATAACGTATAGGATATAACGTGTAATGTATTATTAATTGATAACAGGTGTTACACATATGTTACGCCTAGTTGATAGATATGCATTATTTTAGTGGTATCAATAGTAATAGGCATTATTTTAGTGGTATGAATAGTAAGATGCATTATTAGTTGATAGGTGTACGCACCATTTGTTGTCCAAAAATTTTGCCTATAAATAGGCAGTTCTTTCATTGTAAAAATCATCCCAAGTATTCCGAGAAGCAATAAACCTTTGAGCTCGAAAACAAAACATGTGTTGTTAAGTTTTCACTTTCTTACTCTTCTACCGATCATAATTCTATACCAATCCTTAGAGCTACATAATATATCCCATTCCATAAAAAAATAAAATAAAATAAAATAAAAATCCTTCAATTTTGAACATATTGTGCGGAAGCGAAGGCTCTGTCCCTGTTTCTTCATCATAAGAGTTCTGTGTGAGCTCTATAGGTATTATTTCTATTTCCTTTCTTTTTTGTGGTTTAATGTGTAACCCGAAAAAACACACCCTACGCCCATTTGGTATCAGAGCTACAAAAACTTCTGAGGCCTAAAAGACTAGGACAGGCTTAACGTGTTAGGCAAACATGATGTTGTAAGTCCTCTTTGTTGTTAAGAACCCGCCTAGGTGCAGGATTAAGATGTTTTTTAGTAATGATATTATATTGGCGTGTAGAGTTGATTTTTGAGAAACTCTTAAACCATATTTATGTATATTATGTTGTTGTTAAATAAAAGCGGGATATGTTTAATCATAAGAATAAGGATGGTATTTGAATTTATGAGAAGTATTAGAGTAAGAAATTTTAATCATTGATCAAAACTCGTTTGTTCAATCGATTTTCGGATCTTGAAAATCTTAGAGATAAGCATAAAATATCTTGCGATAATTATAATTTTATTTGTCAATTTGATCGAAAATTTAAACATATATTACATTCGAAAATAGTCATTTAAAGCGTATTATAGATTTAATTATAAATTTAAGCCATAATTTTGAAAAGAATAAAACGATAGTAATAATCTACTTAAAGAAATAATACAAAGTAATCAAGAAAAGAATAAATTAATTAAGCAAGTCGGTGAAAACTTTGATTATATTAAAGAACAAAATAATCAAATAATCTCGAAATTAAACAATTAAATAAAATTTACCTAGTAAATCGATATTAATCGGTTAAGTTACTTAATAGAAAATTTAAAACCAAAGAAAGTTGAATTAGAAACTAAAAACTATTAGGAGAAATTGAATTACAAATCGTTGAAACTTTTAATAGATTAGAAACAAAAATAAATAATAAACCAATAGATCAAGATATAGATAACATTACACAAGCCATAAATAATTTAAGCTTAGGTTCACAAGAAAGACCTAGAAAAATAACTCCTACAATATATAATTATTGGAAGCCTAAAAAATGAGTAATTTTAGACCATTTTCTGGACATTCACAAACTATACAGCAAAATAGAAATTCTACAAGTAATATAAATGAAATTGTTACTTCAGATACATTTTTACATAGGATGCTAAATTCTAGAAGAGGATCTGGAAGTAATAGTTCTCAACAGACTATACAATTAGAAGAAGAAATAGATGTTGATAGAAATTTAGAAATTTACAATAATCAGAGTTTTGAAATCTTACAACCAAGGGTTTTATATCAGCGAAATAATAAATATAAATACAAGTTTTATTAGAGAAGTAGAAGTAAGTACTAGAGTAGTTGATGGTACAATGAATTTATAGATTTACTATCACCGAAACTATAAAGAAATTAATTAAAAGTAATAAATTATTTTCACATATAGGATTAATAATAATAGGGATAAAAGCATTTGGAAGACAAGAGGTAGGAACAAAAGCTTTAGTTTTAATTCTGATCAATCATGGCAACAAGATGTTAAAAGAGCTATTATATCGGGAATGGAAGTAGATTTAAACAAAAATTCAGCATTATTTTATTGTGCTCCTAATATTTTAAAGGATACTAGAGATATAAGCAAAATAAAAATTGCAATACAAACTAAAGGATATACAAACTATGAAGAAAATAATTTAGTAATAAGTATTGGAGTATTAGGAAAAATGAGTACATCTTCAAGTATGAAATATAAAGTTAATATTGAAAAAATGATAAAAGTTATTGCTTCAAAAGGAATTAAAATGATAGAACCACAAAAATTGATCCTCTTGAATTAGCGAGATTAGAATGGAATTTAGAAGATTTAAAAAGAAATCTAATGAAGTTTTAGTCCCACAAAAGTATTATTTATGATAATAATGGACAAGCCAATTTAAGATTTACAAATTTTATAAAAGAAATAATAAAAATGAGGAAAGTGAAGATGATGATGATATGGAAATAAACTATAACTTAATGAATGGATATTATGATACAGAACCAATTTATGATACAAATTCTGAAGAAATAGACACATTAGAATTAACTGAAACAGAAATGATAGGATATTGTCAATTTAATAACGAAGATTATGACAACAATTTAGAAAGCAATATAGAATTTGAAGCAGGGTTCAAGTTTGAAGAAACAAAACAACTATAGATGAAATAATTAATAAAAATTCTTGAAATAAATTTGCAAGATCAAGTAGATGATATGTTAATAGAATGTATTCTGAGTTAGGAATGGATTCTAATCAAGCTTATAAAGAATTAGAAAAATATTTTAACCTACCATTAGTTTGAGAAATTGAACAAGGAAAAATTATGATTAGTGATTTTATAAAAATAATAATAGAGAAACTAATTTTATGGACGTTCTATGACTCCTAGTAATAAAAGACCTAAACCGAATTTATACAACAAGGAGATGGTAGTACAACAGACAAGGTAGACAAAATTGGATACCACCCAAGCCCAATATGAAGGAGAATCTCGAATAATTGGAAAAGGAAAAGAGTTCAAATAGGAAAATTATATAGTGGAGATATGTTATATAGAAGAACAAAGCCATAATTATGGGAGATGAAGTTTTAGTTTGGGAACAAACGGTAGTAAGAAATTGGGAAAAAGAAAAAAGAGGAGATATGGATATGTTTTCTTATTTAGAAACAACCTTAGGTCCAACAGCCTTAGGATTATGGCAAAGTAAAAAATCTCAAGCTCCTGATGAAATAAACCAATTAAAAGCATTAGAGATAATCCTTATAACTTTACAAGTGCAATAAGATTATTAATAATAGGTGTTGATCCAAACAAAGATAATACATTTTGCAAGATACAACAATAAGAAATTTAGAACAATTAAGTATTTGATTTTAAATATATAAGAGAATTTACAAATGACTTTGTTAGATTATTATCACAAACCGGTAGAGCGATGGACGATGAATTATGTAATAAATATTTTATAAAACTTCCGGAGATTTAGGAAAACAAATACATGAAGCACTGGAAGTGACTACTCTTAATTTAGGAATAGGATCAAGAATAACTTTTACATTTAAATATTTAGAAGATAGATGTAAAGATGCGTAATAAAAGAACAAATAAAAAGACAAGCATGGGCATTTTGTAAAGCGCTATTTATACACCTCAAGCTTATGGATATTATAAAAATCATATAAAAAGGTATTAGAAAAGTACTACTTATAAACATAACAAGAATAAAGATAAAATAGATATGTTAAGAAACCTTACAAAAGAAAGTGTAGATGTTTTATATGTGATTCGAGGAAAACACTTAGCTAATAAATGTCCCAATAAAAATAAAAATTATGAAAGAACAAATTTAATAGAAGAGATAGGAGAATATAATATAGAAGTTATAAACTCGGAAGATTACGATAATGAATCAATCTATAGTATCTATCTGAGAATATGAAAATGAAAAGAAATAGATCCTACAAGTAGTAACATATACATATATGAATACATTAAATAATTGTTTACATTATTGGATTAAAGAAAAGGAAATAACCATATTCCATGTATTAATTATAAATTATATCCGAAATTACAAGAAGATATCAATGTAATAAATGTTTTGAAGAAATATGCTTCTTATGTTTAGAAAATTATTTGGAATAAAAAGCGAATTAAAAGGAAAGGCTAAAATTGAAGAAAAATAAAAATCTTGATATTTATAAAGAAAAATTAGAAAACATGAAATAATGTTTGAACTATATAATCATAAATATTTAAAATTAGAAAATAAATACAATGAACTCCAAAAAGAATAGAAGTTATAGAATAAACATTAAATGATTATAAAAATTTGAAAATATTGAACTAAATCAAATGGCGAACAAATAGAGGAAGAAGAAAAATATTAATAAATAATAGTAATAATACAAAAATTCCATTCTGACAACTTTAATAAATATTCAATGTAGATTATGGATAGACAATGAAAATCATGTTGATTTAAATGCTATATTAGATCTTGGAAGTACTAAAAGTTTAATATGATATAGTTTAGTAGATCCTAAGTTCCATAAATTATTAAATTATAAAATGGAAACCGAGCAGTTGAAAATAGAATTATGAAAATTACACATTTAGAACCAACTGAATACAATTTTTAAATTTTCTTTGGTAATTATAGTTTAAAATATGATTTACCTCGGTAATAATAAACCCAAAAGAAACTAATTCTAAAGATTTATTATTAGGATTAAATTTTATTACTAGTTTAAGTTTATAGTTTTCCAACACATAGATATACACATACATCAGAGTTTGCCCGAAAGCATGGTGGACTAGGAGAATTAGATTTTTTAAAACAAGTACAAAATAAACAATTTTTTTTTTTTTTTTTATGGAATGGGATATATTATGTAGCTCTAAGGATTGGTATAGAATTATGATCGGTAGAAGAGTAAGAAAAGTGAAAACTTAACAACAAATGTTTTGTTTTGTAAAGCTCAAAGGTTTATTGCTTCTCGGAATATTTGGGATGATTTTACAATGAAAGAAGCGCCTATTTATAGGCAAAATTTTGGACAACAAATAGTGCGTACACTATCAACTAATAATGCATCTTACTATTCATACCACTAAAATAATGCCTATTACTATTGACACCACTAAAATAATGTCTATCTATCAACTAAGGCGTAACATATGTGTAACACTGTTATCAATTAATAATACATTACACGTTATATCCTATACGTAAAAGAAAAACAGGAAAAGAAGAAAATTACAAAAGAAGAACGGTTATAATTTAATAATTGTTGCCCATCTGCTAATCTTTAGAAATCTCTATGAGTTTACGGAATTGTGTCATGACTTTGAGAATCTTCAATGTCTTCTTCTTCTTTATCGTATTGATGATAGTAATTTCTTATCTACGCAAGACTATCACCTTCTCATTGAAAGGAATGAACATATTCCAATTTGGTGTAACCCATATTTGTAAATAATGTCCTTCAGTTGCAAGTTTATACTTCATCCATAATTCAAGTTTAGGGATGTTTTCAGACTTCTGAAATATGTTAATTTGTTCTTCAGAATACTGAAATGTAAAATGATCTGGTTCCCTCTTTTACATCTGGTTTGAAGATATCGACCAGAATATTCAATGTCTATCAAATAAATTCTTTTTCTTGCTGGACGATAACTGTGAGATGTAGCTTCTGGAAGAGAAGCTAGAATTTTGCAGTAGACCTTTGATTTGGAAGATAAGGATGAAATATTGCCAGCTGTCAATAAAATTTTTCTCCCAATTTGTTCATTAGGTCTTCTGGTTTTTCTGTATAACTGAATTCCATGAAATCAATCATACTATTGTGGTAAAAATTGATTGTCATTTCATCTGGCATGTCAGTCTTGTTTAAATCAATCTGTAGAAGTAGAAGGCCATGAATTCTGATCTGTTCATCAATTAGTATCCTTCTTCTCGTATAATTTTATAAACATCGGGCCTTTGTATGATTTTTACGCCTTGAATTTTGATTCATTGAAATAAATTTCAACAATTTTCTTTTGTAAATCAACAAGGTTTTGAGAAATCCTTGTAAAACTTTTGTAGAAATAATTTCCTCAAGGTCGGGAACAATTTCGGATCGGTTCCATTGTTTCTCTCAAGGAATATCAAGAATTCTAGTTTAAAATTTTCAAAACTTCTTGGAGGTGGAACATACTGGGTTTTGTTTTCAAAAATCAATTTTTGATTTAACTTTGTAATGGTTGATTCCATGACCGAGATCGTCGATCTTTGTAATTACAATCATTTTGTAAACTTTTCAATTGATTGTTTAAATCGAAATTTTCTTTTCAAAATCCACAAGTTGTGATTCATAATTTTTAGCAAAGAAGGCGATGTTGAATCACATTACTTGGGTTTTCTTGTGCAATCTGAGCAAAACTTTTGACCTCTAGTTCAATAAAAATTCTTGTATACAAAGGCTTCTAGCATTTGACAATGCTTCGAAAAATTGTAGTAACCTTTCCAAAGAGGTTTAGGACAATTAATGTATTTTCAACGATATTAAAATTATGAAAACTTCGCTTTTGTTCCTCGAAAATAACATAATTTGTAAACTTCTTTTGGGGTTGCTACGGTTTTGATTTTGGTCGAAAATAAAATGCCGAGCATTTAAAACTGAACTTTGAAGGTCAGTAGCTTTTGGCAATGTTTGAATATGCCATAGATTATCAAGGATAACACGTTGTCTCTGTGTAACCTTTGTAATTGCTCTAAAGCGCATAGCGAGATTTGAGCATTTTGTAAAGTTCTTGTTCCAAATTGAATTTCATCTTTGTAATCTTTGGATTTTCTTAATCTGGAGAAGCTGTAACACTTTTAGTTTCCTCGTCTCGAAGAGATATCCATTGGATAATGTCTCTCGAACCTAAATCATATAATTTTTCTTCCTTCGGTCTTAGAGACTTGGTGTGTAACTTTCTCTTTCCTTTTGAAGGCTTTATAATTTTCTATCCATTTCGCATAAAAGACGATTTATCTTTCTAGATAAGAGGTCGAGAATATTATTATCTTTACCTTTTATATGTTCAAATTTTACTCTATAATTATTTCCCTGAATTATTTGTTGTAAATTTATCCATCTTGTCTTATTAACTTTTTACTATTAGCATTATTAATAAATTTTACAATAGCTTCACAATCTGTTCTAATGATTGAATTCATTTTTAGCCATATTTTAAATTTTCTAAAGAATTTATTAATGCTTGTATTTCATAATCTAAAGATGTCCAATTTAAACCTGTTTTATTAAAGTTCCCACTAGCATAAGCGTTTATTCTTTCTTCATTTTTGGATTTGAATTTATGGTGTTTACAAATTAATATTGCTCCCCATCCTTCTTTACATCCATCACATTGAATAATTATATAACTATCACTTGTAGGTAATTCTAAAGGTTTAATATTTTTATTTCATTTTTAATTTTTGAATAAGTTTTCATCTTCTATATTAAAATGTCGTTGACCATTTTAGTAGTTTTACTATATAATGGACCCACTAATTTACTAAGATTTGGAACAAATTTTCTAGCATAATTACTAATCCTAAAAATGATTGTATTTGTTTTAAATTTGTTAATTTATTTGGAAATTCTAAAATTTTAGTAGCAATATGAGGTTGTAATTCTATTTTTCTATTTCAATTTCTAATCCTAAAATGAAAATTTTCTTTAAATAATTCCATTTTCCTTTACTAATTACTATACTATTCTTTTCAATTTCCTTAAATATAATGTTTAAATGTTCTTCATGTTCTTTTAAATTATTACTTGCTACAAGAATATCATCAATATATACTAGACAAAATTTATATTTTAAAAATATATTATCCATAAATCTTTGAAAGACGAGCAGCGATTTTTAACCCAAAACTTAAGACATTCCATTCAAATTGTCATACGGACAAGTAAAAGCGATCCATGGTTTAAACCATTCTTCTAATTTTAACGATTATATCCACTTTTTAAATCAAATTTACTAAATATCTTTTATTTTGTATAAGTGCTATTAAAGTTTCTTTATTTGGTATGTTATAACCATCATCTTCACAATTATCATTTAATCTTTTATAATTGTATACTATCCTAGGTTTTCCTCTTTTATTTCTCGAATGATTTCTTACTATAAAATTTGTAGATCTATGAGGACTTTCTCAATGTCTAATTAATCCTGCTTTAACATTTCATTAACTGCTTTCTAAATTCTTCTACATCTTCTCGCACTATACTCTCCATTTTTGTTCTAATTGTAATTTCAGGTAATTTTATTTTATTTTACAAACATAATTCACTTTTGCTTTTGTAATATCGTCTCCTATTAATCCTAGTTTTTATAATCTTAATATTATAGGATAATTTTACTTGTTGTAATATCGGCCCTTTTCTAATTCTTGAGAAATAAATTGTGAGAATAATTTTATAGCTTCATTTTCAATGAAATTATTTTGTTTATTTTGTACTTGTTTTAAAAATCTAATTCTCCTAGTCTATATATATATATACGTTTACAAAATCTAACATTGGCTTAAAAAATTAAGCATAAAATAAAATGACAATAGTATCCCCACTTTTAGAATAAATAGCCAATTTTTCTGTTTTGGTATGAAATAAAATTTATAATTGACAATTTTAATCTTCTAATTACTATTTTTATCATCAATTATTTTATTTTTATATATAGTATGATATTCACTCTATTCAAAATATAAAAATCGTTTGCAAAGCATGAGGAAAATATAAAACACATACGCAGATAGAACATGATCTTGAGACAGAAGATCTCATCTTCAATATTTTAATGCTGTTCAGCGTCATCCTAACGGCAGCTTAATTATTCGTTGAAAATTAATAAGAAACACGACGAGGGCTAACCAGCATGTTCTAAATTTCTAATTACAAATATAGAGTTATGTACGAATCATCTATAGTGTAGAAATTATGAAATAATTTAGTTAATAGATTTTATTTAATTTAGAATCAAGTTTAATTTTTACATCGAATAATACATCTTTGTGATAATACATTTTATATAACATGATAATGTATCTATCGTTCGTTTATAATACAGTAATTGATTAATTAGCTCATGGTTTGTTATATAAGAAAAAACGTTTGTATTTGATTCTTGCTTATAAATTAATATATATTGCTCTTCGAAAACATTTCGACCCGAATGATTCGTAATCGAACATAAATGGGTTGGCCCGTAAGTCAGAGTAAGTTGATTTGTTTAATTAAATTTTTTCTCATTGCATACTTTCAAACTTCATTACTTGTTTTTGAAAGTTGATATAATAAGTTTTTCTCAAATACTTGTGGAAGGTTTGACTAATATTTGAAAGTTATAATTTTACTTCTTTGTCTTTTTATTGAAAATGTCTAATCCAAAAAAAGCATCAACTTAAATAATCAGAATTGAATAGTCCGACAATCCAAACAAATTGATCCGAACATGAATGAATTGATACGATTGACATCTATATTATTCAGTATAGTTCCATTTGTAATTCATATATTCAACATACTTTACCTACCAACTTAGTCAAAACTAATTAGAGTAACACGTTTTTTTAATTAAACTAGCAAAGAATACATGTAATTCATGTGTAAATAGAAGTGTATTTTATATTTATAGTAATATTTAATTTTTGTAGAATATTTATGAATGAAAGCATGTTCTAAAGAATTCTTTTATGTGAGAATTAATAGATCTATAAAAAAAGAATAACTTAAATACATAATTTTAAATAAAACTGTCAATTTAGTATTTATTTTTATGATTATTTTAAATAAAAACCGATTTGAGTATCAAAGTATCTTTCCGAGTCCTCGACAAGACTTCCAAATCAATATTCACAACACCAAGACTTGTTGCTTGCATACTCCCGACGTCCTGAGAGCTCGATAGTCTTATGCGCTTGCAAATTTGCCGTTACTTCATGATATTCAAGGTAAACTCTCTCATTTTCTTGCTAGATCTCCAACTCAAATATAACATTCTTCATTTTTATTTTACTTTTTTTTCCTTTCTTGTTTTTTTTTTAATTGTTGAAACCCGCAGCCCGCCGGAGATTGGAGTTTGGTGTGTGTCCAACATATCCTCATTTCCTACCTAATCTTCAAAGCATCCTCCCATCAATATAAACACATATATTTGAAACAAATCCTAATTAATAATTTTAAGTTTTGTTTTTTTCATTGAACCCGGCCCAAATACTTTGAGTTGACATCGCAATAATGTTGAATTTAATTCTTGTACTTCTATATATGTGAATCCATTAATACAAATGAAAAATACAAATTTACTTTTACAAATAGAAGTAATAAACTCTACACAAAAAATTTGAAAGCGTGAAAAGCTCAATGTTTTCAAATAAAATCGAAGAAATACATGGACTTTTAAAAAATGAAAGTACTTTCTATATTTTCTTTCCCTTTATTTTTCCTTATTCGTACGTACGTATTTTTGTCATGCCATACCTTTATCCGTACATATTTTGTCGTGCCGTTGTAAGAAATTATAGTTTGAATTTGTTGATGCACCTCTTCAATTTTGACAGAATTCACTAGTCTGCGTTCGAGCTTCGCTCCAATATGTGCCACGTGTTCCATTATGTTTGATAATTCTATTTCAGAGAAGAAAACATATTATAATAGTACAAATAATATTGTGAGTAATAATACATTATTGTTTTAAATCTCCTAATTCTTAATTAACTGAGTTCAGTTCATGAGGTAATAATATTTGTAAAGTTAGTTAGGGATTCAATGCGCTGGCCACAAACAGTTCGTTGCATATTGAGAAAGACTACAAAATTATATACGTATTAATTAAGGGTTTGGAGCTTAAGTACCCATTTTGTAAAATGTGTGTTGTGTATATCCATTTGTAAAATAAGTGTTACCTATACCCATTTGATTTTTTAATATATTTTCATCAAAATCATCACACTATTGCACACCTAAAATTTGTGCCCGTCTAAATCATTACGAGAATCGTGTCCTTATCATAATTATATCGAAAATAAATTATAACTAAATAGTTAATGTTTATTTAATATTTATTTATTTGGTTTGTTAAATTTGATTATTTTTGCATGACAAATATCGGTTGCTTTTATGTGCTTTAATTCAAATATTTTGTTATAAAAGAACACACAGACACGGCTAAGCTCTCTCTCTCTCTCTCTCCTAAGCTCTCTCTCTATCACCGCCAACCTCCTCCTCCCCTTACTTCCCGGTGGCCAACCTCTCCCCTGCCAACGGCCAATCCCTCCCCAATGACCAACCTCTCCCTCACCCGTGAACCGGCGGCCAACCCCCTCCCTCAACCGTGAACCCGGCGGCCAACCTCCTCCCTCACCCGTGAACCCGTGCCAACTCCTCTCTGTGGCCAACCCTCGCCCCCGGCCAACGCCCTCTCTTCCCGACGACCAACCTCTCTCGCTATGGCTTCTTCTTCACAACAACAGTCTGAGTTTTTGTTTTATTATTTGAATTGTTTGAATTATTATTATGTATATTTCGAATTGTTTCATAGAAATATTTTTGTTTCGAATTGTTGTTCATTATGTTTATGTTTGAATTATTTTTGTTTCGAATTGTTTCGAATTATTGTTCATTATGTTTATGTTTGAATTATTGTCATGTATATTTCGAATTGTTTGAATTATGTTTATTGTTCATTATGTTTATGGTTATGTTTAATTATGTTCATTATGTTCATTATATTTCGAATTATGTTTATGGTTATATTTTTGTTTCAAATTTGTTTGAATTATGTTTGTATTTCGAATTATGTTAATTATGGTTATATTTAATTATGTTCATTATGTTTGTTCATTATGTTTGTATTTCGAATTATTTGAATTATTTTTTGGAATTGTTTATTGTTTGTATATTTTTGTTGATGTATTTGAATTATTGTTCGAATTATTGTTCATTATGTTCGTTATGTTTATGGTTCGAATTGTTGGATGAATGGTTGCTATGAAATCTTGTACTTCATAAGATTTTTTTCCTTATTTAATTTGGACTTCATAAGCACAAATGCATAAAAGCAATATAAGATTACACAACGCCCGAACAATTAAAACAAAATCAACGACCATAAAATTTGTTTGAATTTTCTTTATTATTTTACTATATTACAAAAGCTTTTTTTAGATGAAATCGCTTTCAAACACATCAAAGATGATAACACAACTGAAAATATTCTTGTCAAGAGACATAAAAAATGCCGTAATTCAACTTCCTAACCTGGAAATAGTCAATCACATATAGTAAAATTCAACAGTATTTCTATGAAATTTCAAAAGCATGCTTCACACACCAATCATTGATCCCAAATTCAATGAGAATAAAATAAAAAAGAAAACAAACAAAATTCATTTGGTAAAGAAACTCTCAATGTTTCTTCAGTGAAACAGCCAGATTCTTTGCCCATCTAGTTTAGGCAAAAGATATATAAGACCATTTTCTTAGACACAAAAAAATAAAAAATAAAAACTACATTCTAATTTAAAATTTCTCATAGGGAACAAAAATTTCCAATTCTATGTTACATCAAGACACAAAAAAGTTCACCACCAATAATGATACAAATTCAGACTACCCTAGTGAAATAAAAAATTTATAACTCCTAGTCTGGCAGAGAAAATTGTCATTTTCCTTCACTAGAAATATAGGATAAATTTATATTTGATTGATATTTTGGAATTAATTTCACAATATGTGTGCAACTCTTGAACACACTAATTGACATATTTCTTAATTAAGTATAGTTTAATTTTTTTTAATAAATAGGAAATCATCGAGTTCTTAAGACCCGAGACCATCAATCGTCCATCCACATTAGCACGTACTTCAAGCCCAATTATTTTAGAAGGGTCATTATGAGATTGAGAGATATAGGCGTGAAGAGTGGTGGATAGGTTTAAGCAAGGTGTTTGGTCACTTAGTTGGTTGGGAACCTGGATCCAAGTCAAACATGAGTTTGCACCATATGGTATCCCGACAGATTAAGCCCCCCAGTGCTGAAGATCAGGAGATATGGTTTTTTTATCAATGTGAGGAGAATTTGTTTTTCCTTCTCGGATTTTGCGCTCGTGACGGGTTTGAGTTTTGGGACGTCATCTTTCGATCCTACAGCCGAGTACGATCCGCGATCTGTTGAGTTTTATCGAAGGTTTGTTGGTAGTGGAGGGACTAGTATATAGAATCTAGGTGTGAGATTCTTTGATACGGACCGTCCGATTGATGATAATGACGGTCATCTATATCTCCGTGTGGCCCACATCTTAGTTCTTTACGCATTCATTTTTGGAATCGACTTGCCACGACCTATGGATCCGTGGATTTGGGTCTTAGTCGACGATCTGGACGTATTTGCCAGATTTTAATGGGCTGCATATGCATATAAAATTATTCATTACTACATGTGGAATATGAAGACCAAGGCCAAATATCACTTCTACGGACCGTCGTGGGCATTATATATTTGGTCACTAGAGATCATTCCGGATCTTGACACGACGGTTGCGAAGTATGTCCGGGGGGATGCGTATCCTAGATGCATGAGGTGGAACTTCACGAAGGTGATTGACGAGGATAAACAGCCCCTTTTCGATCGTGAGGTATTATTATTGTTCAATAACTTTTATTTATGCATTATATTATATGTTTTCTATTCAAATATATAATGTCGTTTTGGTTTATTGTAGGAAGCACCGTTTTTGTTGGTTGTATAATGAAAGCGGTTTGGTTGAGCTTGTATACAATGTTTCCTGTTACCACTATTACAATCTCCTATCGAATTGATTACTTGATTGCATATATCGTGTCCCCTTATCTCATATATAAGTTAGATCATACGATTGTGTAGAAGATCACGAAGTACGTATGATTGGTCGAGCTTAATGAGATATAAAAGAATCACGGTGAGACAACTTGAGGACGAGTTTTCGGTATAGTGCGGTATAGATAAGTGACTTGACTTGGTTGCTTGTCATCTTTGATGCGTCTCGACGTATTGATGGATCACATGAGATAAGTTCTTCTATCGACCGTCGTGAAGAACCTAGATCTCGATGACTTACGATGATCTAAATCTCGATAAGGTATTAGGTGAGTATGAGTTGCTGACCATCACTTTGACTTGTTATGGGTGAGGGTTATATGTTCTAACCCAATATTCTCCGCGTCTTGGGTGGTGGCAGTGCTTGTATGTCATGCTAGTTATCGTATCGAGTCACCGTATCCGTTTAGGATGATGACGTCCCCTTAAGGTGAAGGGAAAACTAGGTTTATCCCTCGCCCGAGGATCTATCTTGGATATTTAATTCACCATACATTGATTATATTCCTAGCATGCGTCTATTTAATTAATTGCAACACGTAGGGGTTTTCGTGTTTACCTTTGGATCTGTCGGGGCCGAGCGGAATGAGCGGATCGAGACTCGTGCTTTGACCTTACGATCTGTATCCGGTTACCCAATCTCCAACGCCGGTGAGGGCGATCTATGGAGAATGCTTGGAAAAAATCGCCAATGCTCTCAAGATAATTTTCGAAAATCCTCACTAAAGCTCTAGTGATTTTCGAGAATTATGAGGATGGATAATTAAGGATTATTCTTGAATCTATCTCTTACCTTATATTTATAATGCATTACCATAATCCCATTAGGAAAGGATCCATGCATATCCATAAATATAATAATATCCTTGTGGGATGAAGAGAATCAAATCCTTTCCTTATACACATAGAGGCGCCGATTTTCCTTAGCTAAAGGGCACTGATGGGCCACCCAGGATCAAATGCAAAGAATAAAGATGGGCCTCAAATAAATTAATTATCTTATGTTCACCGAACATAAATTAATTTATAAACATTTATTCATGCCACTAGAGAATAAATCTTGACTTACCCTTTATTGCCGAAGGTGAGTCGGGCTTGCACTTAGACATTACGAATCCCGTATTTAAGATATCGAGCGTCCATTAATTATTTATAGCATTACATTGCTTAAAATAATTAATAGCTTTAATTCCTTAAGTAGTACCACTCAACCTTATTATTGTACTTGAGATAACTCAACTGCGGGGTTTAGTATAATAAACCTTTGAGCTCCTTAAGGGGCGTCATCATCCTAAGCGGATACGGTGACTCGTCGAGATAACTAGCATGACATACAAGCACCGCCACCACCCAAGATGCGGAGAATATTGGGTTAGAACATATAACCCTCACCCATAACAAGTCAGTGATGGTCAAGTAACTCATACTCACCTAATACCTTATCGAGATTTAGATTATCATAAGTCACCGAGATCTGGGTTCTTCACTACGGTCGAGATGAAGAACTCATCTCATTTGTAATCCTTCAATACGTCGAGGCGTGCACGGCATGACAAGCAACCAAGTCAAGTCACTTCTTATCTATACCATGACTATACCGACAACCTCGTCCTCAAGTTGTCTCGGTGTGAAACTTTATATCTCATTAAGCTCGACCAATCATATAGACTTCGTGATCTTACACCTGTATGATCTAACTTGTATATGAGATAAGGGGACACGGATATATGCAATCAAGTATTCAATTCAGATGGGAGATTGTAACGATGGTAACAGGAAACATTGTATACAAGCTCAACCAAAACCGCTTTCAAGATAAATCAACAATCTCCCACTTATACTAAAGCAAACTTTTAGTATAAAATGTGTCTCTACTAGCTATTACAAACAAAACCATCACTTTGCTTCTCCCACTTATACAAAGTTTCCTTTCTAAGTGGGTGCCATCAAGCGCAATCAAGTCCTCTAACGTGTCCGTCGTAGACTTTTGCAAGCAGCTCTTCGTGAATGGATCCGCTAGGTTATCCGTCGTATCAATCTTCTCAATCAACCGTCACCTCGTCTAACGATTTCTCGTATGACATGGTACTTTCTCTCTATGTGTTTGGTCGCCTTGTGGGTCCGTGGTTCCTTCGAGTTTGCCGCATCGCACCGAGTTATCACGATGAAACTATGATACTCTTGGGCAAACCGGTACCACATCTAGATCCATGAGGTGGATTCTTGAACCATCTGACCTCTTTAGAAGCCTCTGAGCGGCTACATATTCGGCTTCCATGGTAGAGTCCGCAATGCATATTGCTTTGTACTCCGGGATCTGACTCCACCTCCCAAGGTAAACACATAGCCCGATGTAGACTTTTTCTCATCACGGTCGACTTGGAAATCCGAGTCGTATAACCCAAGGCATTAGACTATCGCATGGTAAACTAGCCTATAATCTCGAGTCCTTTTAGGTACTTGAGTATATGCTTCTTGCAGTCCAATGAGCTTGTCGAGGTTAGGCGATATCTAGCTACTATGCCTACCGCATAGCGGATATCGGGCCTCGTGCATAGCATTGCGTACATGAGACTTCCTCTGGCGGAAGTGTAAGGAACTTGTCTCATTTCCTCTATCTCCTGCGATCATAGGTGATTGCGTCTTGAATAAAGGAACGCCATGTCCGCGAAGGTAGCAATCCTTTCTTGGCGGTCCGCATACTAAAGCAGTAATCACAAGTATCAATGTAAGGCGCCCGAGATAAGCTCAACATTTTCTTCTTGCGATCTCGGTAAACCTTGATCCCAAGAATGCGTTGCATCTCCTAAGTCTTTCATTTGAAACTGATCGGATAACCAACTCTTTACGTCGATAACAACTTCATGTTGTTGCCAACTAGAAGAATGTCATCTTCATAAAGTGCGAAATACCACATCACCGTTAACATCTAACCGATACACAACTCTCGCTAGGCAGCTGGGTAAATCCATGGGACTTTACCACCTCGTCAGCGTAAGTTCCATGATCGGGAGGCTGTTTAAGTCCATAAATGGACTTCTTAAGCTTCTATACTAGATGCTCTTCACCTTTACCACATAACCTTGGGTTCTTTGCATATAGATGTCTCTACCTTCCTCAAGGTAACCGTTTAAGCGGTTTTAACATCCATTTGCCAAACCTCTAGGTTCAGAGTGGGTGCTATGGCGAGAAGAATTACGATGGACTTGAGCATTGCTACGGTGAAAGGTCTCATCGAAATCGATGCCCTCAATCCGAGTGTATCCTTTCGCCACAAGCACGGCTTTAAAAGCGAAACCTCTCCATGGAATCTCTCTTCCTTTGTATATCCACATACTACTATGGCTTCCTTGCCATCCGGTAGAGGTGTCTTTCATATACATCCATAGCCTTTATGGACTCCATTTCTAAGTCCATAGCGGTGTGCCGTGATCTTGCATCAATGTCTTATGTCGCCTCCTTGTATGTCCATGGGTCGATTATTGCTGCTTGGTTTCACGAGACTAAATCAGAAGATTCTCCCACGAACATAAATCGCTCGGGTTGACGAACAACCCTCCCTCTGACGAGGTTCTCTGGGCATTATGGCAGCGGTGGGTGAGAAACTTGTGGTTCTCTCTCTTGCACAACATGTCTTTGGTAGGTACCACTTATGCGGTCGATATCTCGGTGAGAACTCGACCCACTTCAATTTCTTGAAGTATCGGTGTCGATCTCTCCCACTAGACTCGACATCTCGTACCTTTGGCCTAATCGGTGGTGGAATACGATCATCTTCTAATTCTTGAAGAATGATTTCAACTTTGGATTTATGATTTTCATGTAGTCCTCTTCTAAGAATCGAGCATTAGTCTAATAATGACCTTCGATCCTTGGGACTATAGAATAAACCACCTTCGTTCCTCTAGGATAGCGATAAACGACCTTGTTCGGATCTAGCCTCCATCTTAACGGCATTCGCTTTAGGCGAAAACTCCATCGGACACGTAAACATCGTCTTGTCTTGATCTTGAGGATGGCAATCGATTTATCGCCGAATATCATTCGAGCGATGAGAACTCATCCCGCTAGTCGTCAACATCGATCAATAAAGGCGCGGAAAATGGTCCTTCCATTAGGTGTGTTGAACACGATAGTCGATGCAGCTTCGCCATCATATTCGAGTCTTGTTGCCACAAGCTCATTTGTCCGTCTCGATCAAGTGATACCCCTTTCTTGGATACCACTTGAGTGGGGCTAACCCACTGCGTCGGATATGGCATAGATCATGCACGCGTCTGAAAGCTTGACCCTCTTCCGGCGACCTCTTGCATTCGATTGATCGGCGTTAAGGTTACACGGCTTATATTCATTCTCTACGAGGATCCGATGCATACCGTCGGTGACCCCGCTAGAGAATCGTCCGTCCCTGAACTTGTCTTGCTTGACCTGACCATCAGTTCGTGCTCCCATGCATCAAGATATTATCACGGCACGCTCATCATCGCCTAAGAATGCATACGAAGGTGGTCCGTAACTCTTTCAACTCAATCTTGGTGTAGTCTCTTCCTTCTTCACCACGAGCCCTCTCCTCCAACCGGCTTCCTCACGCCTAAATAAGGCATCGACTTCCGGAGGGCCTGACTTCATCGATGGACTCAAGATACTTAAAATCTCATCACACGCCTCATCAGGTCTCGGTGAGAAAATCGAGTTACGCATACAAAACTCCACGATCACCGGTGATTAAGGAGTGGCGCACTTATAACTCGACAGCTCTTCCATGGTCTTCTCGCGGCTTCATAGCATCGATATAGAGATTTTATCTCCCGGGACTCAAGGCGAGATCTCCATCTTGCACGCTCATCGCTGCTCGCTGGTAGCTGGAATGGTGCCCGAGAATAAGAGTGTATTCCCATCCTCCGCATATCGAGAACAACGAAATCACCGAAGATAAATTCAACTTTCACGAGACGCCTCTCTACTATCCCTTCTTGGATAAGTCACGCGTGTCTCGCCATCCGAAGAGCTATGGTGGTCGGCTTGATCTCCCAATCTCTAACTGAAAATGGACAACAGGCATCGATTGATGCTTGCCCAATCACGTAACCTCGAGAATGTCCGTCCTCCGATGACACATGCTATGGGTGCCGGATCTTTTCGCGGCGACAACTTCTTGGCAAGCAAGATCGCACTCTTGAGATTTATCGCCTCGAATTTCCCAAGCTTCTTTTTATCGGGCCGGCATCCTTCAGAAACTTAACGTAACCCGCATATCTCGCAGTGCATCAAGTAAAGGAATATTGATGTGCCAGAAACATCTCCATGAACTCGTTAACTTCTCGCTACTTGGGCTT
This sequence comes from Salvia rosmarinus, assembly GCA_036937905.1. Taxonomy (NCBI): domain Eukaryota; kingdom Viridiplantae; phylum Streptophyta; class Magnoliopsida; order Lamiales; family Lamiaceae; genus Salvia; species Salvia rosmarinus. The sequence goes on along the minus strand of CM072815.1, from coordinate 77,046,818 downwards.
GGTTAAACGGTTTGAAACGGAATTGGTGGCACGACGTGAAATTTCTTCACGCTTGCCGGCGATCACCCGCGACGCGTGGTGTCGCTAAACCAACACCATCTTACCTAGTTGCGCGGCGCTTTCTCGGCGCTGGTGGCGTCAAGCTTCGTTACGATTTCGGCGACGTGCTAGCACCGCTGTGCGTATTCCTAGCCTCGAGGACTTGTCAGGTGCGTTGACTTTTGCGCACGGAACGCGCTCGCTAACTCCATCAGTATTCTCCTGCGCGGGCTCGCGATCATGAGCTCCTCGCGAGATCCTCTCTTGCCCGTTTTCCCGTCGCCCTCGCGACTTGATAGCTCGCCCACCTCAATCTAATGGCATTACTGTGATATTTAGGTTTACCTCACTATTTGAAATTGGCCCGACTTGTCTGCCCAGTTCATTGCGGCTATCGACTTATTGATTCTCCATCATCTTCATATGCTTCCCATAGCCGCGTGGACTCCAAATGATTAATCTTCGCCTTGTGCTTATAACGCTTCGATTGTTCAATTGTTGGTTGCACAACCAGCTGCGATCATGTCCTCTAGACTCGGGCTTCTCGTCTCGAATCACTCCGTCTCGGTAGAACCAGGGTGTGAAAATTATCGGTCATGGCGTCGAGAAATTGGGTGATTTCGTTGTTCGATTGTACCGGATTCCCCGTGACGTTGTTCCTCCGATTGATGTAATTCACGCCTCGCTCATTCATCTCGACTCGACAAGACTTTACTCCCGACGCCTTTTCCTTTCCTTTCTTTCTCAAATCGCTTCTCAAGCGTGCGCCCATAATATTATCGTATTTCAATCACCTTCAATAGTAGCAGCCTTCACCACCGGTGTCTCTCCATCGGCCACGATAACGCTGGCGCCATCTCTTCTATGATGCGGCCGGCCTCGCTACATCGCCTATTCAATAGGTAGCCCCGCTGATCGCAACAATACTCCTCGTGGAGGTGTCACCCAGAACGCGTAATGCGCGCCCTCGAGAATCCATGCGGGCACCTTCTCATAGGCCCTCGAATCTTTCCCACGACTAATAAAGATTCATCTCCTAACGGATAAGGGAAATCTCCTATGATCTTCGTGCCTTGCGTGGAAAGTACTTAAGAAATTTCTCACTAGCGTTGCCCTACTGTGATGCCCGTCGATCTAAGGTCTAACCGGCCTTTGCTTGATTTCGCGAGAACATGCGATCCGATTGTGTCTTGTGCAACCCATTCGTTTGATGGTGTCACAAATGTCGAGATATGTCTCGAGACTGGGCATTCGGATCCTCTGTGACTCTCCATCCGAGCTGTCCTCGAACTCGCCGATTAGGCGCTGACAAAATTGTTGCCCATGGGCCCCATCCGCCTCCTGAAATTGCTCGGTAGGAGGTCTGTACATATAATTCAAGCGTCTTGCCTCGGGACAACAGAGTCCCATAATCGCCAATTGGCGCAGTTGTGAAATCCGCTAATGTGCGGCCACTTGGAACGCCCGTTGTTCGGTGATCGGTTGCCATTGCTTCATTTCTTCTGCCCTCTCCTTCTCCTTTGTGAATTTTCGATTGGATCGGGTGTAGTTCGTGAGGTCCTCGGACCTGGAACATAAACTACCCGGAGAAAAGAAGAAATCGATAGCAGGAATAAAAATAATAAAATAAAAGTACAACTTGAATTAATAATTCCAAATTGTCAAGTTATTCCTATATGATCTTAACAATCCCGACAACGCGCTAAAATTTGATCGCCACTTTTCTAACACGAAAAGCGATATGAAGGAATGATGCGTATCCATGAGTATATGTAATGAAAAACTAAGCTAACTCAACAAGGATTCATCATTATCCAGAAGCAAAATGGTTTGGTAAGATTTTAGGGCTGACTTCAATCTAAAGTGAGGTAACAAAACAGAAATAAAATAAAGCAATAAACACTGGATGTTGAAAAGAGATATAGCGACTAACCCTAGGTGTAGGAAAACTATTTACCCTCCCCGAGGATCTATCTTGGATATTTAATTCACCATACATTGATTATACCTAGCATGCGTCTATTTAATTAATTCGCACGTAGGGTTTTCCGTGTTTACCTTTGGATCTCGGTCGAGGAGCGAGAGAATGATGACGGATCGGACTCGTGCTTTGACCTTACGGAGTATCCGTTCCCAATCTCCAACGCGAGTGAGGGCGATCTATGGAGAATGCTTGGAAAAATCACCTTGCTCTAATCCCAATTTGAAACTCTCAAGAATACTATGAGGAAAATTCTAGGATTAAAAGTGATTAACCTTGATTCTATCTCTTACCTTATATTTATAATGCATATACTATAATCCCATATAGGAAAGGATCCATGCATATCCATAAATATAATTATATCCTTGTGGATAAAGAGAATAAAATCCTTCCTTATGACATGAGGATTTTCCTAGCTAAAGGCTGGATGGGCCAGGATCAAATGCAAGAATAAAGATGGGCCTCAAATAAATTAATTATCTTATGTTCGTAACATAAATTAATTTATAAACATTTATTCATGCCACTAGAGAATAAATCTTGACTTACCCTTTATTACAATTGAGTCGGCTACTTAGACATTACGAATCCCGTATTTAAGATATCGAGCGTCCATTAATATTTATAGCATCATTGCTTAAAATAATAACTTATTTCCTTAAGTAGTACCACTCACCTTATTATTGTACTTGAGTAACTCAACTGCGGGGTTTAGTAAATAAACCTTTGCGCTTAAGGGCGTCATCATCCTAAGCGGATACGGTGACTCGTCTGAGATAACTAGCTGATATCGACCGCCACCACCCAAGATGCGGAGAATTTGGGTTAGAAACATATAACCTCCCATAAATAAGTGATGGACAACATACTACACTAATACCTTATCGAGGTTTAGATCATACTAAGTCACCGAGATCTGGTTCTTCACACGGTCGAAAGAAGAACTCTCTCTGTGATCCTTATACGTCGAGCGTGCCGCATAGAACAACAACAAGTCAAGTCACTTATCTATCTGCGCTACAACCGACAACTCGTCCTAGTTGTCTCGGTAGTGCTTTTATATCTCATTAAGCTGACCAATCATAGAGACTCGTGATCTTCACACCGTATGATCTAACTTATATATGAGATAAGGGACAGGATATATGCAATCAAGTATTCATTCGGATAGGAGATTGTAATAGTGGTACAGAAACATTGTATACAAGCTCACAAACGCTTGTATACAAAACCAACAATCTCCACTTATACTAAAGCAAACTTTTAGTATACAATGTGTCTCTCTACTAGCTATTACAAACACCATCACTTTCTTCTCCACTTATACAAAGTTTCCTTTCTAAGTGGGTGCCATCAAGCAATCAGTCCTCTAACGTGTCATCGTGAACTTTTCGCGAGCTCTTCGTGAATGGATCGCGTAGATTTATCCGTCGTATCAATCTTTCAATCAGACCGTCACCTCGTCTAACGATTTCTCGTATGACATGGTACTTTCTCTCTATGTGTTTGGTCGCTGTGGGTCGTGGTTCCTTCGAGTTTGCCACGCACGAGTTATCCCGATGAAACTATGATACTCTTGGGCAACCGGTCCACATCTGAATCCATGAGTGTTCTTGAACCATCTGCCTCTTAGAAGCCTCGGCGGCTACATATTCGGCTTCCATGGTAGAGTCAAATGCATGCTGACTCAGCAGGATCTGCTCACCTCCCAAGGTAAACACATGGCAGGGTTAGACTTTTTCTCATCCACGGTCGACTTGGAAATCCGAGTCGCAGTATAACCCAGACATTAGACTATCTGCATGGTAACTAGCCTATAATCTCGAGTCCTTTTGGTCTTGAGTATAGCTTCTGCATCAATGAGCTTGTCGAGTTAGGCGATTCTATCTATGCTACCATGCCGTGATTCGCCTCGTGCATAGCATTGCGTACATGAGACTTCCACGGCGAAGGTAAGGAACTTGTCTCATTTCCTCTATCTCCTTTGCGTCATAGGTGATCGCTTTGAATAAAGGCGCCATGTCGAAAGGTAGCAATCCTTTCTTGGCGGTGCATACTAAACGAGTAATCAGGTATCAATGTAAGGCGCGAGATAAGCTCAAATTTTCTTCTGCGATCTCGGTAAACCTGATCCCAAGAATGCCGCTGCATCTCCTAAGTCTTTCATTTGAACGATCGGATACCACTCTTTACGTCGATACACTTCATGTTGTTGCCACTAGAGATGTCATCTCATAAAGTGCGAAATACCACATCACGTTACATCTAACGATACACAACTCGCTGCAGTGGGTAAATCCATGGACTTTACCACCTCGTCAAGCGTAAGTTCCATGATCGGGAGGCCTTAAGTCCTAAATGGACTTCTTAAGCTTCCATACTAGATGCTCTTCACCCTTTACCACATAACCTTGGTTCTGCATATAGATGTCTCTACCTTCCTCAAGGTAACCGTTTAGAAAGCGGTTTTAACATCCATTTGCCAAACCTCTAGGTTCAAGTGGTGCTATGGCGAAGAATTACGATGGACTTGAGCATTGCTAGCGAAAAGGTCTCGATAAATCGATGCCCTCAATCAGTGTCCTTCGCCACAAGCACGGCTAAAGCGAAACCTCTCCATCTCTCTTCCTCTTGTATATCCACTTACTACCTGGCTTCCTTGCCATCCGGTGAGAGTGTCTTTCATATACATCCATAGCCTTATGGACTCCATTTCTAAGTCCATAGCGGTGCCTGATCTTGCATCATATCTTGTATCGCCTCCTTGTCCATGGTCGGGTCGATTAGCATTTCGTCTCTGGGACTAAATCCGAAGATTCCACGAACATAAATCGCTCGGGTTGACGAACAACCCTCCCATCTGACGAGGTTCTAGCGCATTATGGCAGGTGGTCGAAACTTGTGGTTCTCTAACTTGCACAACTGGCTGTGAGGTACCACTACGGTCGTATCTCCGTGAACTCGACCCACTTCAATTTCTTGAAGTATCGGTGTCGATCCTCCCACTAGACTCGACATCTCGTACCTTTGGCTATTCGGTGGTGGAATCGATCATCTTCTAATTCTTGAAGAATGATTTCAACTTTGGTTATGATTTTCATGTAGTCCTCTTCTAAGAATCGAGCATTAGTGCTAATAATGACCTTCGATCCTTGGGACTATAGAATAAACCACCTTGTTCCTCTAGGATAGCGATAACGACCTTGCGTGGATCTAGCCTCCAACTCCGCCTTCTTGTTCGGCCGTGTTTTGGACTGCCCATATCTATGTGGCTTAAACGGCTGCCCAAACCACAACTCGAAGGGTCTTTTCAGGACTTGGATGGTACTAGATTTGCAAGTATGCGCCGTCTAAGGCATACCCGACAAAATAGGCAATGTAGCATAACTCATCATAGATCTAACCATTTCCAAAGAGTCCTATTCTTCGCTCGACACACATTTTTGTGGTGTGCCCGGTGAATCGTTGGGATGTAATCCCACACTTCACTAGATAGTCCATAAACTCGTTCGAGGTATTGCACAGCGATCGACCTGATGACTTGATACTCTTACTACCGTCCACTTGCCTAAACTCTTTGAATTTCTCAAAGCATTGACTTGCGGTGACGGTATACGTATCCGCTACCTGAGTAAGTCGTCAATGAAAGTGACAAAATACCTACCTCCACGAGCTTGTGTGACATCGGTCCACACAGTCAATGGACTAACTCCAATTTCTTGGCTCTATAACCTTCGCTTTGAAGTGCGTCGACATCTTACCTTCTTGATTCGCGAGAGACGAGTACGTGAGTTACCCAAGCTCCATTCTTAGCGCTTTGGATCCTATTTAGATTGATGTGACCTAATCTAAGATGCCGAGAAAAGTAGGTCATCTTGAAGAAAACTTTCCTTTTAGGGTTTGATGAAGATCAACATAGTTATAGGTATTATGTTTCGAAATAGTATAAAGCGAATTATATAAGTGCCAACACGATAACCGTCATTTCTTATGATAGAAACACCACTATCAAAAATAAAGAATATCCATGAGAAATAATTTGACGAAACAAGGTTCCGAAAATCCGCACATATAAAGCGTCTTTAAACTAAAGCTGTTGTTCAAAACATAAAGAACATCTCCAACGCAGCCTCGACTTTGGGCGTTGCCCATGGAGATCGTTATCTCGCCATCTAACGCTCCTTGTCGAGGAACCCCGCAGGTGTAACAAACATGATCGTCGCGTATCTACTACCCAGAATGGGTAGAACAAGTCGCTAAACATGTTTCCATTACTAAAGCAAGCGATACCTTAGCCTGAGCATAGGGCACTTGACTTCCATACCCGTCTTAGCCAACACTTGCCTTCTCTTGCTTCTTCAAGCCTCCGTGGCACCATGTTCTGTCCTTACTCCTATTCCCTTGCCTCTCCACCTTTGGTCCCTTTTCTATTTCCATTTTGCAGCGAAAATTTGGGCCCTTAGATGTGTAGCAAGAGCATGTGCTCCTTTCCCATAACTCCTTCAGACCACGAGATCATTAAGCAACGACTAAGTGTAAACTCGGTCTTGCTCATGATCGCTTGAGTTCTCAAAAGACTTAGCGTGTATTGAGGATGATATGACCTTGGCCGCCGTCAATACCTCCTCCACGATCAAGACTATCCATGAGATGAGTCATGTGAGAGCATGTTCATGGACCGAACTTCCTTCTTCCATCTTACACAAGATTTCTCTCATTGTGTGGAGCGGTCGTCCGATCCGATGCCCAAACTTACTCTCGAGACTTGACAATATCGTCGCGTCTACCATCGATCGATGTATCAAGCCTTTGGACATGTAGTCATCATATAGCATTTAGCCATATGTTCGACTTATTCCAAAGTCGCTGACTCTTGCTCATAGTCGATCGTCGAAGGGCATCGGGTTTAAGATAGTGAGAACAAACATGTGTTCTTCGATAAGAACATATTCCAGTTTCGTTCCACTCGATAAAATTTGAGCCGGATATGAGTTTTGTGCGAGCATATTGATAATCGGTAAGAGACATATCAAACGATAATGAAAACACATAAGCATACGATCGCAAATAATTCGTAACAATAATATTGTAACCTTTGATAAAACAATTGAAACCTCAATCGCTAAGGAATCCACATCAAGCCCAGCGTGTGGGCGTTTACATGAACCCCCGACGACTAAAATATACCTTTTAGTCGCTTTAATTTCAATCCATGTCAACTTATCCTTATGACAAATGAAATTAACGATTGGACCTTACTGAACCACATCACTATCGCGAAGGGACTTCGGGAAGTTGTACTGAGGTGATGTCTAAGAATGACCACATTTTAACAGTGATGAATTCTTAGAATTGGCATACTCACTCGGACCATACCGCTCCAATTCAAATTCTTTTGTTATCTCATTTTATATCTATCTCTAAGAACTTATGAAAATCGCACATCGAGCCCGCGTGTGGGCGTTACACATGAAACTCCCACTTCAATAGATTTAAAATGTTTTATTTAGAAATCTCATCTAACAAACTTATGATAAGCAGTGCAAAGCAACGCCGTGTGAGCTTACTCACGGTCGCTCTGTTTAGAGATCAAAAGTGGAGGTCTTGACATTTTAATTTGAAAATTAATTATTGTGTTGCTTACGTCTTTTTGTCAAAAGGTTGTCCATGCATCAGATCCTAGCATGCTTTTCTATAGAACTCACATGTAAAACATGCTCGAAATTCTAAAATATGCTTGAAACGCGATAAACCTAGCATGCTTACTATGCGCATCATCGTAAAACATAAAGGTTTGTCAACGTAATATAAACATACACTACATCTGCATAATTTAAACATCCACGACATGCATATGAACGATAAAATAAATAAAACGTTCGCCACGCTTCGTGAAACCGCACTTTAAATCTAATCTATTACATAGATATACAAAGTACAATTAAACTGCAGGCCTCGCGTGCAGACGCGGACGGATTCAACAAGGACTCGCGGCACGGACACGGACCGAAAAATCGATGCGGGAAAAAGCGGGCCGGGCGGTCGGACCAATCTGGCTGGCCAGCGGCGAAGGCCCGAGCGCACCCGCTGCCCTGCGCGCGCGTCCTCGCGGGCTACCTCAGGTGCCTAAGCGACCGGACCCGCGGCGCGCATCTGGCCTCGCCCGGCGCGAACATCGCGAGAGATTAGGTCGCCCGGTGCCATACCCGCGACCCGATCCTCGCCAGCCCGGGTTTCATGGACGCACCGTCGCCCGCTCGCTCGCCGCACGCTTCCGCGGCCGTATCTCGCGACCCAGCTCGCTTCGCGTGGCGCCCGGGATCTCGCGGACGCCGCCCGTTGCCGCGCCCTCGCGATCGCCCCGCGACGCGTCTCGCCTCGAATACCCGAGGGCGCCGAGAACTGCTTTTCCGTCGTTTCGTTCGTCTTTCGTCTTGTTCTTCTTTACAATAAGATTTAGAATAAAATCTAATCTAACCACGGATTTTCTCGTGGTGAAACAACAAAACCACAAATAATAGCGAGCCACGATGAGCAGCGATCCACAATTAATAAAGCAATAATCAAACGTGAATTAATCCAGCGCAAGATTCGATCCGTGCTCGATACCATGTAAGGAAAACATATGTTAAGCCCTCCGAGGATCTATCTTGGATATTTAATTCACTACATTGATTATAAACCTAGCATGCGTCTATATAATTAATCAGACGAGGGGTTTTCACGTGTTTACCTTGGATCTGGTCGAGGAGCGAGAATGATCGAAGGATCGGACTCGTGCTTGACCTTACGGTGTATCCGGTCCCAATCTCAGCGCGGTGAGCGATCTATGGAGAATGCTTGGAAAAATCACCCTTACTCTACTCCAATTTTGAAAACTCTCAAGAATACTATGAGCGAAAATTCTAGGTTTAAAATGAGGATTAACCTTCTACTCTTACCTTATATTTATAATGCATACCTATAATCCCATATAGGAAAGGATCTGCATATACCATAAATATAATTATATCCTTGTGGGATAAAGAGAATAAAATCCTTCCTTTGAGCATGAGGGGCTCGATTTTCCTTAGCTACGGGCTGGATGGGCGACCAGGATCAAATGCAAGGAATAAAGATGGCCTCAAATAAATTAATTATCTTATGTTGTTGAACATAAATTAATTTATAAACATTTATTCATGCCACTAGAGAATAAATCTTGACTTACCCTTTATTACCGAAGTTGAGTCGGGCTTGCACTGAACATTACATTCCCTATTTAAGATATCGAGCGTCCATTAATATTTATAGCATCATGCTAAAATAATAACTTATTTCTAAGTAGTACCACTCAACCTTATTATTGTTTGAGCTAACTAACTGCGGGGTTTAGTACATAAACCTTTGGCTCTTGAGGGGCGTCATCATCCTAGCGGATGGTGACTCGTCGATAACTAGCGTGACATCAACCGCCACCACCCAAGATCGGAGAATATTGGGTTAGAACATATAACCTCACCCATAACAAATGATGATGGACTCGTCTCACCTAATACCTTATGGTTTAGATCATCAAGTCACCGAGATCTGGTTCTTCACGGTCGAGATAGAAGAACTATCTCATGTGATCCGATACGTCGAGGCGTCGGCATAGACAAGCAACGGTCAGTCACTTCTTATCTATACGCGCTAAACGACAACTCGTCCTAAGTTGTCTCGGTGTGAAACTTTTATATCTCATTAAGCTTGACCAATCATAGACTACGTGATCTTCACACCTTGTATGATCTAACTTATATATGAGATAGGGACACGGATATATGCAATCAAGTATTCAATTCGGATAGGAGATTGTAATAGTGGTACAGGAAACATTGTATACAGCTCAACCAAAGCGCTGTATACAAACCAACATAGGGATGCTAATCCTATCCAAAGCGATGTTTATCACTGTTCCTATTAACCAATTTTAATCCGCGACAAGACTGGAAGATTATCATATATAGCCGACAATTTCTATTACGCATAAAGCGGTCAGAGATTACTAGTTTTCCACATCATTATTCCTCTGTGAAAACAAGCAACTCCAAACGATCACAAAATATGCTTCCCTACAGAATATCCTATCTCGTGCTACGATCAGGCTCATTCAGATCATGCATTCGAGATCGAATTACAATTAACACAATTACGTAATTAACCGACAACTAGATACTGCATCATGATCTAAATCAACACATGTAAATAAGCACAATCAATCATGAATCAGCCGGAGCGTAAAAGCGATAATGTGGAATCACAACATATAGGATCGAATCATGCAAACCAGTGATTAGAACAAAACTAGCCGTACATAATAAAGCGGAATAAAATACGAATTAACTATAAAAGCGAAATTAAATATATAAACCCGTGATGGGCTTGGATTGAACAATCGCTTGGCTTGAATCCCAACCTCAAGTAACGGAAAATTACAAGATTGTATTGGACAACGCTCTGATAGAGACACGTGAAAACATACGGTAATGAAACAATGATCAAATCAACTCTAGAATGAAAATAGATGGAAGCTAAAGCTAAAAATATGGAAAACTTATGACCGAGGTAAAGAGCTGCGAGAATCGTGTGGGCGGTGGGAGTAGAGGGGTGTTGCCATATATATAGCACACCCAAACCCCTAATTTTCATTCCTGCCGGACTCGACCACCCTCGCGATCGCTAGTTGTCTCATTCGTCGCTCTCAAGCGCCTCGCCTCTTGGCTTCTTCCGTTAGCCTCGCGACGACTAGGCGTCGCCAGCCACGGCATCGCGAAAGTGTCCGATAGCTTTCATGACTGGGCTTCAGCTCACTGGGCATGAGATTGCGGTCATTGTCAGGCTGGGTTCTCACGGGTTGTTAGGCTGAAGCGCCACCTAGCGTGACCCAGGTTGGTCGCTAGAAACAGCGAGATGTTATTTTGCGCTCAGTCGTGCCTTGCTTGATTTTCAATAGGACTCACACACCAAAAGAACACCCAAGAGCGATTCTTTAGTAAATAGATAAAACATTAGAATCGATCGTACGCATATTAAACGAGCTAAATTCATCTTCAAATATCAACTATAAGCGATAAATACGTGCTTTATCAACTCTTATGAGCCATACCGACCAATTATGTCGGATTCGATATTTAAGGCTAAAAGATCAGTGAGCCCATGGGATTGTACCAGCTGAGAATCATGTGAATACATGGTCGATCGTCAAGTAAAACACGTT